>VXBB01019055.1:101686-115306 GCA_013399915.1 Illadopsis cleaveri
TTTTGGTGGCGGGGGAAGGGAAGGGTTGGGTTGGTTTTTTGGTGTGGTTTTGTTTAGTTTTTTGTGGGCTTTTTGGTTTGTTGTGGGGTTTTGTTGTTGTTTTTGTTTGGGTTTTTTGTTGGAAAATAAATGTATGATTGCATATCGAATGTGTGGAGAATTGTGACTTTGTAAAGACTGTGGTTTTGTTTGGTTTCTTTCTGTAGGCATTAGCATTGTTTTGTATCCTATATCTGCACTCTTGCTGTCAATACCTATACCAGTGCTTTATTTGGAAGGTTATTCAATGTTCTAATGCCCTTATGTGGCTGCATTTATTATTAGGGAAAGGTTCTACTCATCTTTTGATGTTCATGTCAGTTATTTATGGTACATTATTCCCTCTTTACATGTTAATTTTAGACAATTACCACCTGCTCCTCAGCTTCTTCCAACTGCCCACTGGCACCTCCTGAGCCTGCTGGCACAGCTGTGCCATCCGTCTTTCCTTGGAAGCTGTGCCTCCTTTAGGTCTTCAACCAAATTTCTTCCAGCTTGATGAGATGGCAGAGAGGAGTCCTGTGGACAGTACCCCATCATTCTTCCTTGACTGCAGCCTTTTCTGTCATTACTAGCATTGGTGGTATTTGTTAAGGTCTACAGTTATTACTGTATGTGTCAGAATGCATCATTTCCTTACATCTGTACCATTCACAGCCCAGTCTTAAGTGTGGTATGTCACACCCAAAAACCAGGGCAGGCCTCTTCCAGTGTGAAACACCACTTGAATCTGATGATCTTCTGTGTTCCAAATACTTCCACAAATAATGGAGTTAAGTTCATTCCTGGCAATCGTTTTCCTAAGTGCCACAGCATCCCTTGAGTAAAAGGAGCAAGGCCAGTGTGGGCTGCTGTCACTGTATGTTACAGGGTATGGCTGAAATTCTCTGACACTCAGGTGTTATCCTTGCTTCCTTAAGGGGTTGTGTTCCAGCTGCTTTCTATGAGACATTTGCCTAGGTTAAAGGTTGGAATAAGAAGCTCAGTCTGACACTGATGTCTCCCTGCTTTTCCCCCCTCAGTTGTGTAGAAAGCCTTACATTATGGCTTTGAACATTGTGGTCTGTGTATTAGCTCAGCTTTATTCTACAGTCTGTGCTGGTGGTGTAGCTGCATGAATTGTTACTGGTGTGAATCCATTGGAAAAAGGGCGCCAATGCCATTGAGCATAGTGGCTAAATTGTCAACATATGTTTCTCAATATTTAGAATTTTGGTTTGCCTACCAGTGGTATATATGCAATATATCATTGGTGTAATATATAAGTATAATTATTTCTCAGTGTAAATAGTGCTGTAGTCTAGCAGAATGTAGTTTTACTGTTTAGTTACAGCTGGAACTGTCTTCAGTGAAATAAACTGAAAAGGCAAATATGTATTTGCTTGGTGGCTTTATTTTAGATAAGATCGTCACAGGAATGTTATCAGAGTAGTTAAATAGGTGCCTGACTCTAAAAAGAAGTTTAATTGAAATGAGACCAATATTAATAGGAACTTCTGTAACTGGTGAGCTGGATTTTTGTTGATGACCTTACTCGGACAGAGCACTCAGCCCATTATGGAATCTAGGTCTTTGATTTATGCCATGTAGTTGTTGTGAAGCACCATAAAAACTTTTTCTTTTTTGAAATGTATAATCCAAACAGTTTTTCTACTTCAGAATTCTTTTGTCTAGTTCTAAACTCAAACTCAAGAGCAACATCATGCACTTATAATGTTTGCACTGTTTATGCCTCTGAACCTTTCTAATTAAAGCAAAATATGTGGGCTGGAATCTCAAAATGATGTAAATCAGCAGAGCTCCATTAACTTCTGTAGAGCTATGCTTCTTAATTTCAATATTAGCTTTTCAGCAAAAATGTGCTTAGGAAATGAGAGTTAAAGGGAACCAAAATTGAAATGAGTTTTACTCTAATTTATGTCTGCAAAGTGCAAATATGTTAAAATCCCCATGTTGACCAAAAAAAATCCATACAATTATTTTGCTCACTGAACTATTTAAGCTGTTGATTCATCTGCAGACACATTTCAAAGTCTCCCAACTGTTAAATTTAGGAAGAAAAAACCCAAACTGATAAAAACAAGCTGTTACTTGGTTAGCTGCCCAGTTGTGTATAAAACCACAATATATGCTTTCACTGTAAGAATGGGAAGAGGTTTTTCTAGTGGATGGAACAACTGCTGGAAATCAAACTGGTACATATCATTCCCAACTGTGGCATTAATCACACCATGCAGTTGGGGAAATCATGTCCTATTATTCAGCTTGCTTCTTCACTGCAAAATTAATTTGAATGATCTATCTCAAATTAGTTTAACATCGATGAGAGGAATTGCACTGGAAAATAATGCAAGAGCTTCACACAGTGATTGACTGACTGCAGTGATTGTATCAGTGGCTGATGAGAGGAGCTGAAGTAAGCAGTAACTAGTGCTTTCTGACAGACAAGCCAACTGGAATCAAAGCACTGCCATGGTCAAGGATTTTAAAAGGCATAATCCATTATTAAACAAGAAAGGTTTGTCAGACCTTACTGTTTCACAGACCAGGTGCAAGATTTTATGCCCAGTATTTGTTGTTTTTCAAGTACCAGAAGAAGCATTTTCACAGAAAATGTTCTATTCACAGAACAGAAGACTAGAAAAATGGTACTCATCTGTTAGCCTCCTTTGGTGTTTGCAAACCCTTGATTCCGAGCAAACTGAAATACACAAACAGGTCACTCATCTTCCTGTCTTCATCAGCTACATTGTGCCAGGCTGTTGAACGGAGTTACAATGACACTATTAAGTCAAGTAAGTAATCCAAAATGTAATCCAAAAAGTAATCCAAGTTTAGTAATCCAAAATGGGCATATAAAGAAGTTTTGAAATGTTAGGTCTGGCTCTCTGGGCAGGTGAGATGTAATTTTTCATATCAGCAGTTTAAAGCTCTGCTTGCCTTACATCAGGTGAAAGCAGATGAAGTTTGTGGTGAGGCTCTGCTGTCTTTAAGTACTCACTGTCCTAGTCCACATTTCTTCATTTTCCAACCACTCTTTCAGCCTTCTGCTTGTGCAGCCATATTCTTTTAGATTTCTTTTTATGACTGACTGTTTTCTGGTGCACAGCAGGAGTACAAGGAAACACCTTATTTGTGCATATTAGGTTTTTTTTTAAAGTAACTGTTTGAGGAAAATCTAACTAGATACATATAGAGAGAATATGAACAGAATTATATATATATATTTATGTTCTGCGTATTTCTAATATTTGTTAGGAAGGTGGAGTTTCCTCTTCAAGTCATCTAAACTAGTACTAAGAGAGCAAAATCAGTTTCTGAAGCACATGATGTGATGAGATGAAGATGATACAAGCTTATTTTAAGACAGAAGAGTAGTGCAGTGTTTTCCCTATGTGGGCAGAAGTGAAAGCAGTCTGTATGTTTTGCAGCTGTATGTTCAGATTCCTTGAATGGGACTGCAGAGTGGGATGTTGGTAACACAGGAGTCTTCCTCTTTTAGACCAGACTCAAAAGCATCCTTTGAATGAACAATTTCTACATATATTTGGTGGGTGCCATCTTGGTGTGATGTTTCTTAAGAAAATTTTGGGTGGTGTTCTGAGATGTTTTTTTAATTTCACATATATGGTTTCAGAAAGTGCTTTATAATGTATGGCCTAAATATGTGCTACTGTTTGGTATGATTAGATGAGTTTGTCATTTTCCTATTGCTCCTCTTGTTGAGAATTTATTGCATATACTTAATTGATTTTTTTCTACCTTCTTTAGCTTTCAGATGCTGATTCTTTCCCTACCATGTTCTGAGACTCCATAATTCCCTGACTTTATTTTTGTAGTTACCTCAGTGATATTTATAGACAGTGATTGTTGCCCATGCTGCCTTTCTGATGGTCCAACTAAATGTACCTTTCTTGCTTCTCAAGGCTGGACACTATAGTTTGGTACCTGCTAAGCCTTTTGTAGGCATCCATCAGGTACAAATATATTTTTGGTGTGTTGGTTTGGGATTTTCTGCAGAATGGTACCTCATAGTCTGTATGCAGACTGAGTAATAAACCAGTGCAGAATAAGCTGGAAAGAGCTCATCAATTTACTTGTCCGGCAGTGACGTTTGGAAGGAAATTAAAATCTGCTATCACTCTTTAAATTGTTTGCACTATTGATGGCTACTCTGGCATGAGAAGTGCATGCACACAGTATATGCACACAGGATAGTGACAGTGGGATGCCTGGTTTCACAAAGCAACACTTCAGACTTACAGCTTGAGAATTTCTGTAGAAACAGAGAAATACCTGAGTTCAAGTGAGCTATTTGTAGTACCAGCAGCAGTGAAGCAGGAGTTCCAGCTATGACCTATATATCCAGGCTTCCAGCTGGGCTTGTGCCATATGAGCTGAAGCTCGTGTGACAGTAGTTCCCCTTTTAATGGTATCTGAGCTGGCTGGATTAAAGAGAGACATGTGTTGTGTTTAACTGTACTCTCTTCTATGCTTAACTTCTAAGGTCTAAAAAAACCCTGTACAGATCTTTCATGATTGGGCTGTGACATTACTAAATTGATGTACCTTTTTTCCTCTTATTTCCTTCCTTTTGCTCATTTTACTTCAGTGGCTTTTGGCCTTGTATTCTGCTTTGTGTAGTATTGCTCTAAGTAGAGTTTGTCTCTCCTGTGAATTTGTGTGAGCAACATTTCATTACAACATTTATTTACAGATACTGAATAGCCATGGAATAGCATTCCTTGTGATTGAAGACAGTGTGAACAAGACTGTAATTTCAGATTGTGAAATTATTGTAATGTTTATCTTACTACTTTACAACAACAGAAAACTCTCCTGCTGTTTGCCTCTATTCTACATCAAAATCACTTTTATTCTGGAATAATTACTATGCATTTAGGAGATAAATCAGTTTCCCTCCCTCAAATCTCCAGTGCTGCTTAATAGGCTACTAGTATGTGGAAGTCTCCAAATCTTCTAAGAAGCTGGTTTTTACTTACCAGATTTTATATCAAATGTGAGGGTGTTGAATTATGTAGTGGAGCCTAGAACTTAAAAGAGATTGTTCTTAAAGTACTGCAGTACTGCTTACAACTTCTTCAGTTTCTAATGAAAAATGCTCCAAGGGATATTGTCTGGGGAGGACAGTGCAAATCTGCCATTTGAAAAATTATTTATGCAGTAAATGAATCGTGACATAGGAGCTGGAGGGCTGAATCTTAGTTGCCTTGTATAGGATTACTTATGTGGAAAAGGTGAAGTTGATTGTTTGTCTGTGGCATAAGAAACATGTTGACATCATTTTTTATTATTGAGCAGAAATTGCATGCTGGAACATTCATGTATTTGTGACTTAGAGCTAAAGCATAGGAACTGGGAAGTAAGGCTAGTAATCTTGTGTGCTCAAAAAGTGTAAACCTGGCCCTACAAAATTGTGATGTTTGTTTAAAAGATAAACAAGTCTGGATCTCTTTTTTGTTCATCTTCTGGATTTTGTAAATCTTTTAGGTTTTTGGGCTTGTGCCCTCTTCTACAAACACAAAGGCTAGAAGCAGATTTTTTTGTTTTAAGTAAAAGCTGATGTTCTTACACAATTGCACGATTTCAGGACCATGGTTTCAGAAAAAGTAAAAAACCAAATATTATATGTTTTACAAAGAAGTAATGACACTTGGCTATACCACATAAGCGTGACTCACACGGAAAAACAGTTGTGCTTCTGATTTCCATATGAAAATAAGTCTTTCAAAGCACCAAGGGGTATGTGGAACCAAAAATTATACTTAATGTTTGACTTCAAAGCTTGACTTCATCCAGAGGTTTTTAACACTGTTGGAGGGTTTTTTGAGAGCTTAGTTGGTGCAACTTGAAATAATTTTTTAAAATTCAACTTCCTTCCAAACTAAAAGAAAAATTTGGAGAACTAACCAGCAGATCACAGCTTGTGGCATCAACAACCTGATTTTTTTAAGGGCTGGGTAGGGCATCTGAGTTCCATGAAAATGTTGGCTTGCCTGTACTTCTTACTTGTATCTCTTGGATATTCTGGCCTCAGTAAGTCACCAAAGGGGCCTTGAGGCCTTTGCCTTATTGCAGCATCTTTGAATTTTACCTGTTCACTCTTGGTTAAAGGAGTTTTTTGGACAAAGTACAGGAAAACTCACTATTGGAAACAAACGTAAATTGGCAGGGGTGGAATAAATGTTTGAGTAGGTCTTTTTACAACTGCCTTCTGTAATTTTCCTTCTATATCTAGAAAGAGAAACTTCTAGGCAAGAAAAGTTTAAACAATATCTATGCCTGACTTCACTGGATACCTTTCTCTGGTCTTAGTAGGCCTGACTTTAAGTCTGCTATTGCTCTGCTATCTCATGCCCATTTCATTCTGGAAAAGCAATTTGTTTAACTTAATTTTAGGCTGGTAGAATCTTAGCCAGGTTTAGTTTTTGTGGTATTTCAACTTGAAGGCTATCACATTTTTTCTAGTTTGTTAAAATCCCTGCTTGGATGGGGTATATTGTAAGTATTAAATGTGGTTTCCTTTTCTATGCATTTGGGGGAAAAGAATGGTGTGTGCCAATACAGCTGCTTTTAAATGAGCCATGCTGAAGCTTTTACTGAAGTAGAAGGGATTCAAAGGCTTATTATTATGCATTAACTGTACTGAAGGCACAATAGCACAGTTTCATTTAAAGTGCACTTCTGTTCTGAATGATAGCTGCTGTGGCAGCTCTTGTGATGGCTTAATTCTTTCTTCTCAGTGTTTTCTACATGTGATCTGTTCAGTTTTCAAGTAACCTGGTAGCTTTTCTGGTTGCCAGCAGTTCAGACTTAATCTGTGGTCTGACTTGGATCAAGCCAACTTTACCAGTCATTTTGCCATTTGAATGTGATTGTCACTTCTACTGAGGGTGTACCTGGCATGTAATAGCCTCATATTCTGTTATTGGAGGTCTGTCTCTAACGTATATAAGGAGGTAGTAATCACCTGATTTCATTCACTGGGGAAGGGCTAGTAGAAGAAACTTGGTTGTACAGAAAAGTACTTTTGTAGTCATTTTGCAAGCAGAGATCTTCATGGAACAGGATCAGTGATATTTTATAAGGAAAGATGTTATTTCCCATGACTTCATTTACATCCATTCTTAAATGTAATTGTCTTTCTTATTAGCTCTGCCATGGTAGCCAACTTTTACTTTTTGAAGGGCAGTTTTGATCCCATTGTTCCCATTGTGGAATCAATGGATAATGTTGGAATGGACTAATAATGCATCCTTGTGCCAAATGAGGTCTTCAGATGTTCAGAAACGAAGATTTCTACCTTGGACCGAATTCACTTAACTGATCCCTCTTGCTTGCGTGTTCAAGCAGCACAAGGAAGATATTTGTCCTGCTATGAAATTCAGTAGTGTGGGGAAGTCTGCCAAGGGCAGCTTCTGTGGTGGTTGTTCCTTGTATACCACCTGCTGACAGAGTAATTTTGGGAACCAAGGAAGAGATAATGATCTGTTCTGATTGTCAAACTATTCATTAGGCATAATACAACAGTATATGTAAGAGCAGCTCCAGTGCACACTTGCTAAAAAACCTGGGAAGTTAATACCCACTATGTGTAGAAGTGTCCTTTTGCGCCAAATGGAGTGGGTCATTTCAAAGGAGGTCACTAGTCCACAGTGTCTTAAAATTATGTTACCCTTTTCATAATCTTTTTAGTGAAGTGCTACATCTTGTCTGGTTGATTTCAAAGCCCATTGAAATCAGGTTGTCATTTCTCCCCTGGCAATACAGTTTATGAACAGACCTGCAGTGAAATCCCCTTGAAGATGCTGTTGACATGTCAGACAAAGCAGCCTCTTCCTGGTGTTATTGTGAGGTGAATAAACTGAGTTTATAAGTGATTAGGCTGAACAATTAACATTAATACTTTCCATCCTTTACTTCTGGAAGAGATTTTTGAGTCTGACTGGGAGTAAAAAAATTCAAAACAAGACCTCATTGAGCTTGAGCTGAGGATACTGAAACCTCATAGTGTGATGTTTGATTCTCCAGCTTGTTTGCAGCTGGAAGGCTTGCCTGTGAAAAACATAAGGAATGATTCTTTTCTGCAGGGATGAAGAGTTGCCTGAACTTTTAATAACTTCCCTTTTTATGTGAGTCACAGTATGAAATTGTGTTCCAGTCATTATCCTTTTCCCAAAAGGCAGTAATCTTGCCAGAGATATCACTTTTTATCTGTATTTAAAAAGGATACAGCCAAACTGACTCCAAAACCCAGCACAGCCAGAGAGCTCTCTCCTTCAAATGAGACAAGATGCTGTAGACCATAGAAATTATAGACTTTCAGGAAGCAAAAAATGAGAGAAAAATGGAGAGGGAATATCAAATATATGGAGCTCAGAATGGGAAACTAGAGGCACATTCCATGTAGAAGACACAATTATTTACTGGTAACTGATGTCTGTAGTTTACAGTCAAGAGGCAGTACAATTTAAAATGTTCACATTATTCCACAGTGTTTAATCAGTCCTGAGAACCAGAATTATTCCCCCAGAGCCTGGAAATGACATGTCATATTTGAAAAAGCTGCACCAGTGCTGGACCCTGGCAGTGTTTGAACTGCTTTGCCAGCCTTGGCTCAGAGTAGTGTAAACAGAGCTGAAGCAGTATGAATCAGCAGGTAAAAAAGGGGAGAAGGTGAAAATTATTTTAGTGCCCTGGTTTAGGAATCTGACGTGTAAAATAAAAGGGTTGGTGTCCATAGGTGGCGTTTTGAAGACTAGACACATGCTTTGTGGAAAACTGGTGTCCTAATAAGAGAAGATACTAGAAGAGTTCTGAAATTGTGTGAGTGATCTGGAGGCCAGGGAGAAAAAAAAACCAAATAAAACATGATTCCAAACCTTGGGAATCTTTTAGAGTTGTTTTGAGGACATTAAAACCATTAACACAAAGGTTAATATGTGAAACGCTGCTCTCTGGTATGTGGATGCATCCTTGTGTTGTAGTACTTGTGTATTCTTGTGTCATCACTGAGTCCCTAGATCAGGAACTGGGATTTCATCATGCCTTTTAATTTTTTGGTTGATAGATAATTCTTAATGTGTTTTTTCATTGTTTGACATTGACTTAATGAGTGAAAATACTTTTCTTTTTTTTATAAAAGACAAAAGAAACTCAGTGTAAGTCTAGGATTTAATAAGGTATTCTACTTTTTATTGTAGCTGATCCAGTTTTGTATAGATATTTTCATAACTTCATGCTGATGGAAAGAGAATTTTCAAGCTATTTCATAAATAATACCATTCTTTACAATCATATATTAAATGGATTTCATGGTTGAGAGTTGAGTCAGTTATTTGCTTCATAAGCTGCCACTTTTCCATTGCACATACAACCACACTTGGGAGTCCTCTTTTGGTTGAGCAATGCAAATTGAATTAATATACCAGAGAGATAAAATTTGCTCATAGTTCTACTGTTTATGAGGTGAGGGGTATGGAGGAGGATGCTTAGTGTGCCTCCTGCCAGATGGTACTTCGCCTGCAACTAGAAAGGTTGATCTTCAGCATCACAGTTTTACATGGATGCACAAATGCCTCTTGAAGAAGTTGGGTGGTGTTTCAAATAATTTCATTGCACTTGATTTGGATTATTGTTATTGTTCCATTATCGTTGCTCAGGTAGTATAATCCATGAGACAAGTTTACTAAAGAGTTACCTCTACAAAAGCATCCTTGCAGAATTTTTCAAATAAACATGTATTTCTTTGAATAACCCATATCTGATTTCTGTAAGACTGCTGCCTAATTCAGCAGACACTGGACTGAGCATGAGGGAAGCCCACAAGTCATCCTGCTACAGAAAGCTGAAAACAGCTGTCTAATGGGAATGGGAGCTTAAAGCTTGATAACTCCTACTTTTTCCAGAGGGCATCCAACATGATCAGTGAACTGGTTTTCATTTCTTCTTTGCTCCTTTTAAGATTTATACGTTACCAGCTTTCATGTTTAAATGCACTTGCTGACTGTACCCTTTTTTTTACTGAAAATTTAGAGTTAAGGGCCTGTTACCTTGTGAAAAAAAAAAATCTTTAATGTACTGTGGCGTATTTATGATTTTCTAATGACTACTCAAATCCATTACATCAAATTTGGGAGATATTGTTATAAAGGAGGACTTTCATATGACACATTTTATTTGAGTAAACTGGTTTCACTGTGATGGTATGATCTTTGGGTTTGACTTTGTTTCCGGTATTAATACTACATTACATAACTAAAGGCAATACTATTCTATGAGCAAAGGCTACCCGCTATTCTTTTCTCAAGTACACAATTACCATCACAACATTTACAGTGCACAGGTTGTGCAAGAGGATCAGCTATGTGTGTTAGGTCATTCCCTGAGACTACCTACATGTACTGAGGTCACCACTGTCCTGAGACTGTACCATTTCAGCACCTGAAGTAATAGATGAAACATGACAGGGAACTGAGCCTTTTGACATTCATGGTAAAGAGAATATGGGAGGATGCTTTCAAAGTTGCTAACCATCTTTCTTCCCAGTGCACTGATTTTGAAGAGCAGTATGGGCTAAAGTCACAAATGTTTTAAAAGAAAGAGTAGTTCTAAGACACACTTATCCTATTCATTGCAACGCAGCTGATACAGGACCCTTACATTCAGGGAGATGTTGTTGGAAGGAGTGATGATTTTCTGGCTTTCAATCAAATCTTGCAGCAGATTAGTACAGAATTATAAATTAGTGCAATTTACAGTACCATGAAGTCTGTTGCCAGTTCAACTCCTGTTACACAAACTGTTAACATTTTACTGCTGACACAAGGTAATGATGCATGCATTCACTTGACAAGTACAAAGAAGCTCACTTCTGCACACTGTGATGAGTTTGTTCACTGTCAGTGAGGCACAACTACATGTGTATGAACACAACACCAAGCCTGGGGAAGATGAGGATCTGGAATGTCAGAAGGGAATTGCACACAGGCAGAAATACACTTAAATGCAGAGGTGCCTAAAGCTGTTTGCAGTGGTTAAACAAATGCCGTAAACTTTAAATATTCAAGCTGGCTTGTGAATATGGTTATTGAAGGGGTAAAAGTGGACGTATGTAATTCTGTCTTCTGTCTGTCCTTCATCCCCTTACATATCCGTTCTGGGTGAGTCTGATGATCAGCAGGCCCTGAGTGCCAGGGTGAAGGGGTAGATGTTGCAATCTGTAGCTGTAATGGGTGATGAAGGGACAGAGGAGCAAGGTGTAGGCATTAAAAGGGGCAGTGAGCTTTTGTGTACATCATGTGCCTAACCCCCTTCCTGCAAAGGCAGAGCTGATTGCACTAGCCTTCAAAAATCTACAGATCCATTTTCCCTGTGAGGAAAAATGTTAAGAGCTGTAGCAGGTTTGAACACTTAGCAGATGTTAAGACTTTGCATGTTTGTTGTGAGTAAATCAACTGCTAATAAGGTGAAGAAATCACATGTCAAGGCAGGTTATAAAACCAGAGATCCACGTGGTTGTTGAGATGCTTGTCAGGCTTAGGGGATTCTGAAACTTAACTTCATTGGCAGCCTGCCTGTCAGAGTATGGGTAGGGCATGTGGGAACAATGCTCTCACGGTACCAGAATTAATCCGCTACCAGCCTACGTCAGGGCAGGTGTCACCAGCATGCTGGGGTTGCCCCAGCTGCTTCGTGCCAGCTCTGTGCTCCAGAGCCATGCAGGCAGCTTATGCTGTGCAGCTGCTCTTGTATTCTGTTCTGAAGCATGCTCTTTGCATGTCTTGTATAGCTCTTTAGCCACAGACAGCTCAGCTAGAGCTTTTTATCAAAAGTGAATCATCCTTTCTGTCATGCCATAATCAAGGATTTTTTAATGTCCGTGACTCAGAGAAAAAGGTGGTGGTGTCCCCTTCAAGTAGTAACTGGATAAGGTGCTTTTGTTTCCCCACTCATTTAATGATTGAAGAGAGGGAACAAGCTACCAAATGATGGCAATTTCAATATAGACTTGGCTTTCTTGGTGCTCTCCCTTCCTCCTGTGATCTGTGCTGGATAAGATGAGCTGCAGGACCCATGAGTTCGTAACAGTACCAGCAGAATAAATATTTCTATATTTCTATCTGGTTTTAAGACGATGGGTGTATGTTCCCCTCCTTTTTTTGGCAAAGGTTAGCCCCATTAGATGTACTGCTCTTCATTTCATCTCCTTCTCCCATCTGTTCTGTCTCTTTTCAGTAGAAACCAAGGAGATTTATCTCCCACTCAGGCAGCCAGATAACTCCATCTCCCATACATGAGAAAATATCTCTGTGTGAAGCAGAGCAGTGCCTTGCTGTGCACACACATCAGATTGTACCACGAGGGCAGACTGCTCTCTCCAACTCTGATAATGTTGTATTCCCTCTGTCAGCTTATACAGATGAGGGAATGCCACTGCCCCCTTCAGTTATATGTTGTTGAATTCCCAGGCCTAAAATAGGACTCAAGGGAATCCAAACAGCCTTTTCCTGATAAACCAGGTTATCACAGCAGTAGGTAAGAAAAACAAATAGTTTAAAATACTAAAGCCATGATACAGCTAGTAAATAAAGAACAGTGCATGTAGATAAGGTATACAGAATTTGTAGATTTATAGACCTAACCTATGATTATTTGGAAAATAAAGCCATAAAGACAGTAAATGTTTATACAGTAAAACTCCATACTGTACCTTGGAACTCACTGGTAGGTGGCCGTTTCATTAAGGAAGATGTCTTGCCTACCAAGCTCCAGAGCTTTGTTTAATTTCCCTGACTTTTAAAGAATGTTTTGAATTGTCTCACTGTGAGAAAAACTGCACACCATGAGTTCTTTGTAGAGAGGATCATTATCTTTGAGAAAAGTTGTCTTCATGTTACTTCATGTAGTATTACCTCTGTGAGACAGGCAGGTATTTGTTACAAGTAGTTATTTATTACTAATACTGTTATCACCAGAACATGCTGTTATCACTGTCTATGAAGCAAGGCTGTTTGCAGTGGAGCTGCTTTGCTTTTGTTTTGTGACTAGATACCTACACTCAGTTTTATTTTCTGGCTCTTACCTTTCATGTCCTTGGGACTTCTGATTTCCTATTTGGTATTAACTTCAGATAAGCAGAGTCACCTTAGAAAGATTAGAAAAATGGTGATTCATGCTTCTTAAACCTTTGGTTTGTACTAACTTAACCAGTTTTAACATTGTACTGTGAATATTATACAGTCATCTGAATGAGATTACCAGGTAGATAATAGCTTTCCAGATGACACATCCAGTTTCCCAAGTTAGGGGGCAGGGATATATTCTTCCTGCCATGTGGTGGCTGTAAGGGGATGGCACTTCTGGCACAAACACCTGTGATGGGAGCTGCACACCTTTGCATCTGGTTATGTGAAAAGATCTGCCCCATGTGCAGGGTCCTGTTATCATTGCTGGAGACTGAGGCCAAGGCTCTGTTCTTTGCTGTCCAATGTGTATTGTCACAGCCACAGCTTGAATGGAGGAGACAGAGGGCAAAATGGGGGCTGCAATGAGAAAAGT
>VXBB01019055.1:115574-145433 GCA_013399915.1 Illadopsis cleaveri
TCTTATTTTTAATAAGATATTAATCATCATAGTGACCTTACTAAGTAGAGTCCTGTATATATCAACAAGTTTTTAATACTTTGAGTATTTCTAATACATCTACATGAGTACAATTTCTTAAAGATAACACCTTGGGGACATGGTGTAGTGGTGGACTTGGCATTGTTGGATTAACAGTTGAACTTAATGATCTTAAGGGTCTTTTCCAACCTNAACTTAACCAGTTTTAACATTGTACTGTGAATATTATACAGTCATCTGAATGAGATTACCAGGTAGATAATAGCTTTCCAGATGACACATCCAGTTTCCCAAGTTAGGGGGCAGGGATATATTCTTCCTGCCATGTGGTGGCAGTAAGGGGATGGCACTTCTGGCATAAACACCTGTGATGGGAGCTGCACACCTTTGCATCTGGTTATGTGAAAAGATCTGCCCCATGTGCAGGGTCCTGTTATCATTGCTGGAGACTGAGGCCAAGGCTCTGTTCTTTGCTGTCCAATGTGTATTGTCACAGCCACAGCTTGAATGGAGGAGACAGAGGGCAAAATGGGGGCTGCAATGAGAAAAGTGTGTCCTGAATACATCCATGTGAGCATGGTATTTTGACCAGCGATGTAAGAGCAACCATACTGTGTAAGATGCCAGCAGCTGTGGATGTGGGTCTTTTCTCCCACAGGAGAAGTTTCCTTAATGCTTTTTTAGTTCCTAATAACTTCAGATAATAATAGTTTTTAATAGGCAGAATTCATTAGAAAACACATGCCTTGTGTGCTTACTAATTTTTTACCATACATTATTTCATTTAGTAGGAAATAACTTCTCTGAAAAATTTTGCTTTTGTCAGCTAATGTAACTGACAAGAAGTTCTTAAAACTGATGGTATTTCAGTACTATTCCAGAAGAGTATTCCACTCTCATGGAGGGAATGATATTACATGGAGTGAATGGTGTTTTATTATACTAGATATTACTATATTGTTATATATAGCAGTGTATTACTACAAGGAACCTACTTGGCTGTTACATGCATGTGTGCCTCTGTTGGCATCTTAAAATGTTTACAAAACATATAAAATAGATTAAAGCATTGCAGATTGCTGCATCTTGACCAATAGTTTGTGAATTACCCTGTACTGTGTTCCTGTAAGAGTGTCAACTGTGGTTACAGAGTGTCTCAAAACTACAGAGCACTAAAGAAATTGTGAAGTGGCAAGCTGTAATGTAATACATCAGAAGAGGCACTTATGTTTGGTCATATGTTTCTACAGATGCTTCCTTATTTTTCATTCTTCCGTTTATACACGCTGTGCATTTGTTTTTTAAAAAGTATGTTTTTCTTTCAGCCATTAATGAGTTTCCTGAAGATATATTTACAAATAAAGAACGCCAGCAAGGAGGAATTCTGCTTCATATCATTGCTGTAAGTTTTTCTCTACTGTGCTTCATTTTTGTTTTCCTTTTATGTTTCTTATTCTATTTTTAATATTATTATTTAATATTATTCTATTTTNGGCATTGTTGGATTAACAGTTGAACTTAATGATCTTAAGGGTCTTTTCCAACCTGAAGGATTCTATGACTCCATGATTTAAGAAAATTATGCAAGTCTGAATTTCTGGTACCTATTCGTTCATCCTCTTGAAGATAAAATCCTGGCTGAATGGATCACATGACTTGTATTTCATGTTGTATAGACAATTTGGGATTCCTTCATTGATGACATCGAGCATGATGTGGAAGTTTCATGAGTCTCTCTTTACTTTTGTGCCTCTATGCAATAGACGCAATTATAATTAAAAGAACAAAACAAAACAAACCAACCCTGAATAAATATAGAAAATATCATGTGGAGTTTCATTTCCTATTGTATTAAAAAAAAGGCAAGTGAGGCCTGCAGGCTCCAGTTTTTCATTCCCAGCTCAGGGAAAGTAAAGTATAAAGGAGTTATGTTTGATGGACAATAGCAGGATTAAGTCCACTCCATGGGCACAGCACATAAAGCTGCATAAGACAGTGGGAGAATCACATGTATGCAGGGAACCAGGATCATTCCTCAGGGTTTTGGTGCAATGATCCATGGCCAGGGTCCACTTATTTCCAAATGTATATTGTTAATCAGCCTGGTTTTACTTTCTATTTAATTACTTGATCTGATAATTAGTTAAAAATATAGAGGAGGACTACCTAACTTTGTAGCTTTACCTGTTACTTCTCGTTATATGAAATCTGTTGTGGCACCTGTTTGGTCAAAGTGTGGTACCTTTCATATTTTAGGGTCTGACAAACATTCTTGTTCCAAATGAGATCTTACATTCAAAAATCTGGTTTTATGTCATAAATTTATCAACAGGGTGATTTTTATTTTGAATGGAATAAAAATTGAAGCTATATATTTCTGCTAGTTTCTATAAAAGTAGCATTGCCTTTTTTCCTTTTTTCATGTACAGGAAAAATCTGAAGTATTCCCTGAATTTATTTTCTTTACAGGCTCTTTATATGTTTTATGCTTTGGCGATAGTATGTGATGACTTCTTTGTTCCATCCTTAGAAAAAATTTGTGAGGTATGTTAACGAACTTTATTCCTCTTTCAGAAATTTATTTAGAGAATATTATTTAGAGAATCAAAAATTTTGTATCATCATTGTTCAGAGTTTTTTCCTGTCAACTTTTTGGCTTCAGTACTTTTCAAATGATTTGAGCTTCCATCAAAAAATGAACTAGTGGTCTGCGCATACTTGTTTCTCTGGCCACACTCAAGCAGAAAAAAAATCAAAGATTTAATGAGATCAGATGGCAAAGCCCACTCTTAAATACCTGAAGCATGTAACTAGGCGAGGTATGGGTTATGGATGAGTTTGGTTTATTATTGTGCTCCCTTTTTAAAAAGTAACTTGTGGAGAGATACCATAGGTAGAAGAGTTAATGTGGTGGCTATGCAAATCTTATTGCACATCTACCGTCATGTCAGCAAGGAGAAAGGAAGTATATGTGGTCCTACTATAAAGTGGAAAAAAGAGAAAATGCATGAGAAAAGTATGTACCTTGGACATGGAATCAGAATAAATATTTTATATGCAAAAAAAAAAAAAAAAGTAGTGTAATGCCTTTACATAATTTTTGAGAAGACTTTGCAAAACTAATAGGATTCTAATTGAGTTGATTGAGACAGAGTAGAATTTATACATGGCATGTAAATGTTGTATTGAGTATGATTTTTGGTGAACAAAATAAATACATGATACAAACGCAGATTTTAACTCCTTTTTAAAGGCAAAATGAAAATCTCATCTCCTTTGCTTTTAAACAAAAATAGAGAGCGAGCATTTTCTGAAAAACTCCTGGGGTTTAAAAGTCTGTTTTCCGGTTGCTAAATGTACTAAATACCTGTTGGAGTTACTCAGAGTTGTAAACTTACGCTTATCAGTAGAAGAACAAATAGAATAATAAGGGAGGTCATCAATAGTAGTGAAATAGTTGGGATCTTTTCTTTCCCTTGCCAGATGTTCTGTATTCAGCATGCACCTTAGACATCATATTTAAGTTATACCAGTTGGTTGTACCAATTACTGGTTACTGATCTTTCATAAAATCTTTACATCTTATCTCATGTTCTGCTGAACATTTAAACAGCTACCAGGAGTTCAGACAACACACTTAGGTTTGAGCTCCTGCAGCAGTATGACTGGTAATAGATCATATTTGTGTTTATATTTTGTCAAGATGTGTAGGATGCCATTGTTACCAGCTTAAGATGTTATCAGACAAACTGCTTGAAAAATACAGGATTTTTTTACATCTTCTTTTGTCACTATTTACTTTTCTATCCTTGAAAGAAAAACAATGTACTAAAGATGAGCCTAAAGACTCTCAAAAAGGAAAAAACTCCTCCATAAAACCATGTTTATATTTCAAGGGAAAGTTCTTCAGACTGCTAAATTGATGCAACCCATTTGTGCACCTGCACGTGTTTATGCTGGTCTGAGAAGTCTAAGTTATCTATATCCTATTAGAGCTTAAGAGACCCCGTCATAAAAATAGACCTCTCTGCCATACACAGCCCTCTCTGTGTCTAACTGGACTAATTTTATCCGTGTCAGCGGACTCACTTTTGATTAACACAGTTGAAAAGTGAAGCCAGAATCAAGCCTGCTGTTTGTAGGATTTATTCACAAAGGTTGTATTTTTCTGTTACTGATTTTCATTTTTAAATTTTAGAAGCCATAAGAGTTGGGGAATTGTGTGACTGTGTTTAGAGTTATAAAACTAAATTAATGAAAAACAATTTGAGATGTTTACAATCCTTTTGAATCTGCAGAGATACTTTTCTTTAATCAGCTCCATGTAAGCCACAATTGACTATTCATTTACATACGTAACTGTAGAACTCCACAATGTAAATACAGTAGCAGTGCTGAAATTACCAATTGTTTTCTTCTAGAAACTACATTTGAGTGAAGATGTTGCTGGAGCCACATTCATGGCAGCAGGGAGCTCCACCCCAGAACTGTTTGCATCTGTTATAGGTATGGAGCCCACACACAAGCTTTTTTGAGATCTGCTGTTAAAAAATCATCAGCAGATCAAGCACAGGTACCCATTCTTCTGACAATTTATAATCAGCAGTTGCAGCTGTCAGCTAGTCTGTGGTTCATGGTATAATTAACTACTCAAAATATCTCATGAAACTGTGAGTCTTCTCTCAAAACACAAAGAATGTCTGATTCTGAACACAGGGTGCAAAAGAAGAGATTTATTGAAGTCCCTGGAGAAGTAATTTGATATATTTGGAAATAGATGAAGAGCAGCCCTGAGGAGAAAGACTTGGGGGTGTTGGATGATGAGAAGCTCATCATGATCTGTCACTGTGCAGCCAGTGTGCACTTGCAGCCCAGAAAACCAACCGTATCCTGAGCTGCACTGAAAGCAGTGTGGCCTGCAGGTTGAGGGAGGTGATTCTGCCCCTCTACTCCACTCCCATGAGACCCTATCTAGAGGAAGAGACCTTTAAAGACGTCTAGTTAAGCTGCCCTGCAGTGAGCAGCAACATTTCCAGTTAGATCAGGTTGCTCAGAGCTCCATCCAACAAACCCTGAATGTTTCCAGTGGTGGGGCCATCTTTGTACCAGCGTCTCACCACTCTCATTTTAAAAGATTTATTCCTTTTATCTAGTCTGAATCTACCCTCTTTTAGTTTAAAACCATTACTCCTTGTCCTAGGGATCCTAAAAAGTTTGTCCTCTTCTTTCCTGTAAGATCCCTTTAAGTGTTGAAAGGCTGTGACATCTCCTCAGAGCTTTCTCTTCTCCAGGGTGAACAAACATGACTCCCTCAGCCTTTCCTCATAGGCAGCTATCCCCACCACTGTCCTCAGCAGTCTCTTCTGAGCAGCCCATAGCCCTTGATAGCAGCACTCCAGCTGTGGGATTTGTCCAACCAAATTTCAGTAATGGCAACTAGGTTGTAGCTTTCTAGCAGCACGATGGCCCAAATTTGATAACTCTTTAGTAAAGCCTTTGTAGGCTTTTTCCTGACTGACATTTTTACAAACATTAGGGAAATACTGTCCAAAGGAATGCACCATAACCTCACATTCAACTTCTTGAGAAGCAGTGAGTGTAAGCCTTTAGTGCTGGCCTTTCTCCCTTTAGAAATCAAGTAACTTTGCAAAAGTTATCTGGTTGCTCACCTTGGAGAAAGATTTCTGTGCTTTAAATAAAATCCATGCTTCTAATATGACTGAAGATGTTTTATGCTAATTTGAATGGATTGTTGCACAACTGAAAACTAAACTGTGAAACAGAGAACTTATCGTTGAACTACCTAGTTAAGAAATCATTTACTGAAAGCATATATGTAGAGGTTTTAAGCTGCAGCGGGAGAGCTGCTAGCTAGACTAAAAGTACAAATTACTACACAGAGAAGCAAGCCTTAATTATGAAACTTGTTTTGGTTAATCTTTGAAACTGTCTCTATTTTACAAGTAGTACATCTTCTGAGTGACCTAAAATTAGATGACAGAGGTAGTTACATATGTTTTGCTCCTTCTGCAGGTGTATTTATTACTCATGGAGATGTAGGAGTTGGGACCATTGTTGGTTCAGCAGTTTTCAACATCCTCTGCATTGTTGGTGTCTGTGGACTGTTTGCAGGACAGGTTAGTAAGATACTTGTCTTTACATAGTTCAATTGCTTACACTTTAAGGGTTTCCATTAGCATATATTAAAAAAAAGACAAAATCACAGAAAAAAGTGGCATTGTGAAAAACTTCGAAGATTGAAAAGAATTTACAAATAGCAAATGTTTCCAAAAAGTTCAGCTGTAGTGTCAGCACTCTGAACATGTAGCATACAGAGGAAACTGGTTCCTCTTCATACAATACTGTGTTTACAGTCAACTGGTCAGTGGCATCTGCTGATCATTCCTGGTGCTGATGACAGTCAAAGAATCTGGGACACAAGCATGAGATTTTCTCCATTTACTCAATAGATGGTTAAATGGTTTATTATATTTTGTCAGGTAGTAAGTCAAATATATCCACAAATTAAAGGAACAAGGAACAATTGATTTGCTGCAGTACAATGAATTGTACTTTACAATTGAAATTATGACCAAATCAAGTATCAGTAGTAAGAAATGTATTTCAATAATGGAAGTTTCTATATGATTTTTATTACTGATGCTTATTATAGATCCATTGTCTAACAGGCTGATACTTCTTCATGGTAGCATAAAACTGCATTTGTTTTCAGAACTGTTGCTAATAATAATAAATACTCTGCTCACATGCCGAAGTTATTTTAAGATTGGGGACTTTAGGTTTGTTTGTTTTTGAAATCCCATATTTTTGTTGACTGAAGGTGTGGTATTTTTCAGGTGGTTTGTCTCACCCAGTGGGCTGTGTTCCGGGATTCTGTATACTACACAATATCTGTGATCATTCTTATTGTTGTAAGTAGTTCTCTTATCAGTTACTGTGTTTCATTGCTTGAATTTTTGAAGGACCAGCCTGCTAACTATTGATACACACTGGCAAATAATTATTTTCCTAGCTAATTCTAGTGGCATCTGGAATTGAGGGCTGAGCTCCATAATGTTGTATAAATATGAAGATTTCATACAGCTCCATGGAATATGTTCCCACCATGTCCATCAGTGTCCATTTGTTTTGTACCTAGAGTTTGTAAAGTTCTGCAGGCTAGTAGGATACTGTTATGCAGTGGAGATGGCACTCTCCTGAGACCCAGGAGATTGCTTGTTATGGAGACGAAAAATCTTGAGCTACATATCTATTTTAAATAGAGACGGTGGCTGTTTCTTGCTTCTACACAGTAATCTTATTTCAGATTCTGGGAAAGTTTTTCCATGTAGAGCACAAGTGAGATACCACTTTGCTCATCTAGAGCAGTGTAGTTCCTGAATGTACACATTTAATGTGTCTGGTGGCAAGGCAGGGAAGAATCCACTTAGTCTGTAATTTGTAATAGTGGATCACTAGCTATGTATTCAGTAACAGCAGTTACACAGGGTGGAGTAAAATGTGTATAACCACTTCACCCAAGTGGAGAAGTAAAATGGCTGTCTGTTCTGCTAAAACTAGTCTAACTGTTAGAAGGACTCAAGAATTAAGTTTTTTTGGAATAAGTGACTTTGCTGCTGTCATCTGCACAGCATAGCATGTGGATACATGAGTGCGTATCTGTCTTTCACATGCTTGTACTGTTTCCCTTAATAGTACTTAAAACAGCCACTGACAGGGATCCAGGCCTTGTTCACAAGGTTTGTGTTTTGTGAGGGGCACAGTCCATACACTGGAAGTTCTGGTTAGAAAGGGTCAAAACTTGAGTGGTCTGTCTAGATATGGTTGATACCTGCTAAAAAAATTTGACAGTTTTTTGAGATAGATCAGAGAAATGGTCAATTTATGTGTTTCCTTTTTTTCCTTCTTCTAGTTCATATATGATGAGAAAATAGAATGGTAAGTTGTGTAAAATATTCCATGCAGTCCTGTATTTGCCATGAGGCTCACCAATAAATAGAGTTGTAATGTAACTGGCTTTCATTCTACACTCTGAGAGTATGAGCTGGATTGATCACTTAGGAAATCCTATGTATTTTGTTTGGACTTAGTTTTTGTGATGGTCATGGAAAACGAAAAGAAAATGTAAGAACCAGGAAGCATTAAGGAAGTACATAGGCTCTGTGTAAGGCCTGAAGATACCCATGTGGAGAGAGAGTCACTAAAACTCTTCTGCCCTGATTCTGGCTGTTAACATTTATGGAGATGCCAGGTGTTCCAAAGAACACTCCAGTGTGAGTCCTAGTGGAAGATCATAGGCACCTTCTAACAGTGTTCTCAGAGTATCTGGCCTATGCTTCAGCACTGAAATGACAAAAGGCCGTGGTGTTACGATCCTCAGAGGGTAGCTGTGGTTTCAGTCTGCATAGCACATTTCTGAAATACATGCATTGCTTTTTATTTGCATGTTTAGTGAAACTTGAGAGTCGGCTTCCCCTCTCATTCTGCTGAGACACCATCTCATCTTGATGATGTTGTCCTGTGTGCGCAAATGTGACTTGTACCAGATGTTTAAGGCATGCTCCTACATAAAACTTGTGAAGCATACAGCTGTTTAAATGGCCTTCTAACACTTCTTTCTGTCTTTTTGAGGTGGGAGAGCCTTGTACTCATCATTATGTATTCATTCTACATACTTATCATGAAGTAAGTACTTCTCCTTACCTTTAGATGTTAACTGACCATCACTCTTTTAGTCTTGTTTTGTCCTTGGCCTTCCTGCCTGAGGGCAATACAACCAGTCATGTTTCTGTGTAAGATCTGTTGGGTTTTATGCTTAACCAATTTAATTCTAGGTTTGTGCTCAATCAGCAGCAAATATTTTCATACATTCTTTTCACAGTGTACAGAGGTAGAGTAGCTTTCAGAAAAAGTTGAGAAAAATGTAATTTATACAAAGGTATATGAAAAGTTTGCAGGGTACTCTAGATTGTAAACACACATCATGTCAGCTGTTACACATATTTTGTACTCCCTGGAGAACAAGGTCAAGGAACATTAGACAGAGTGCTAAGCATGTATTTATCTTCAGGCCATCTCATACCAGGCTGTTTACTGACATCTTCTGTTGTGTCACTGCCTCTGACAGGAGAGTCAGAGGTCTGTTACTGCAAGTGTCTGTGAGTCTACCGTTCTATTGCAAGTTGCTTAGACTTACATCCCTTGGTGCCTTCCCCTCACAAATCACCCTGTTGGAACTCCCTTTTCTCCTACATCAAGTCTTAGCAGAGTTCATTGACAACCCTCTTAGATTCCACTCTAGTGCTAAAATAGATATATGCTGTCTTTAGAAGGGTATGGTCAGCAGTCCCAGAAGTGCTCAAAAACCCTCCCACAGGGAACACAATACTGAAAGAAAAAGTGAGGTGAATTGTGAGCTGATGCAGGAGGAAAGAAGCTGCTGTACAGTAAATGTCCTGGCTCCAAAAACCACAGCTCCAGTGTTTTGCCTTCACTAAATCTGCTCCAGTATCTTTTTGCAGTTTGCTGTATGTCATGAGAGATAGGTGCAGTCCTTACTTTCCTATGAGCTTGCCACTGAGTTGGACAGTCCTTTCTGTTCACGTCCTGTTAGTTGTCAGAGAACATGCATCTAGGCTTTACTGCTTGCCTGCATAAGTAGTTCTCAGATGACTTAAAAGTTTGCCAAGAAAATGCAAAAATCCAACCTCTTTAGACCTTTCCTTTACACTTTCAGGTACAACGTGAGGATGCAAAATTTCTTCGCCCTTAAAAGCAAGAATGTTGGAAATGGTGACACAGTCAACAATGAGCTGGAAGATGGTAATAAATGTTATGCCTCTAGTTGTGATGACCCATCCATTCCATTACTGTGGAAAGGTAAGGCTGAGCAGACAGGACTTGGAAAAAGTTCACAGGATATCCTTTTTATTTCTTTAATGCGGATCAAAACAGCGTCACTATTCAATTGTAAGCCAGGTTAACTCGGTAATTCAGCAGTCAGATTGCCACATTTAAAAAAAAGTGTTGAGGTTTTTTTATATATTCTGAAAACAAGCTGCTTTGCACATTGGCTATTTTGCTCCCTTTTTGTCTCCTGTGCAGTGATGAGCTACATCATTGTGAAAGAAATACATTTTTTTTTACCAGGAAGAAGGCAATTTTCACTTCAAAAATTAGTTTGGAATGAGAAGCTGAGATGTGGATGTTGAAGGAAAGGACATGGGCAGATTAGTGGGCAAGAGGGGTTAAACGTGTTGAGTTCAGATCCTCAGAAGACTGGTTTTCACATGCCTAAATAGTCTGTATATATCACTAGACACATATGTAAAATTGAAAAATGCAGGTTTTTTGCTATTTGTGTCAGTCATAAAGGAAAGAAGATGATATCCAGCTTCTGATACTGAAAGTAAGCAAAAATACCTGAGTATTTTTTGCTCGTTTTCTAATCTTGTTTTTATCTTTGTCTAATCCCTCTTCTCTTCCATTCTGTCTTTTCTCTGTAGAGCAAAATCATTCCACTTTCAAAGCACAAACCATATGATTTAGTGACTTGGGCTGCTCTTAACAAGTGAATTCTCCTCACTTTGTTCTTGGCAAATGTCTCCCATTCTAGGAGGCTGAGCTCATCAGCAGTGTCGGTAGCATTGGGAAGATCCTCATGTAATAACAAGTAATGCCAAACAGAAATTTAGAACACACTCAGAGAATCCCACTCTCTTCTGCCTTTTAGTGGGATTTAGTGGGCTGGCATTTCTTTAAGGTAGATGTAGGTAACTACAGGTTTATTCAGTGGCAGCACACTGCTGCTTTGGTCCTAGGCAAGGTGTTTAGACGATACTCATTTAAAATTTTTTTCTCATAGGACATTGTAGCATAATTAAATGGTGGTGACTTTGATATACTTTCATCTCATTTTATAATGAACTTTTGGGAGCATTGGCTCTGATGTTGTGAGGTCTGTCACTTGGATGTGGATTTGTGTCCATGCAAATTTTCGTAGATGCCTCCTGTATGCAAGTTGAGACATGGGAAAAGGTTAATCCAGTTAAACACCACAGATATTACTGGTTTTACTTTTGAGGAATTTGTTGAGTTCTGATGTAATCTCCCAGCAGGCTTTCTTCTCTGGCCCTTGTGGTAAAGAGACGATAGCACAGAGTGCTTGCCTGTTCACCTATTTCCTTTCCAAGGAAATGTGTAGATTATTGAATGCTTGTGAAGGGTATCCAGAAAAGAAGCAAGAAAGCTCCACTAGCAGCTGTTCACATCAGATTTCTTTTCTGATTTTCCCTCAAAGATGCACTGATACTGCAGTTTCAGACAGATTCCTTTTGCTTTCTCCAGCATCCATTACACAAATACATGGTGCATTGGAGGGACAGTAGTTCAAAGAGTAAGAATGTAGATACTGTCATAGGCAAACATGCCTGGGATGAGAAAGTACAGAAAGAAGAGATTAAGTATTTGGAGTGAGCAGTGGGAGGGGAGGATGGCAGCGTTAGTCTACCTGCTTTATGTGTTAAGATGCTGTCCTAGAAAACTGTCACATGGCTGCCTCTAGCTTCTTCTCTCCTGTTCTCTTAAAATATGCCATGACCCATCAGTGACTCCCTCTTAGTTGACATATGCTGGCTTCACAAGCTGAGCTGCATTTTCCCCAGCAGCAGCAGGTTTTAGAAAGGAGCACTAATAGGAAGGACAGAACTGGGGCTGGCCTCTGCCTTGCTTTCAACCACTGGTTAGCAGCTTTTAGGATCCACCAAAAAAAAACTCCCTTGGCTTTGCCAAGGTGTAGGTTTGACCTTAAACTGATTTTCCACAGGAGGAAAGCCTGATTACTCCACATAAAGGAACAGTTGCTTTGCGTGAGGAACTTTGTTTCTAGCAAGGATAGTCTGTTGCTCAGGATGCAAGTAAAAAGTGTACCACTGTAAAGCTCTTTTATGCTTGTAAGTTTCATTACTTTCAAGAGCTTCCTGTGGTACCATATAAAACCTTTCATCACTCAAGTATCAGAAAGGAAAAGGAGAGATTTTCACCGTAAGAAAAATTTCATTTCAAGGGTGAGTTCTGCATACACAGTTAAAGGCAAAATGGATGTACTTTGTGAATACTGCTCCAATTTTCAAAGAACAAATGTGTATTACCCTTGACTTTTATTATGTTGATGCAAATTTCCACCAGGTGGCATGGTTTGACCCCTGCCTGAAACCAGAAATGCAGACATAAGTGGGTTTCTGTGGGACCGATTTTCAGAGCTAAAGTCATCAAGAAGCTTTCTGTTGATTTTGATAGGGTTGTTGGTGATGAACCTTTGGTGGTGAGCAGTAATTTTGTTGGAAAAAAAAGTTGTTCTCAGTAGATTTTTTTTTAAGAAGTGCAAAAGGCTTTTCTCCTTTTCACATTTCTTAAAACAACTTTTAGGTGGATAAGGTATGTATTTTAACAGGCATAGGGAGTCAAACTGAAAATAATGAAAATAATAAGAGCAATGTGCTGCAGTAAGTCAGAATAGCTGCAGTTACTTATATATATATTTAGCATGAGGTATCCTACATCAGCACTGAGTTTTTAATTATGATACTTTTATCAAAGCTGAGTGTTTGCTCATTGTCTACACAGGGCTCTAAAAACAGTTTCAGAGTAACTTCAGTGCTTCCATGTTTTTCATGTCACTGTAAGATGAAGCATTTTGGTTAATTCTCTGGAGGAACTCACTTGGGGGCAGTCAATCTGATGAGACTGTTAATATCTGGCCTTTTTGCTTTACCAGCATTGCTGTCAAACATTTCTTTTTCTGTAACTAAAGCAAATGTTAAGTTTATGTGGTTGAGTCCTATTCTGTGAGGACTGATTCCTAAGAAACCTGTGTGGCTGTATATTCCTTCACAAGAAAGCTGCTACACACCAAGAGTCACTGGAGTGGATGAGCTCCTTATGTGCGTCATCAGCCACAATATTCAGCGAGGTTAATTTGGTTTAGGTGTTGGGATAGAGGAGGATAATTGCTCCTTTATATTTAGCAAATGTACAATTACTACTAGTTCTATTCTGTATTAGAGATGTTAAGCTGCAAGCAAGACTGCAGAGTGGATTCTTTGAGTAGGGCACATTTCCTTGTGAAACCAGAGATCTTCTATTTATGACACATCAGGTGACCCCAGTGTACTCACTGAACGCATTTTAGTGAAACAAAGCAAGAGACTCAAATTCTGAAGGGTAAAAATTGCAGGTGTTTACTGGTGATTTACAAGCTTGCTGGTTTTTCTTGTTGAATCATTATGGGGGACGTATTTCTTCAACTGCAAATATGCTAGAAGATGCTTGAGACAGCAAAGCCTTTATTGCATGATGTGACTTAGATGCATGCATGGATCCAGTCTTCCTGAAAAACAAAAATATTTCAACACTGTAACAATGCAAATGTAACAATATAGGCTTCTCTGCGTTTAGAACAGGTCCATTTTAATTCCATTGTTTGAGTTGAATGTTTTCTTAGATTTCCCTTGCTTCCTGCCTGGAACCATGCACTAATTATCTTTCACTTCTACCTCCTAAATTCTCCTCCTCTTGCTAATGTAAGTAACAATGCAAAAGGGGAGGGAGAGGGGGAGGCCAAGCTAAGCAAAGCAGAAAACAAGCAGCAAAGAATTTTTTCTGTACATATTATTGCATGTAATAATTAATATTTATGATAGTCATGTATGTATTTCCTGCCCTGCTTTCTAACACCACATGGGTATGTCTCCTGTCTGCTGAGCCTTGCTCTGCTTGCTATGTGTAGTCTGTAGCATTTGTGAGAATATTGGTTTGTTGGTGAGCTCCTGAAGTCCCTGCCTGTTCTTGTGTTGGTTCCCAATAAAATTTTGTCTCTACATGTTCTTAACATGGTAGAACTTTGTTAACTTTGTAATTCTGAACTTGGTATGGGTTCCTTTATATTAACAAAGGCTTACTTATAGCATAGATTTGTTCTTGACAGTTGTTGTTTTTCATCCTGCCAAATCTTTTCACGTGAGAGATACTGGTAATATTCTGTTAAGGTAAAGTGAAGATTTCCCAAAGGACTGAGCACAACCTAAGGGCCTTCTGGATGTGCAGCACCTTGATCCAATGGAATAGCTTTAAAGGTTTCCGAAGTGCTGTCTACATTGCCACAGTGCAAACACTTCTAGAGAAATGGTACAAAACCCTAGTGAGACATAAGTGGAGAAAACTGGCACTACAGCATGAACAGGTGGGGGAAAACTGCTCCCACTAATCTGACAGTGTCTTAGTGACTACCTTAGTAGAGTGAAATCCATTTGCAGCATGTGATCTAAACAAAGCACACAACTGATGAGCAGATTCACCAGGCTGCAGAAATATTGAAGGAAAATAACTCATAAATTCAGGCATTCAGATGAATATTTCCTCCACCTGAGCCTGAAAAGACCTGACTCTAGGTGATGGGACACATGGTAAGGTCAATTACACTGCTAACTCTGTCCATTGTGGTCATTAGTGAAGGGGATACAGCAGTATGGCAAAAACAGTGTTGTGATGGTGGATGAGATCATCTGCTCCAGTCCTCCCAAATACCGGTTCCCTGAAGCTGGGTTACGGATCATGATTACGAATAAATTTGGACCACGCACCAGAATGAGGATGGCAAGCCGACTCATCATTAACGAGGTACGTTCATTAGGAAAACAGAAAATGACTGTGAGGCAGAGGGGTGACCAAAGAGCTGTGCTCAGAGTGATCCTGGAATTTAGATTCTCCCATGTTCCTGCGGTTGGGATAGAACGATGTCTTTCTCAAGGAGCTCTATGAGAACAGATTTGAAGATTGATTCCCAACTGATGATGCTGCCTGTTTTAATGGGAGGGCAGTGAAAAAGGAGGGACTACCTTATCTCCCTGACAGAAGATGTTTATTTCAGAGTGTGTGTGTGCATATGTGCACATTTAGATTTAGATTTAGATAGAGCAGAAGAATTGGTTTTGATTTTTACAAAAGTGGTCAGGTTAAAAAAGGATAATGGACAAAGCGACCAAAATTCTTAAAAACTGCTCTTATATTATTAACTCTTCAGGATCCCTTCAGAGATTTGCCTATCTCTTTAGCATTGACTGTAATCCTCAACTCAAGATAAAAATGGACCAAAATATTTTCATGAGGGAAGTTTGCTCTGGACAGTTTCAGTTATCTCTTACTTGATACATTGTCACGACTGTATATTTCTTGTTCCATACCCTGCAGCTGAAGTGGCAGGACTTGGCCAGTGAGGCTGTTCTGAGCTTGCTGAAGTGCTAGGGGTGAAGTCTTTGGCCTACCAACCTTGGGTTTTATGAAGGCAGGATTTTATAATTTGCTCCCACAATATCAAATATGAGAGGTATTTACTCTGCCAAGTAAATAGGTTTCAACATCATAACACAGTTGATATGCTTTGCCAGCCTTATGAATACACAATAAAAGAAAGCACCATTAATATATTTGTAACAAAAATCCAGTAAAATAGTGAAAGGTGTTATGGTCAGAAGTAGAGGATCAGACAGGGCACATGGCAACAGTTGATTCTGTAATCCTTGAAGTCAATTCACTGATCAGAGAGAAATTCTTTATGGCTGTGTGGGTAGAAAGCTGACACTTGTCTCTTTCAGCATCTGCAAAAAACGTTCTCCAAACTTAAGCATTTTGGATGTATAGTCTTATGTATTCTCACTTATATTTCACAAGTTTTGCAAAGTATTCAGACAGGATTTTTCTCTATTTTTCACTATAGTATGGTGATACTGCTTTCAGAAATTTTTTTGCATGATGTGCAGTTACTTTATTTTTCAAGGCATTGCAGAGAACTTTAGGAATTTGCTAGTTTTTCAGGAAAAGAGAACACTTATCAACCCTGAATTACCTCATTTAATGAACTAAAAATTTTTTTTTTATATGTAAAAGTGAAAACTTACTGTTTCATCTAACATTCTCCAGTGCATGAGTGGGTATATATACTGATGTTTAAAACCTATCCCTGTGATTGTTGTGCTGTGTATTGGAACTGCAGCAGTTCTTATACACGTCTGCAGGGCCAATTATGAACTTCATGTACTTGGATAAGGGCAACAGGGATTAGTCTTACTTTTAAAATTAAAAATAGGAAGTTCAAATTTACCTCAATGAGTGGAGTTGAGAAGGAGGGAGAAGAGTTGGATCTGAGAAGAAAAGCTCCTGGATAATGAGTCATTCATGAGCCAGTTATAATTGTGCAGAGATGTCTTAAGTGTTACCATTTGATTGTGGTGCTACTGCTGGTTTGAGTGGGAACTGTTGAGTGAGAAGTTCTTTAGAATAACCACGTTGGTTAAGACGTGGTGTGGAACAACAAATATTACAACATTCTCCACCATGACTTGAAAGATTCCTGCCAGTAATTTTGAAGTGGATGGTTAACCTGGTGAAGCCTGATGCCTGATGAAGACAGGTAGACCACTGACATGTGTATTATTGACTGAAAGGAAAGCTTTGAGGAGAAACTTCGTGGCTTATGTGACTGGGGCTGGACAGAGAGAAAAACTCAGATTTCACAAAGTAAATGTTTTCTGAACTGTGGCAGTTTTGTGTTTTGACACTGCAGCGTCAGCGGTTAATCCAATCTGCCAATTGCTCAAGTAAAGCACTTCAGAACAGGAGACAAGAGAATATCGAAAATGGAAACATCCCTGTGGGAAATCAGGAGGAGGAAAATGAACAGGACAGTCTAACTCCATTTTCAGTGCCAGGTAAGGCTTACTTTCTAGATGTTTATAGAATTGAAAAAAGATGATAATTTAAATGCCAAACACTGGGTTGTAAGAAAGACAACGTATATTGGGAGAGAGGAGGAAAGGGATTGGTTTGACTGAAGGAGGGATTTGCTGACAGTAAAACTGGGCTGGAGGCTGGGTGGCTAAAAGCAGATCTTAGGGAAGTGTTTTCCAGTCATCATGGACAGCCATGGTAGGAGTACTGATTTGCCAGAGATGAAGGGAAAGCAGGAAAGGAAGTTCATATTGAAACATGTCAGAATGACCTGATTAGCACTGCACTATAAGTAATTTTGAAGTCAGCAGTTAATAGTGACTTGCTAGAGATTGCTAAGCCAGAGGCAGCTTGGTGTATAAATATGTAATAAATTGTTTTAGTGACTGCAGCAGGGGAGCCTTCTTGGATGAAAAGTGAAAAAAAAAATTAGGGAAAGAGTGTTTAAAATTGTTGGAATAACTGTATGCAATAGTATTCACCTTTTAAAATTTTTTTTAAATTCCTTGGTGTAAAGGGCTTGTGCTGGTGCCCTTGGCATTGCAGGTTGATTCTTGCCCAAATGCTTTGGAGATTAGACAGCAGAGATTAGATCAGCCCTCTCAGCCATGTAGACTGTCACATAATTACTGTTTAACATAAGTATTGCTTGGCATGGATAAATACCACATGCAGTGAAAAAGAAGGATTTTCCATGTTGTATCTAATTTTTTTGCAATGGCATTGCTTCAGTTGCTATCATTGTAGAAGAAATGTTTGTGATTGAACAAGCATTGAAGCATACTATGTGAAGACTAGATGATACTGTGTGTTTTCCTGTGTTACTATGCTCCCGCAGGAGCTTCTTGCAGTCGACAGTTATGGATTGGAGTGAGGAATGGAAGCAAACTAATTCACTGAAGATAGGCCCATTAGATGGGCTTCTGTTCATTCATGAAAAAAAAATTTTTATTGTATGGTGAACTAACAGGATCCAAGTCAGCAACATGCTTGTGCACATGAGCATGTTAGTAAGAGTAGTAGTAGTAATAATAATAATAATAGCAGTAATAATAGCAACAGAAATTAATAAACAACTTCTAAAAAGGAAAAATGTCTCCCCAAACTATCTAAACATCATCAAATCGTAGAATCATTAAGGTTGGAGAAAACTTCTAAGGTTATTGAGTGCAGCTGTTAACCCAAGGCTGCCTTGTCCACCACAAAAACGTGTTACTGAGCACCACATCTGTGCGGCTTTGAACGCTGCCGGAGACGCTGATTCCACTGCTTCCATGAGCACTCTGTTCCAAACCTTGACCACCTTTGCATGTGTTGGCAAACAAGACTTTTAAACTGACCCGTTTTTAACATTATTTGGATACAAGTTTTGATTAGGGTAGGACAATCATGCATTTCTTCTTATGTTCCAGGCAGCTTTTTTATGAATAAAACATAGGTAAATTTCAGATTAGAGCTTCCTAAGTGTGTGACATTCACAATAGACAAAATGCTTTGAACTGAAGAGGGAGTTATTAGTTATGTCACTGGTCTTCTTTAAGCACATTTTTTCTGCATTTTTGAGAGTCTTTAAAGATAAAGTGAGGTTTAACAGGCCAGAGTGGAACCACTGGTGATTCAGTTCATACTGAATGGAGCAAAAGTTCAACATGAGCTCAAGGGAGTCATGTGAAAGTGAGTAAGTGATTGTATAAAATCCTCATCATTACCTTCAGGTATTGTCACTCCTGTTTTCTGGAGTTGATTATCCATTGCTTGGACTCTAATTGCTCAAAACGTATATTCTGACCAAGAATTCTTTGATTATGCTTTCAAAAGCACCACACTAATAAGTTTGGTGAAAATGTGAGGACCCAGCATCATACTTTGTTGTTGTTTAAATACTGTGGCACAATCAGTAGCCTAAAAAAATCCTGACATTTAAAACTGGCTTCAGGGGAAAGAAAGGTAATTTGCAGACAGTTTCCAAGAATCCCTTTTGGTTTCTTTGTTATATTTTCAGTCCAGGAATAAGGCACATACATTTTCTAAAGATCAAACTTCATGTAGTTTTTCAATACTGTAAAGTGTTCTATGAAGAACAGGCTTTCAGTTTTCAATAGGACTTTCCAATTTAACTTGTTGTGGTGTCCTAGATAAAAAATCCACTCTTGTATTTTAAGAGTTGCAACTGCAGTGGCCCAGCCCCTTTCTTTGTGACGTTTTGTAATCACATTTTTTAGCCTAATTTGGGATTTGACTTTCTTTCTTCAAATTGCATATTCTACATACTTTTGCAAGAACAAGTTTGGGTTTTTTCTGAAACAGGAGTAGATGTAAGTGAAGCATAAAGTGCAGCATTTAATCTCTGAGTGATTCACAGTTATTATTTGTCATCTCAAAATGCGTTTTTTGCATTTTGTTCTTTTTTTATCCTCTGTCAACAGGAGTGCTCAGCAATAAGTGTAGGCCTTTAGCAGACAGAAATAGAGAATATAGTTGTTGCATGAAAACAGTCTCAAACTGTTTCAGCATATATCCCTTTTATCAAACAGACAGAGAGATTCATTCCTGGGTGTGGGTGTGGTTCAGGCCCATCCTGAAAAAGAAGACAGCATACAGTTTTTATGTAAACTGCATATGATATCATTCAAACAGCCTTTGCCTTTGGTTTCTGTGTGGAAAAAACACATTCTCTTTAAAAGACATGTTTCTTTCTTGATCTAACCTTTAGACTATGATGATTATCTCCCAAGAGAAAGACTCATTTGAAGCTTTACAATTTGATTACTCTACAGTTGTTTGAAAACAGGTCTTAAACTTTAAAAAAACACCCCACAGATCAGAATAAAATAGGACAAAACTGGGCAGGCATATGTTGACAACAAAATGGTGTGTTAAAGCCCTTGCATAGGTCAGTGGTCTTTTAGAGCCCAGACTCAGAAAAGCACTTCTGTGCAGCTCTTAATGGATGCTTAAATCCCTTCCATTGTCACATGTTCAGCACCCTTTAAAATACTCTGTGATCTCAGCTCCTGATCATTTCACAGGAATGAAGAACTACTTCTCTTACAGAATTGGAGCATGTACGCTTTATATAAGTCATGATGGTGTTAGCTAAAACAGGAATAATAATTCCTACAGCTAAAATGAGATGGCAATAAAGGAGATTAGCAATCCTATCCATTTTTGTTTGGATCCAAAATACAAAGATAACGTGTAGGATAGAAGCAAAAAAAAATTAACAGTGTCTACTAAAAACATTTAAAATGTTTGAATGTTTGTGCTTGGTCAAAACAAATGTTTATCTCAATATTCTGACTCCAGCCATGATTTTATGAAGAAGCCTGGGGAAGAATGAGACAGGACAAGTTAATGTTCAGCTGTTTTCACCTCAAGGAACTTCCTGGACTGGATGTAAAATTTTGATCTAAAATTCTTTAGTGTGTTTCTTCTTCATTAACCTTGTGTTAATGTCTAATTGTCATTGAATCTTTGCAAACATTTAACACCCACAACATCCTTTGGGAAGGAGCTTCATGATTTTGTGAAGAACATTTTACTTACTTTGAACCTGGCTCCTACTTGCTTCACTTAATGTCTTCCTTTATTGGAAACACAGTGGACAAGGCAAAGCCAGTGTGCCTCACTTGAACATTCAGGATGCTGTGGCTCTTTGTAAGACAGCAAGGTTAAAAAATACAAAATAAACCAGGTCAAAATCCAGCCAAGTCTAACAAGATATGAGGAGTATAACCTCTGTTCAGTTACATCATACTTTTGTTGAATGTTGTCATGTGTAAACCTATTGTAACTCTGGGAATAAAGCTTGTTTCTGTGTATTGTGTACTAGTCTTTTTGTAGACTAGTTTTTGCTGTACCAAAAATGTCTATTTAAGAGAAAATTATTGGCATAAATCCAAATGTTCGAAGTGTGGTAAAGGCACAGGCTGAAAATAGAAATCTGAGTTGTTTTGGACAGATTTCACAGTCTGGAATTTGGAACTTGTATTCTGGAAAATGGAACTTCCGAGAAGAGTATCAGGTTGAAAAATTGTCTGGTTTGGATGAGGATGAGAAGTAAAACCTTGGTATTTTCCAAAGGGGAAAAAGAAATGTTTCCAAAGGTCTGTTGCGGGAGAACTACAATAAAAATATTTTAGTATGTCTGCTGCCCATTTGGAAGGATGAAAAAGACTGAACCTCTTTGGATACTGTGTTACACACTGCATAGCCTTTTTCTAGTGTGCTCATACAGAGAACCTCTTGCCTCCATAATTCGTAGGGTAATTTGGAGAGCTGAAATTAATAAGAATTTTCCAAGAAAGTGGAGAGCCAGCTGCTGTGTTAATTTTCCTAATGAAAAATTGAAAACCATTTTCTAACTTTTTAGTATTTTGCAACAGACATTTTTCTGTGAAAAATAATTCTGATGGAAAATTCACAATAGATCTAGTTTGTTGTATGTATATTGAGTACCATACTTGGGAGAAAAATTTGTATTTCTCTGTTGTGTTTTAGGTACTGCACATGACTAGAAATTACTTAAGTTGTCAGATTGTCTAACTTACTTAGATTAAAGCTTTCCAATCAGTCTGAACTGTGATGAACAGCATTTTCTAACAGAAATTTACTTGCTGTGTGGATTACTGCAAAGCTCCTACTGTAGAAGCATATGTGTTACTTTTACACATTTTTGGGTTGACTGTTGAACTGATATTGATAATAACATGTGGGTGTAAATTCATCTTTGTAAATACAAAGCTTAATTAGAACCAAGGGGACAGGTGTTTGGAAAATCATTTTTAATTGGAGAAAAAACAAGTTGGTTTTTTTTGGTTGGTTGGTTGAATTTTGTTCTTCCCAAATGAAAAATTATAGAGGTATTTAAAAAGATTTAAAAAAGATTAAAAAAGTAAAAAATTATTAAGTGAAGCATGAAAAAAGTTTGCAGCAATAATCTTTTTAGGTGAGCCTGGATGTGCCTCATTTTTACTTTTAAGTTTACCATCAGCAAAAAACCCCTGGAAAAATAGCAAAACAGCAAAAATAGCAAAAAAGATAGTAAACTTTAGAAAGCCTTTCAGTTGGAAAATTCAGTTAGAGAATACCTTTCCCAATTTTCAAGTTACCTTAAGGAAGAGATTTATATGAATTCACAAACATACAGTATGAAGCTCCTGTGTGCCAATTAGATTCATGCCTTTCAGGGACGTTACAATTTTTTTAAGTCAGTCAGCTAGTCATTGCTTTGTGTAAGGAGATGCTTCTTTCACTTGGGGAGGTTTAGGCATGTTGTCTGAGGTAACTAATGTATGGAGCTGAGATCTGTGCTTGGCTGACATGCTTTTAAAGGGAAAACTAAGTGGGAAAGCTATTAACTAACTAAAATAACTTAGATGTGATTCCTGATGGTGTAGTTACAGACCCACTCTGTTTAAACTTGAAAAAGTGTTTTCTCTGCACGTTGTTTACTAGGACATGTGGGCTGTCTGCACTATGTACCTTTGGAAGTTCTGTTTCAGACTAGCTCTAGCTTGGTGCCCTGGACAAAATGCTCATTACTTGGAGCACTTTTAATTTTGTGCCTCTGGTTCAGCTTTATACCAAGGGAATGTTACTGATGTGATACAAGGCTGCTCCATTTTGCAGGCCAAAGCAGAGTAAAATCAAAGTAGAGGAAATCAATAAGCGTCAATCAGCTCATTTACTTCAAGAGTACACTAATGATCTAAAGGTAAACACAAATGTCGTTTCACACTTTCATATTGAGCTCCTCTCAGCTCTCTGTGACTGTTGCAAATGGGACTCTATTTTTTCTGTAAGAAGTGCTTTCTTTAGCACCTTAAGGAAATACATGTTTCTTCTCGGTGCTGTGATATGTGTTGCTGTCTTTGTTCACCAGACACTATCTGTATGTAAAAGTAATTATTGTGAGCATAACATCTGGAAAGATTACTAGCCCAGGAATGTATTGAAAATTAGCAGAGGTCTTTGTTGTAGGGCTGCCACTTCATTTTTAGAAACATTGTAATCAAGCTCTTTTGTAATGATACCTCTGTGAAATACTTGGCATGCTTGGCTTCCAAATATCTGTGGAAACAGAAAAAATGGATGTATGAAGTAGTGAAAACAATTCCTTGCAAAAAACCCCTCATCTTCTTGTTTTACAGCAAAGTGATGTGAACAGAATGTAGACCAGTGTTGCTTTCTGTAATAGAGCAATATTCTTCCATTATTGTGGGGAGGTGCAAAATACACTTTTCCTCAGTTGTGTGAGTTGCTGCAGGAGCCTTTAAACCCAGGGCTCACAGGAGTGGGTTGTAGCACTGTTAAAACAACTGTGCTGGGGTCTTGTAATGGGGCAGAACAGCTGTGTATTGAATAATGGTCTAAATGGGAATGATAATTTTCTTCCTTGCAGATGTACTAGGGAGCTACTCAACAGTTGTAAAACAATTTGTCATGAACTATAAGCAGACTTCACTTTTAATATCTTTATCATTAAATCTTTTTAATTATTATTTTAGAGTGAGTGGTCAAAACCAGAACAATGGAACAGCAAAAGAAGTACTTTCAAAAGAACTAAAAAAATACATTTTGCATCTTCTAGCTGTGTATTTATTGTGCATTCATCTAAGCCAGGTGAAATGAATAAAGTCATCGGTTTCCTGAGGAAATAAAGTCTCACTTCATTGAGGTTGCTGCTAAATGTATTTGGAGTCTTAAAAAACTGCCAAGTTACAGCATACTTTAGCCCCGTGTGCCACACAAGTTCCATGACCAAGAATAATAGGAGCTGAATAAATAGGCCTGAGGTAAAACGAAGGCCAGATATACTTAAGGCTTTATATAAAAGTTTATAAAAGCTAGAAAACCAAAACACAGAAGAGAAGTCAAGGTAGAATGTGTCAAGTAAGCTGCTTTGGCCATGGTGGTTCTGAACTATTCCAGGCTAACTGCAAATGGCCACTCAGCTTCTCTTGTTAACCCAGCAAACCCCAGAGTTACACACTGCTCTTCCCCAAAGTCTCAAGTCTAGTTGCCATGTAATGAATGCAAATGTCACTCCCGCAAACTATCTAGCTAAGCAGTTTCAGCTCAAGACATTGTGTGGGTAAAACATCACCACTAATAGAGCCAGGAATTTAAATCTGACACACATCCATTCAAATTCAGCAAAGATAATGGAAAGGCAAGTCCTCCTCCACTAGTACTTAGGTTTCCTGGAAGTGAACAAACATAGCTGTGCCAGTGATAAGGCACTATGCATTCTCAGTTAAGCATTTTTTTGAGTAATTCAGAGCACTAAACAGGATCCCAGACAAGATGCATATTTCTCCAGCAAAGGCTCTGTTTGTTCTTAAGGCAATTCCGTTTCTTTTATTTATGTTACTGGAAAGAGAAATCAGACTGCCTATGTGTAGCAGCACCAAAGTCAGTCAGAGTACACCCACACAGATCAGAATTGGATCCATAATTTTTTCAATCAGTCATCCACTGACCCTGCATTTGGAATTACATGCTGAGGATATTACTGGCCTAGGCCATGCCGACTTGTTGGACTATGAACCAAGCTTAGCAGCTTGAGTACACAGAGTACAAATTAACTATCTAGGAGTCTTTAAGTAATCCAAACTGTAACAAATTAAGCAGAAGGAGGTATAAATTGCCATAGGATATTTTGTAGAATATTTACAGCCTTGTTAACAATTAAAGAGAGAAGTGATCCAAGAAGTGTCATTTCCTGGACAGAACAGGTAAAAGATAACTGTTTTAAAAAAAAAAATCTGTGCAGAAGTATGTTTAAGCAGAGAGAAAAAGGTCTTTCCTGTAAAATCTGTAATGGATGCTCAGTGACATGTAAAAGTCTAGAATTAGAAATGACCCTGGGACACTTTAGTAGTTTTATGCATTAGAAGTTCCACAGCCACAAACTATAAATGGGAATAAAGAGCAAAACTTAGTCCAAGATTTCCTAGTGAGTTGATGACATCTCAAAATTCACAAGAAAACCTCAAGTTAGAAAGCTGTTTCAAAACTCAAGCAAGAAAATTTAGTTCTAGAATATATACAAAAGTAAATGAATAAAGACTTACATTTGGACTCAACACATTAAATTAGACTAGTAAGTAGCCTCATAAATGATAAAAGTATTATTATTTTTAAATGTTAAATATTAAATTTCATTGCATCCTGATGCACATTGGTCCAGAAGACTGAGTTCAATCCAATTAAAGTTACTAACAAAAATTCCTGTTAAACACATCTTAAATCTCAAAGTCTTTGATGAAAGAAAATTACTGGTGAAATTGATGGGAGCTGGTTAGTCACTGTTCTTTATAATGTAGCTAAATAACTTCACTGGAAGATGTACCTGATAATTTCCTTCAATGTGATCAATGATTTTATTCAAAACAGTATATTTTAGTAGATCCCAAGCACAGCTTTATGAGTTAATGATGGAAACCCCTGCTTAATTCTAGCATAATTCTAACACAATGTAAAGAAAGCCCAAGCCAAAATGGCCACAATGTTGGTTGTGATACTTTCACTTAGCCTGATAGACAATTTTGTCATCCTACTTGAAGGATGCCTCATGAACTGTATAAATAGTACCCCATTTAATTATGGCCCAGTTATAAAATAGTTCTGTTTCATACATTGAGATTACATTTGCAATACTGTAAATTTTAAACAAATGACAGAGGTGTTCACTGATCTTCAGCGATGACAGTTCTTGGGTATTTTGATTTTGGAGAGCTGTACAAGGGAAATCACTACTTTGTTTCCTTTTCCAGAAGTTTTCTTTTACTATCTGGAGGTGGTATTGTATGCAGATGGAGAGACTTAACAAATCTAGGTCTTCTGAGGCACGTGAAAAAAAATTGTTACGTTCATAGGTTGAGTCTTGTGCTTCTGTTTACTTCTGCTGCATAGAATGTACAAGTTATTTTCACCACTTGGATTTTGATTAAGGTGAGAGGGTGGGGTTTTTTGGTTGGTTGGTTTTGTTGTTGGATTTTTTTTTAAATTCTGAATCAGTAATAATATATTTGAAAGATCAACAAATCTGATTTAATTTTGGTTTTAATATCAGCAGTGATTTTAAATCATTGTAATTCTCCCATGGATTTTCATAGCTCTTGGCAGGCTTAACTATAAGAAGATTCTGGATGAGCATGCAGAACTTGGCTGAAAGTGACAAGGCCAAGTATAGTTGAAAGGTACCCTGGAAAATGAGCTGACACGCACAATTGTAAACATCCTTCGGGGATCATCTGTTCTGCTTGAAGAGGTGTAACAGCCTGGGATAGTGATGGGAAAGCTAAACTGTTTCTTTCCTTTGTCCTGCAGATGGAAAAGTGAACAAAATTAAATGGCTTTTGACATGGCCATTGATATTTGTGCTGTTTGCCACAATTCCAAACTGCAGCAAACCACGCTGGGAGAAGTGCTTTATGCTGACATTCATCTTTTCCACCCTCTGGATTGCCTTGTTCTCCTACTTCATGGTGTGGATGGTAAGTGTATGTAGCAGGACTTCATACTGAGTGAAATGTGAATCTCAAAGTATGTAAAAATCTTCGTGCATTTGTTGAAGAAAGGCATGTAATTTTAGTGCAGTCTCTTCAGCTCATACAATAATTATTATAATTTTAGCTTTTTACTGTCTTTTTTCTGCAGAAATAATAGGGCCTTTACTGTATAGGACACAATACAAAACAAGAAATTAGTAGAGAACATCTCTACTTTCATCAAATGCCTGTCAGGCATTTGAAAACCGCTTTATGTTTCCTCTCATGAAAGATTGTGTTTTCTATATACTTTTTGCAACTTTTCTATATAATTTTTGCATTGTAAAATAATCCTCTAACATAGACTGTGTCTAAGAAATTCATTTGCCAGCTAAAGCCACACATTTGTATCATATTATATGTCCTTTGGAAGGTCATACTCTGTGCCTTGGTTCCATATATAGATATTATCTTCACAGATGAGAGAGGTGCTCATTAAGGCTGCAGCTCATACTACTTTAAGAGGCAGCTGGACCATAGTACCTTGTTACCAGTCTCAGCAAGAGAATCATGGTGACTTCTATTCCTGGGTCTCTGCTTGCCCCTGAAGATAAGGTTTGTCAGTGAGTTCCTAAAATACACCTTTTCTTTAGTGAAGGGCCCAATTTTCCTCATGTGATAGCCTGGCAAACTATTTCAAGAAAACAACACATAGCCTAAAAGACTTTGATCCTTAGCAGTCCCAGCAGGGAAACAACTGTCTGTCCCTGGGTCAGTCTTCTCACTCTCACAAGCCTGTTTCCTTTTCAGCTGCCTTTTCTTGATGTTTTTTCAGTCCTCTCTGGATGTTCCAGCTAAATACAGTTCCCTGTCCTTTCTAAGAGCTCTGCTGCAATCTTCAGTGATTCCCTAAGCTCTTTTCAAGCTGCATCTGGAATATCAGGGCACAGTACAACGAGGCGTGCTCACTTCACGATTATATGAGAAGTCATGCAAGAAACTGGTTCCTTCTTCATGTGTTAGGTTATAATAAGTTCTTTGTATCTCTGTCACTATATTACAAAACAATATTGGTTGCAGTCCTTTTGAGAATAGAAGCAGTGAGTATCCTGCTATTTGTGGAAATCAAAAAAACTCCAAGAACACAGATTGTGTTGTATCTTCTTGAAACAGCGGTAGGTCATGTTAGAACAACAAGAAATGGATATTTTGTTTGTCCATAGAATGTTGAATAATGAGACCCAAAGTCCTTTTCCTTCACACAGGGTTGATTTTAGGCTGGTTATTCCAAACAAGTATTTAATTTGCAGAAATGGATAAGTATTCTGGGTCTATTCCTGTTTCCACACCAGAAATCAAAGTTAAGAGTATGCCACAACTGTATTGGAATGAGGAGACTTTCCAAATATGATAAGTTAATCTACCTTCCTCCTTATTCAGGTGACTGTGATTGGATACACCCTTGGGATACCAGATGTGATCATGGGAATTACTTTCCTGGCTGCAGGAACAAGTGTCCCAGACTGCATGGCCAGCTTAATAGTAGCAAGACAAGGTACTGTGTCTGCTGAAGCATAACTGCAGTCTTACATATATGCTCTGTGACTTGCTTCCTCCATACACACAGATTGTCAAGGCAATTTTATAATTTTATTTTTGTCTTTACTGTTTCAGCACCTCATTAAAAGCCAAAACAGTTTGCTATTATTGTGAACCAGAAAATTATCTTTTGTTTATTAGGGCGGGGCATTCTAGCATTCTAGAAGGTAATTCAACCTCAGATATCCATGTATGGTATATATCAGTCAGGGTAAAAAGACAAAAGTCATACACAAAACTAAAATATCAGCTATTAAAAACTACATTGAAGAATATATACTGACCAGCACTTCTCCATGTAAAACTTGTACTGATTTCTAGAAGACCTCTCAAATCCAAGGAAGTGAAGTGGTTTGAGAGGATCTGGCAGAAGTGTTGTTGCTCCAAGCAGAGTTCACATCCAAATGCAGACCTCTTTCCCACTGGAACATATGAATAGCTGCACTGGAAGGAGTTTTGGGTTACTGATGTCTACATCCTCCTCAGCTGTCCATTTGAAATTGTCAAAGGCTTTCTCATTTATCTTTAAAATTTGTTTACGTTTCTTTGATTCTTTTTTTTATTATTTGTAAAATGCTGGTAGCAACATCCCTTCCTGTTGTTGAAAAACATTAGAGCTGACAGTGTGGTCCTCTGTACAGCAGTAGAATTAGAAAAAGACCTAATTTTCTTCTTTTCCACTGTTTTGATTCCCATAGCTTTTTTTTTTAATCAGATAATGACATCTCCAGCACACATCATTGGGCAAACAACAAGGGCTTTGCAGTGATAAATTAAGTACTTAAAAGCCCCACCTTTGTAATTTGAGGTAGGAGTAGTGCTGTTAAATGTTGCCTGCATGAAAAGTATTATGTATTTAAAGTATATAATTTTCCATGTGGCTTTATTTGTTTGTGCAGAATATTCTCATAAGAACAGTACAACAGAGTCTTCAGAATAATTATGGAACCACCTTCCTAGTAAATTAATTTTGCATGTGTATTAATTTAAGTGAACAGGTTTTTCCAAGAACAAGGAAAAAGTTACATTTTTGAATTAACAGACTACTTTAGATCAGTTCTTCTGTTGTACTAAACAAAAATTCTGCAAAGATTGTTTGCTCTGAAAGTTAAGGTAAGTACCTGATTGACAAGAAGGGGCCCAATGCCCTTAAAGACAGTACAGGGACTTTGCACTGCTTGAATTCAAGAGAGTTGTTCACTGACAGAATGCAGACAGATATAGATGGATGCTAGCATAATTTGGATCCAAACCATTACCTTTCAGCAGCTTCCTGCTAGAAGATCATGTATTTATGGGATGGTAGTGTCTGTCTCCACTCTGTTTACTCTGAAACTATTTTTGGGACATGTCCCATTTATGTCAGAGTTCCTTTTCAGTTCCTTCCTTTCCAGTATTCACGTACTGGAAGTGATTCAATAGTTAGGACAGTTAGGTCTAAGGGCAGTTAGCAGGGGCAGAGAAGAGTTTTGCCTTCCTTGTGTCCACGGACACTGGTGCAGAATGAGATGCCAGCCAGTGGTGAGCATTAGAAGTAGATTTTGAATAATTCCTAGGTACTTTACCACCATTTACCTTCCTTTTCCTTTCCTGTAGGATTTTATTGTTCTTGAAGTGAAATTTTCACTGATTAAGCCCCACGGAAGTGCATAATATCTGGTTGGTTATTTTCAGGATCTCTTTTCATTCACATGAGATAAAGGTCACATATCCACATACTAAATCCAGTACATAATCTTCAGGTTCCCTGTGGCTGAAGGTTACCCAGAACAAGACTTTGACATAAACCTCAGGTGCTGCATGGATACCACACACCCTGTAAAGTCTTTGCAAGACACAAGGAAGATTTAGTTGGAGTGAGCAATTTTTGCATGTTTTTTTCAGAAGTCAGCCTGGTTGTCCTGGTTTAGGGCAAATTTGGGAGGAAACCTCCGAATGG
>VXBB01019055.1:145439-253722 GCA_013399915.1 Illadopsis cleaveri
GCTCACTCTCAGAACCAGTCTTAAAGGTACAGAACACACAGCACACACAGAACAGACGACTGGGGATACAGGCATCATAGTCACCCTAGGACACTGGTGTTATGGAAATTTTCTCCCTACCTCAGATACTCTGGCCAGTTCAAGGGGGTTGGATCAATGCAGATCATTCCCCTTTGCTTTCCTCCAGTACACAGAAAAATGGCCATATCCCTGGATTTTATCAAAGAGTTGTTTTTTGGTGTTTTTTTTCTCTGCAGGCCTTGGTGACATGGCAGTATCCAATACAGTAGGGAGCAATGTCTTTGACATTCTGGTGGGACTTGGTGTTCCGTGGGGTTTGCAGACCATGGCGATCGATTATGGATCAACTGTATGTATACTTGGCAAATCTTTAATTTGCACTTCTTATTCTATTTCTAAAAAATCCTAAAAAGAAAGCATGCAAATAGAATGCAAATAGAACAAATTTAAAACCAACCTGTTGATCATGTTATTAGTTGCTAAATAGGATGTTATTTCCTTGCCAAGGAACCCAGCTAAGCAATTCTTCTTCCACAACCTGCAGTTAATTTCCATTTTGTCAACTGGAGTACATTACACTGTGTAGCAGAAAACTGTTGCCATGGATGGTTCATGGCTCTATCATTTTCTTGCTACACAACTTCCAGTAAACTTGTCTCCATGTACCTTAGCATTTTTGTCCCTAAGATCAGAATAACAGCATATCTCTCTCTTCTGAGGATTTTTTACGTAAAATCCGTTATAAATGGTCACTTCTTTTTTAATGGAGATAGGATTACTTTACATTCAGTTTGATTCCTTAATCTTCCCCTTCTTCATTAGGATACATCTGTTACGGATTTGCATAGTTTAAAATATGTAAGGCCCTATTCAAGCAGAAGGTGGACTTTAAATCAGTAAATTGATTTTTGATCTCCAATGCACAGTTATATGGTCAGCATTTTAAAAGTCTTTTCTGATTTCCACAGGTTAAAATAAACAGCAAAGGATTGGTTTATTCAGTTGCACTTTTGTTAGGATCAGTGGCACTTACTGTAAGTATTAGAGCATCTACAAGTATTTAAATTTGAAAATATTTGTTAGGTATTTACATGTTACAGAAGGATAAACTAGAAATACTTAGCATTGATTCTTGTGAAGTATCATTCTCCTGTCAATACCGTGAGTTGAAGAGCTACTGTTGTCCTCAGTGAGGACAGAAATCTGGCATTTGGTGCAAGAGATGCTGGATATGTGTAGGTCCCATGGATTTCAGCATCAGTGTCAAAATTGTTGAATCCAATAGTAGTTCTGTGGTCCTGTGTCCACACCCCTGGCCTGTCTCTATGCTGAGACAAGACCTGGTGTGCTTTATCATCCTTCGCTCTTGTCTCTGATTTCCCAAACCAGCCAAAATCAAGTGCTGTAGCCTAAACCCTTAATGAAGACTACTCTGTGAGGACTGTGAACCTCAGGACTTGGAACAGACATGCTAAATGTCACTCAGCATTAAGATACCCTTGTAACACGTGACTTCTTAAGGTGAAACAATAACTCTATTTGAAAAGTCAATTTTGCTGGTACTTAAGGTCTGATCCTGCTTGACCCCCAGGGAACGCTCTGTAGGAAGAATCAAATCAGGTATAAGGAATCAAAAAGGTATAAAAATATCCACTTATACTAACGTCTTTCACTGATTGCCTGTGGAGGCTTGGTGGAGGAGATGGTCACCACTGGAGATTTCACACTGTTGCATGACTAAGTCTTAAAAAGCTTCACATCACCTGTGCATGACTTTAGTGATAGAATGACCAGGGCTGTTCACTCTGCTACTAACTTCCTAATGTATCTGATCTATAGGGTGTGTGAGAACATGTTCTTTTCATTTCTTATCCCCAGCCTGCCGTACTGCACAGTGCCTGTGAAACATCAGCACAGGTGTTCTGTAGACATTTGTATCTGGTGTTGCTGCATGCATATTGTTAATCAGCACTTTGGGAAAAAATGGGAGGATTATGCAGAGATGTTACTGTGCTAGCAGTTCATGTTTTTCTGAAGTCTTTTCATAGCAGAAGCCAGATCACCTGAGTTTGAGGCATCTGTTACTGTCTCATTTGTTCTGCTGAGTAGCCTGATTTGCACAGACCCTCCCACAGCAAACTCAGTGGAAAGTTTTGAGCAAAATAAATAATAATTCAGAAGCACTGAACACCATGGAAAATAGATGCCTTCATAAGCACTTTGTTGCTTTGTTACCTATAACTTTTAACCCCTTAGTTCTGAAGCTCTTGAAAGATTGGGCATTAAGGTGCTGGTATACTACTGGGACATAAAGGATTTGCAGGGGAACATTTGAGGGAGGGACATTAATTTAGTTTAGTTCATTGAATATTTTGTAAAACAGTCGTAGCACAACTGAGACTCAGGACAGAGTCAACAACATATGTTGCCTTTCTGGTCTATAAAGTAGTGAGAATAAATTTTTATCTTCCTGCAAGATCTCTAATTCAAAAGACTCTCATTTTTAGTTTATAATGGTTGTTTCCAAAAGTCTGCTTCAGAACTTAATTAACTGATACTCTGTTTGCTTGCAGGTGTTTGGAATCCATGTAAATAAGTGGAAACTTGACAGGAAATTAGGCATCTACGTATTGCTTCTTTATGCTATTTTCCTTTGTTTATCTATAATGATAGAGTTCAATGTCTTCACCTTTGTCAACTTCCCTATGTGCCGAGAAGAACTTTAAACTACTACAAGGAGAGAGACTGAAATTCTTCTGAATTACACATGCTGTAAATGACAGGAGGCATTTCACATTTCTATCTTCTTTTCATCAGTAATTTGAGTGTCATTCCTGCTTAATCAGCTAACGAGCACTTTTACTTATATGGAAGGAAAGCATACCTTTCTTTTAACATGTTAGCTGAAGGCAACCAAAGCATTTTCCTCATCTTTGGATATTGCTGCTCAGTCATAAAGCTACATGGATCTTAAGCAGAACTCTAAAAGGACCTATTCCTGGGCATTCTGTTGTGGTTTTCATTCTCCTTTGCAGACAATCAACCACCACCATCAAGGTTAGCAAGAGGATGGGAGAAAAATATTTATAGTTCTTTTGGTTTTGACATTTACTTTCCATGGAAGGATAAGAGGCAATTTCATAACGTTTCTTGGCTTAGTCAGAATATTTAAACTACAGGACCAGAAAGTCCAAGACACATATCATGGCATGCACTGTTGAGGATCATTTCCCCCTTCAAGTGCTCTGCTTATAGAGAAACTACACTGATGGTTTTTGATGGCAGTGTTGGATATTTTTCACTCTGTTCAATGGACAATGTGGCAGAGAAAGAAGAGGAAATGGTTGTATGTTGTATCACTTGTGATGATGCACACTAGAAGTAACTAGAGTAACTGCGTACTGAAGAAGAGAATTTACATCCAGAAATTCATACTTGAAATATATGTTTTATTGTTAATGAGGAATGCTGTATACCTTGATATAAACTGACATTTGTGGAATATTACACCACAAGAAAAACTTTGCATTGCCCATTGTAAGCCCATTGTGTAAATTTAGAAGAAACTGAAGAAATAAAATATAACTGGGTGCTCAGTAACTATCAGTTATTGTTATCAGCTGGGAGTAGTAGCTGAACATAATCCACACTTTCTGACAACAAAACCCACCCTGATTATGATTTGGTTTGATTCAGTTTGATTGGTGGGAGGAAGAAGCTTATTTCATCAGTCAAGAAGTCGGTGTATTCTTCACCGTTTTTTCTTATTCCCAGAAGCTTAATGAAGAAGAATGTCTGACATGGAGCAGTGCAGGTTAGAGGCACCCTGACAAAAGCAAGTCTGTCAAGAGAATATGGTCCTTGATTTGATTGCATGCAAGTTTTGAAGCATGATATACTTCTTTTTAACCCTGTGTAGAAGCCAAGTTTTGATATCCTTTCCACCAGCATAAATCTGATATAAGGAATTACTCTGGATATAATTGACAGCAAGATCCAGCCCAGAGTATTAAAATAGCAGGTAACATTCCACATTTTACCAGTGATATAATTGTAAATCACTGAGACAGCATATTTTGAATTGCTACTAAACTTTAAAAATATTTTGAAGCTCTATGTGAATGATCACGTAAAGTTTCTAAAGAAGCACAGTTACCTTTATACATAGATTTTTAAAAATTTTTTAATGTTTATAAACCAAACCAAACCTATCAACTAACAGTTGATGTGGTTTTAAATATATTAATATTTTCCATTAAGACTATATATAAAAAATTGTGTCAATGAGAATATACTATAAAATCTTAGCAAATAAGCACTTACTCAGAAAGTTCCTTCTTTTGGCATATATGAAAAATAATTATGTTTAGCCAGCTGACAAGCAGAATACTGTTTACACAAGGCAATGAGTTTACAATTAAAACTATTTTAAAAATTATTTTAGGATATATTAAAGAGTGTATGCTGCTGCTGATGTATTTTTTAAGAATTGGGTCCTAAAGAGAAAAAGAGCAGCACATTTGTTATTTGCTTTACATTTTGTTACAAATGTCAGTATTAGTATCCATTTAGGGTTTCTTACCTTAATTAAATTGTTATGTCGTTAAACTAAGAACTAAAGATGGACACAAATACAGCATTACTAAAATGCTTTATTGAATAGGCAAGAATGGCAGTAAACACGTTTTATCTCAAGTATGCCAATGACCCCATTTCCAGACATTCACAACATTTTTGCTGCAGTATAAAGCTGAGGAGATGGAATTCATGCTTATCTTTGAGTCTTCTGTTGCAGAAAGGCTGTGAAAATGCAGCATACTGCTGCATCACTGTAGGAATATCCCTCTCTAGTCTTACTCTCTCCCCTGCTGGCTTTCAGGAGGACAGTTTACTGCTGAAAATCTGGTGGTGGCTTAGATATAAGACTGAAAGGAGCAAAGAGAGAGAGGCTGAGTAAATGGGGTTTTTTCCCATATTCTGTTTTTGTGGTCTTGGAGAACTGTCTCCAAGCAAGCAATTTGTTCTCCTGTGTGCAGTTCAGGCAGCTCAGTTGTCCTTATATAATAGAAGAGTAGTTCCAAAGTCTGGTTTTGAATGCGTAGTGATCAGCTGAGTTGACAGGGATGAGGGCATCACAGTTTATGGTGCCAGATCTAGAAAATTGTACTGTACCTTCTTATTTCTGAGCCAGGCAACTTTAGAAAAGTACAGGCACCATTTTTTTCTGTAGCAGCTGACTCTCAGCCCAAATATGCATGAATTTTGTTTGCTAATTCCATAAGTCTTTCACACATCATTTAAAATTACTCTGCCTAATCTGAATATCACCTGCTCCAGAAAACCAGTGTTGTTTTTCAGCAAGAAACAATCTCAGAATCCAGAACAGCCCTTACAATGTGTGACTGGTTCCTGCCATCTACAACTCTCCCTGAAACATAAACTCACTTTAGGACAATTTATATTGAATTCTAATGCTGCATTTCGTGGGGTATTCTCATCTGCATCTACTGCTATGAGACAAGTATCATGCCATGCTTATCATTATAAATAACATTTGTAGGATTCTCCTTTGACACCACCCCATGACCAAGGATGTATTGTTTGCCAAAGAATTATGAGATGCTGTGTCAGGGCTTTGATGACACATAATCACATGAAGTACTTTAAGAAGCTCCTAAGTAGTCCTTGCCCATATGTTAAAAATAAATAGTTGTACACTAAGCCATGCAGGTAAACTGAATGGTCCAAGAAAGATCTGATTGACAAATTTTTGTATTGCAGATAAACCCACATCAGAATGTATCAGTCATTCAGGAGGCTGTTGCCGAGTAATAACAGACTAGTGCCTTTCACATGTGTACAAAAAAAAAAAAANAGAAACCTTTAAAAATTTTGCCATTTTCTAGTCAAGAAAAGGAGTGATTTGTGCTTGGCTCTCCACTGTTAGCACAATTCTATACTGCAACTGTTCAGATTGTATCTATGAAATTTTGTAGCCATTTTTTTCATTAACCATTGCAAAAATTAGCTGGCTGAGTTTGGAATGTATGTCGCAATGTTCTGTAAGTTAATGTTCAGCTCAAGAGTGAAAAGAAAGCTGGTGGATGTGAGAGAGAAAACTGTTGGCGTGATCTGAAATTTGCCAGCATACTAACACTGAAAAGTAACAAGACTCAGAAAAAGATATCCCATATCCAGCAAAGCTTAACTTCAATAGGTTTGATTCCATTTTAAAGCTAAGTATTGATCCAAGTGCCTTGCTGGATTGTGTCCTAAGATGACAGCAGAGCATAGTTTCTGGGTTTTTTTATCATACTCAGCTCTTTCCATGTTCTATTGGTTTTGTAGTCTAAAGATTTTACTTCTTTCTCAAATCAAAAGGTTTGACCAGAATCTGTGGACTTCTGCTCTGCTGATACCACTTTGGATTTCCACTCTTGTAAATAAGGAACACATTCCTTGTTTCAGACTTCTCAACTGTCCATCTGCCCTTGTGTATGAGCAGGATCAAAACTGAGTTACAGCTGGCCAAGGAGAGCTTTTAGCAGCTCTTTTGTGCTCCAGTTCCCCTGGAGTAGCACAGTCCCCCATAGACCCATGGAGTGTAATCCTGTCTGTAGCAAGGAACTGGGAGTGTTTCCATTGAGTTCAGCAGTGTTTGATTGCATTTATTTACCATAACAATTGTACTGCATTTTAAAGTATTGCTTGAGTAAAGATTTCAAGCTCAGGATCTGCATGTCTAAATCTAAGAAGCTGCAGATATGATTATCTTAATGTCTCTTTGATGGTCTAAGGGCTTCTCTCTGGGCTGAAGTCTAGCCTAGAAGAACACCTTAAGTCTTCCCAACAGGCACAGCACAGTCAACCATCTTTCTCCTGGCTCAGTCATTGGCGTGCCAATTTTATTTTGTTTTTATATGCTTGCTGCAGCTGTAACAAAGTTAGCTTCTGGTTTTAGATTATATTTGTAAACTTTCTGTCAACATGTAAACAAATGGCAAAAGTCTTTACTAATCTAATACTTAGCAATTATAGAAAAGATTGTATTCTGTCTTTGGTTTCCCTTGTGACTCTGCTTTGATTACACTTGTTTCTATTATGTGTTTGCTGTAGTTGCACAAATGCCTCATGAGTTTTGTTGTGTTTCTTTCTTTGATTTCTTGCAATTGTAATGCCATTTACTTGTGTCCCACTGTTAGTTGGTTTTGGTAGAGTTCTTTAAGCTGTAGAAATACTGTCTGATTATTCATGCCAAGGAAAGATGAGACATTATGTAATATGAAACAGACACTAAAATAATTCTGATAGCCAGGTGAAACCAAAGAATCTTCCTAACTGAAGTACCTTGGAGCACAGTGTTCTGTCATTGCAAGCCTCAGATCTCTGTGTTATTTGTGTTTAAACACTCAGAAGAAAATCTCTGCAGCTCATGCATTTGCTACACAATTTTCTTTCGATTTCCATGAGTCTGAATGCCGCATTTTTCATTTTGCTGGATGGTGAGATCTATGTGATTGTTACACAGGTAAATTACCTGTTTAGTTCCAGCAATTCTGTACCAAACCCGTTATCAACCCCTTGAACCATTTGGAAAAGTCTGTATGCAAGTTATCAATGTCCTGCTGAAGAAGAAAATGCCATTCAACTGATTTGTGCATTCTAGTTACTGACCTACCATGCACATGTTTAAAAGCCTCCTTTTGAATAATTTCAGCATGCACTTTTCTCACATTTTCCCACATGTGAGGTCCTGATGGTTTTTCCCCAGAGAAGTCTGTGAAATCCTGTTCATGCCTCTCCTGACACATGAGATGGGTATAGCTGCTTCTCCACAGGCCAGGATGTGTAGTGATTGTGGCAATTTGTTCATCACGTGGTTCTGCTTGCTGCCATACAGTGCACTGTCTGAAAGAAATGAATAATTATGGGAAATTAATGCCATTTGGATATTTTCTTAGAAGAATTGCCAGTTGGTATTTAATCCTGGGTTTTTTTTCACTTGCACAAAGTATGTAGGCGATCATTGCTGTCCTACCACTGAGATGGTCTTGATAAACTTGAACAACAAATAAAAAGATTGTTTTATAGCACTAGGATGGTAACAAATTCCAAAGGTATCAGAATATATGAAAACCAGACAGATATAATCTCTAGAAAGATTAATAACAACTGAGATGCTTCCTTTCAGAGGGTTTTTGCAGAAAGATTATGGCCTTTATTCATGTACCAGTTATGTATGCAAAGAAAACTTGTAAATCTGCTTCCCCAGCAATGCCTGTGTTTCAAATGGCTGTTACTACAGCAAAGTTATGACCAAATTCTTGCCTTCATGTTCTTGGGAGTGGTGCCAGTGTCCTGGTAGTTGGCACAAATTAATGTCCTGGTAGTTGGCACAAGTTAGTATCAGTGGAACTGAACATAGAATTTGGCTCACAGTATCTCCTCCATTGCAAGAAATTCTTCAAAATCATTTATGGTCACTAAAATAACTTCTGAACCTTTTGAAAACCTGTGTTTCATACTTGCAGGCATTTGCAATGCACCCTTCAGAGGTGCAATACCTCTTTAAATATTATGAACACTTTCTAGAACTGCTTGCTTTGAAAACAGAAAGGGATGGGTTTGTAAACTGTAAATAACAGAAATCTCTCATGTTACTTATTTTTTCAATGACTGTGACCTTATGCACTGTGAATGCTCTGTGATATGGGGTCCATTGTACAGATAAATATGTTTTGAAATCCAGATGGATTTAATGTGATAATTTGTTACAAAATGTTGGCATGATATTGGATTATTTTTGTTGTGAGAATTTTAAAAAATAGTTAACTCAGCATTTATAAAGATTATAGCAGTCAGTATTATAATGCACTATATAAAAATATGTACACTATCAATAAATTATATAAACAAGAGGATTTGCTGGGTTTTTTCTCAGATGATGTGGTAGGGTTTTTTTCTCAGTAGGTGTGAAATGTTCTCATATATATTGTTGAAAATCTAAAATTTCGGGACCCAAATAGGACATGTACCCCTTTTTGGTGAAATCTGGACCCTGCTGAACTGAGTGACAGAAGGCCCACATTCTGTGGGTCTAGGGAGTATTGTCTGGATTAAGCCGTTATTTGGAGTGAATTAAGTGTATCAGTTTGATTTGCAGCAATTCTGAAACAGTCAATTTGTTCTTTTGGGACTAGAAAACTGAGAACTCCGTTTGCTGAGAACGCAGTTTGCTGTACTGAGGCACTGGTCCAGAAGCAATTCTGGCATCCTCAGAAAAACCCTGATCAAAAGCATTTTGGCTGCTTCGTCATTTGGTATATTGGTGTTCAGCAGGTTCACACTGAGTACTGCATGCTGATGAGAGGCTGGAAATAAGGTCCAAAGGCCATGCAGTACTATTTTGCTTTCCCAGTTCCCTAGGCTCTGAAGATACTACTTCTTACCCTTGATCGCTCATATCCAGCATCCCTGTAGTCCACCTCAGGGTGTGTGGAGACTCCTTGTGGGGGTATATTGTATATAGTCTGTGCTGGGCTTAGGAAAAGCTTTAAATGCAGTTCTTGGAATAAGAGGAGCTAAGAGTCTATTTACTTCATCTCATGGCCTGGTGTATTAACAGTTTCATTAGACAAGAGTCTTCACATGAATACTCCTAGCCAGTTTACTACCAGAAGATGCAAGTTAAAACAAAGCTTGAGCATCTTTTTCTTAAGCACTGTTCATGAGACTGGAATCCCTACTGCTGTATAAACCTAGCATTAGCCACTGTGGGCTTTTTTGCATCTAGAGAAAGGACTTAGGCAAGTGGAAAAAAAGGATTAATTCTCTGCATTCTGTGAATTTTGCAAAAGATTTCATTCTTTAGTGTATGCTAGGCTAAATTTTTCTAAGCTGGGGAAAGAAGAAGATTCCCTCTTATACACAGAATTAACTTCTAAAAATTAGAATCTGAATGTGAAAAGTGCCTCTTCATTTAATCCTTCCACCCTTGACACAATGACCCACCATGATCTGTTATGTAATAGGCTCTATAAAAGGCACATAATCTATGGATTAGTGACACAATAGGCATGACAATTCCTGAGGGCTCCTTTCACAGGCCATATTATTGATGCAGCCTCTCCCTACTCTATGGAAAGCAGAACTGTCCTGTAATCTGGGCATATTCTGAAAGCCCTTTACTGTAGTTCAAATGCTCATTGTACTTAATGGCTTCCCCCATAAGCCATTTTTAAACCTTTCCAACACAGCTGCATAAAACTACAAAAAAAGGGCTGCAGGATGCTGTGGCTTAAGATGGAAAGAGTGAATCAGTCCTAGAAGAGACATGAATTCCTCTCATTTGGCTTGAATTTATAACAGAGGAGCGTCAATTTGAAGTAACTGGATATTATTTTGTCGTTTAGCTTTTGTGTAATTTTTTCTTTCCAAAGCCTGATTCTAGAACACGTTGTCACATACAAATCCTGTCAAATCTCTGGCTCTGAAAGACACCTAGTAAAGCTTGGACAAAATTTGTCTTCTTTTTCATATTTTAGATATTTTACAGAAATACTGAGTATTTTGCAGAAAATATGGGACTTTTTAAATTAAATTTGGTCAATATCTTTAGCAAAACAAATTTCAAAACTTCAAATTTCTGAAACTGTATTCTTTACATTGGAAATAGTATGAAAGATTTCACTCAATCACGTGAATCTGAGATAGCATCAAAATACTGGAATTTTGTATTCTGTATTTTTGCCAATTTTTTCCTGGACCTTTTTAATAGTTCTAGTATTTTTTTTTTCTTCCTTAAAAATATAATTGGAATTGTCTAACTCTGTTGTGTTCTGCATTTGCAAAATCTTTGCCTAGGACAGCTGCCCATTTGTGTGAACAGTTTTCTCTGTGTGAGCAGGTCCATGCAAGGCAGCAGAACTTTGCAGTTTTTTGTCTCAGCAAACCAGTTTGTTCCAGCAGAGCAAGGGCAAATGCTGAGTGGGCTTGGTCCCTGCTGAATTGCAGGAGAGGGAAGTGGAAACTGGGGTAGAGTTGAATTTGTGTGGTGTGTGTAGGTGATTGTTCTTGTGCCAATACCTGAGGTGGGTTTCAAAGGTGCCCAGCTGGTGAACAAATCTAGAAGATATTTTTTTCTTGGACCTCTGAGCCCAGAACCCACAGGATTCAGAGCTGAGATCTGACAAGTCTGCAGTAAGGGACAGTAGAGTGTAAGTAAGTCTGCCTGAATGAATCTCAGCCAACCAGTTTATCTAAGAGGACTAAATTTTTCATTGAATGAGTTCGTCATTGCCTGAAAATGATTCCAGGAGATGGAGCAAGGACATTCTTAGTATAGTAGAAAAGAATGTTACAAGTTACAGTAGCTGAAAATTTAAAATTAGATAAGGCAAAAAAAAGGCATGAATTTAAATAATATCAGCAACTGTGCACTAACATACCTTACTTAGAAGAGTGGTGAATTTTCCATCATGCAGTCTTTCAGTAAGACTCTTTCTAAGATAATAGTTTCTAAGATAAATCCTTGTAAAACCTAGAAGATAAATTTCCTAATGTGAACTGAAGTTACAGTCTTTATTAAAAAAAAAAAAAAAAAAGAAAAAAGGAAAACTTTGTCTTGTGTTACATTAAAGATGTGACTTGGTGATTGTAAAAGTCTCCCTGACCCTCTCTCTAGCTCAATGCCAGCAGAATTGGCTCTGTGTTCTACACTGAGGTCTAGTTTCCCTCTTGCCAGTATACTGACAGCTCCCTGGCATTTGCATTTCTGCTGTGGACTGTGTGGCACTGTCTATTTTTTAGAAGGCTGAGAAATTCCTTCTAAAGATAAAAGGGGCAAAAAGTTACTTCTGTCTCCCACTCCATTCCATGCAATTGCTTTTCTCCACCTCTTCTTTCTACTTCTGCCTTATATTTTTCATGATGTATTCTCCTAACATCAAATATTTCTGGAGCAATGGGGCTGCCAAACAGGAGTGCCACCAGCCCTGTCTGACAGCACATCAGTCAGCCCCAGCCTCCACAGCTGGTGTGTGTTTGGTTGGGTTTCCCGCACAGCAAACCCCCGATCACTTTGGTGACTGCAGGTCAAATGTGCGCGGAGCCCGACGGGAGCTTCCCAGCGTGGATAGCTATTCCACTGCCAGCAGTCACACAAGCTTGCCATCAGCTTTTGCTTTAACTGGGAATGCTTTTGCCAAGCTGTCCTCTGCCGGCGTTAGACGTTTCGTTTTCTCAGGTTCTGTGTAAATATAAAGGTTTCCAAGTTCCATCTGGTTCCAGTTACTCAAGCAGTAGAAATACACATGCTTCAGGAATTTGCAGACGGAGACTTACTGCTTTGCTGCCTTACAAAATCCTTTACAAAGTTCACTGTGCTCCGTTGCCTCCTGGTATACCTGTAGTCCGTAAAATTATTTCCTCTGAAACTTACTTAGGTTAGAGAAACAAACTAGTTGAAAGTCTCGGGCCCTTCTTTCTAATAAGGTTAACCTGCCTGCACTACTAAATATGGCTTTATAACACACACACACACACACTCTCTCACACACACACACCCTTGACCACCAAAGACTGCCTCTTCCTGAAATCCCCCGTTCATATAAATACAGGAAGTAGAAATAAGAGAGGCTAAAATCGGATCTTCTTGGTAGTTTGCTTTCATTTCAGTGCTTGTTTAGTCCTCTGCCCTCCAATACTACTGAACCTGAAGCTAGTTTTAAACATCTTCCCCCTCACGCCCTTGAAATACCATCTTCAGTACAAAACCTGAGGATGTGGAAGTTCTGCTCAGCGATGGGAAGGAATTGCTTTTCTGACCCAGGAACTCTCAAGCCACTGTGATACAGAAAGTGACTTAAAGTTTGCTGTAATGATGAAAACATCAGCAGGAGAGAAAGGAGCCAGGGATGACTCAGGGTAAGTCCTGAATCTTTAGTGACTGTTCATTTTTAATAACTGTTGCTTTCCTTTTCCTACTTAACAAAGAGTTCTCGGCTGCATTTGTGAGCTGACTGCTGAGTTACTAGTTACACAGTCACAGTGGTGTGTGGCATGACTGTGTTGTAATTTACAGTATTTCCTTTAACTGACATGTTCCAGCTAAAAACAAATGGCAATACCTTTATTTAGCTTGAACCCTAGCTATTTAAGGAAGAGGGATGAATCCCAAGCTGCAGTTTGGGGCAAAGGACAGAAAAAGGGACTTCTTTGGTTTTGGAAATGTGACAAAGCTTTTCTGGGAGGCTTGCTTTGTTTCTGCTCAAATGCAGAAGTGGATAAGGGCTCGTCCCTATGATGGTCACTTCAGTGCCTGCCCACCAAGGTGTACACAAACCCTGTCCCCAGACTCCCAGGAGACTTTAAGTGTACTTTCTGTCAGGAAAAGACTATAGACTTTCCTTGCTTCTGGCTGAAACACTGCACCTTGCAGGACCAATCCCAGGAAAACAGCGTGAGAGAAAATGGGTTTTGACACGGAGGACAGTCAGCAAGCTACTGGGTTTCCAGGATAAGGCTGAATCTTCCCAAGGCTTGGTTGTATCATAAAGCCCATGCTGAAGCTGGGCATTTCTGTTTCCTGTTGTAAACAAGCAGGGGAAAATCACATAGCTGCTGAAACAGTTAGTCACACAACCCCCCCTTCCCACTTGGAAAACCATAATAATACCAGATACTGAGACTTTTTCTTCTCTAACAACCTTAGCCTGTTTTCCATGAATAAAAGCTCTCAGATATTTCTGAGATGGATGCAGTAGAAGCAGCTGTGTGGATGGGTGGGTATGGGATACTTGCATTTCCAGTTGCTGAGGGTGCTGCCCTACTTAGAGCACCCTCAGTCAAAAAAGGGGAAAAAGGGGGAGAAATTGCTGCTGCCAGGCCACTGTGTGATGGTTTTACCATAGCACTGTTCCCAAATGCACACATGGAGTGGGGGGGATGGAGGCAGAACCCTGCATTGCAGTTGTCACTGTTTTTGTCTTGTTCAATTGTTTGCATTAAATGGAACAATGCCACTCCTGTTTCAAGATATAATTCCTCAATTCCATGGAATGTTAAACACTGAGGGACAAAGATCATGCAGCTGTCAGGAAAAAATGAAAGCATCCAATCCCTGTAGACTGGCAAGAGGAACATAGTATATGGTAAACAAAAGAATTTGTACTTTGGAGATATTCCCTGCATTTGTGACAGTTAAGATGTTAAGTATGATGAACTGGAAGATATATTCACTTGTCTCTTTCTGAGACATCAGAAAGGAGCCACGTGCTTGCAAAGGTTTGTTTTCTGTCTAGAGTTTCAGGAGAAAGTAAATAAGCTGTACACCCTAGATTAGGACTGTAAATTAATCAGTCCTCAGGTTGGAGGAATACTGAAGCATCAATGGACATGCTGCTTGCATTCTTCATAGGTTTTTGAACATCTGAACAATTTAACAGATTGACTTTTTATTTCATTAACTGATTGTCTTTATTTCCAAACTATCTCCTATGCATAAAAGGGAACTTGGGTATTTTAAAATCTATTTTAACTCTTTCTGTTTACATGCTATAATATTGATCCTCAAAATTACAGTTTAGCATGCATACATTGTGGCTTCCAACACATTACAGAATTAGAAACATTTCTAAATGATGTTTAGCTGATTTCCTGTTATGGTTACACTGAATTAGACGCAAACTACACAAGGTATTTGGAGTTCATAGCTTTCAAAAGAAATGGTAACCTAAGGCAAGGTGTTGATGGAGAACCTAGACCTGATTTTAAAATTCTGTGCACAAAAATAACATGAGAAATTTCTGAGATTGCCCCTCTGTTCAGCATAGTTTTAACATTAGTTAAAAGGGAAAGCTTACTCACATGCACAGAAACTATGGCAGTGCAAATTATCATGGAAGTACCCCAGCAACTTGTAAATATCCTTGCACTCATTCCTAGTAAGAACTAGGGTCTATTCTGCATGCAGTAAATCCATAAACAGGTTTTGCTGATTTATATCTGTCAAATGTCAGAAAGACACTGGGGAAAAATCTGCCTCTAGAATTAGTAGCTACTCAGAGAGGAATGAGGGAGAAGTGCAGTTAGGGGCTGGATAGAAATCAATATAATCAAATTCTTCCAAAATGCTATGGGAGAGAAGCAGGGAAATTTAACCATTAATTCTCAGAGTCAGGATAACTCCTAGGAACATTAATAAGTGGTGAGATCACAAAACATCTGGAGAAATGTGAGCTACTTGACCATGGTGACCATGGTTTCATGTAAAGATGTATGTCTTCACTCCAACATCTGGCAAATGTATGGAGGATATGATGAGTAGAGCAGGCAGGAGCTGAGACAGAGATGCTATGTGCAGATATTGAATCCCTCTTTGAAAAAATGACTGTTTTAAAGATAGCTGGGATGGGTTACAGTGGGTCTCATTTCTGGGATGCCGGATTACCTAATGAAATAATGATTGTGCATCTTTTGGTGACATGTCTTTTAGCAAAAAACCCACATCACAGTTGAAAGATTTCATGTCATGAATGTAGCCATAAAGAGGTCAAGCACTAGGGGAATCTGTAAACTGAACCACTCTCATAGATTCACAGATTTTAGCTTCAGAAGGGAATGTTTAAATTGTCTAGTCTGATCTCCTGTGTAGAGCAGCCCAGAGAACCTATGAAGCATGCTATGAAAACCATGATTTCTGCTGGAATGGGAGTTTTCACAGAATCACAGAATATTCTGTGATCCCACAAGGATCATTGAGTCCAACTCTTGAGTGAATAGCCCGTACAGGGATCAAACCCATGAGCTTGGTGTTATTAGCTGGCCACAAGAGCTTTGTTATCAAGGGATTTTTCTATCCAGGCTACATATATGTCTCTGCATTGCAGTAAATAAATCTTATACCAACTTTTACCAGGTTCGGGTTTGAACTGAGAAAAAAATTCTTTAAAACTTCTCAAGAAGTAAAGGGCTAAATCTCAGATTATTTGAATTAGTGGGAAAAGTCCTGTTGGCCTCGGGAAATCTTGGACCCAATGAAAAGTACTCCTCAAAGAAAAGGAGTACTCCCACCAGAACCTGTGAGATGTGGTGTTTAAATGGGGAACAGTTCAGGCAACTGGAAAGAAATCAGTGTTATTAAATCCCTGCTGTCTGTCAAGATCTGAAAAGGGATAAACTTTCCAGTTGAGGGGGATGGTGCTTCTCAAGAGAGAAATCTCTGTGCTCAAGATGCATTGAACCAAGACTGGGATATTACTGTAAAGACAAAGAAGGAGGTACTCTCCAAAGCTACCTGAATTTGGTAGGGAGGAGACAAAAATCTCCTGAAATTTGTTTAACTGAAAAGCGTGTTTACAACCACACTTCCTTGTGACATGGTTTTTCCAGCACTTCCAGTACATGAGTCCTTGCCAAACGTAGTGGATGCTTGGAACACGTTGTGCAGTGGTACTGGTGGTAGCAGAGAGGGCAACTGCCCTTTTGGTTCCTAGAGGACAGACCACACTGGGAATATTGCCCCTGAGCAGGAACTTCTCATCACTGCAGACAGTCTTATACCAGTGCTCACTGGAATGGGGGCATAAATGTCAGCAAAATTCTGATCATCTACTTTCTACTACAGGTTCAGCTAAATATAGTTATTCACTTCCTGTCCTAAATGGCTACGTGCTGGTTTGTGTTGCTGGCTTTACAACCTAGAGGCAACACAGGCTGAAAAATGTAGACAAAAGTTGCACACGTCTCCCTTGCTCTGCGTGCACAGGTATTCATGTAAAGCAATGGGTCCTGGAGACAAGCTGGGAGGGTTGATTTGCACAAATTTGGGCTGGTTCTGATGCCCTGGTGAAGCTGACTTGGAACAGACACTGAACAGAGCTAGAGAATAACGTCGATATTTTTTGAAGGGCCTTTAAGGGTACACCTTGGGCAAGACAAGAGTCTGACCAGGGCTACACCCAAGGTGGACTTAAAGTGGTCACAAAATGGGTGACCCGTCATGAGATCTTACACTTTTATAAGTTTTGGTCCATCTGCATATTGGAGTTTAATTGTCCAATTACAGCTTCAGGTTGTGAGGTCTCATCCTTCTTGTTTCTTTCTTCAGTCCACTGTTGTTTATGCTTTTGGGCCTGAAAGTTGTACTTGTCCTTGGTCTTCAGCAGGAAAAGGATTTGTTTTGTCTACCTACTCTGTGAAGAGAGCTTACTAACACTTAATATGAGCCTCCGAACTATACCTCAAGGCAGCACAGAATCTGAAAAACTCGGAAGCTAAAATGTAAGGCATCAGCTCCATCCCTTATCAAACCATGTGTACATAGTCCAGGTATTTTAGAGATTATCTATTTTATAGCATATTTCCAAATGATAGTAAGACTATATTTCCACTCATTCATCAGTAAATATAGATGGTTTCTCTGAGATCAACCATATAGGACTGTGAGACTCAGAAAAATCTCCAAAATTACCTGAATGATAGACATTAAAGAAAATACCTAAACTAAATCTATTAAGAAGAAAAAAGCTGGAGAGTTTTAAATGCTTGTCTGGGTCAATTAAAGATAAATATAAAGAGCACAGAAACCAAACTGTCTTAGTGAAACTTGGACAAAATATTGTCCATCACAGACCTTCAACCTTTACAATTTTGAAGGGAGAAGGTTTTTTGCATTTGGGAATAGAAAGGAATAACTTTTTGGAAGGTAATTAGAATGAGCAGGCAGCTGTTTGGAATGACTGGTCAAATTTTAGTGCACATGGATCTGTGGGTAGAGTGAAGATATGGTTATCAAAAGCCCTTGGTGTCCCAGAAGTCTATCACAATTTTCCAACTGTATCAAAAGGCATTCCTCCTGTGTAGGGAAGGGTGTCTGTATGTGTGTGATTGTTCCAGTTGCCCTTTGTGAGGAATTACAAATTAGTGACAATGAATTTCAGTATTTATATGTCATTATAATCTTTCTAATTAGATTTAAGATTAGAAAGAACCAGGGGAAAGCATGTTTAGCCCATGTTCTGTAGAAGACCAAAGAGAGGCTATGATGCCTCTTGTGATAATGTCATCAGTTCTGGGTGGTCCTAAAGTCACAGGGGATGGGATGTGCTGGGATGGACCTGGTCTTGGCAGTCCCAGTGTTCAGAGCAGCAGCTGCATCACAGATAATTTTGCTGACCTGGAGCCTTTAATTTCTTCTGAGGAATAAATGCAGAAATAGTTACAAAGCTGAGATATTTGATCATTATAAAAAATTTTAGTTTTTAAATGTTCATACTACCAAAGAAGACTTTCAGATTTCTCTAGACAAAAACTGAGAAAACAAGAATGAGAGGAGACTGTGTTTCACTGCAGAAGAGAGTTTAAGAAGGCCTTCAAGAACCCATGGAAGCAGTTAATGCAAAATCATACTGCAAAGGCAATGAAGTTGCAATTCTTGCATCTCAAAGCAGGCATTGGTCTGCAGCGGTCTGCAGTCTATGTCCTACATTTCTTCCTAATCCCAATTTTGAGATTAGTTTTTTTCTTTGGTGTTGGGTAGGTGTTTCATGATGAGCAACAAAGCAGAATCTCTTGAGTAAATCCTCATCTGGAGCCAGATGGAGCTAGACAAAATCATGTGTGCCTGTCTGCCTGTATTAGAAAATGTCTTTTTTAAAATCTAGGCACAGGTACATGAGAGGTTTAGTGAAGACGGTTTCTTCTCCAGGATCTGCTGAATGAGAGGAGGCCCACACAGCCCTGGTAGGCATGGCCTGGGTTCCTGACTGTATTCTCTGAGCTGTAGAACTTGTTCAAAGCTAGGTCAGGTTACCAGAAGTACTGGCCGTGGGCCACAGAGGACATTGTATGGCACTTGTGGGGTGAAATCACCGAGGGCCACATAAGAATTTGAAGAGCAAGGTGCTTGAGGGGGATATATATGGATGAGTCCTGTCCTGCTTACACACCCCTTGAACAAGGATGCATAGCTTTTCCAGAGCCAGCCAGCAGTGGAATACTCTGGAGTTCATTGTTACCGGGTGAGACATGTCTATACCGCAAAGTGGGAGATGTTATGGTGCTGGGCACACCCTGGCTCTGACACTGATCTAGCTGTACAAAGGTGAGAAGGCAGCTGAACAGGCAGACAGGCATCCATGGAGAACTGTCCAACAAAAAAGGTGCATGGGGTCAAAATCTGTCACACTGTTTTCATGCTTCCCAGTCAGTGAGGGCTGCCTGTGATACACAAAGGATAGGAGAGTTGTCCTTGTGCAGTGGTTGCACCCTGTCTGCTGTGGAGGGCAGGGCTGTTACACAGGGCTTATTCGGTGTATGCTGTATTTTCTTGGCACCCCACTCTCCCTCACCACTCTGTTTGGTAACCCTGATCTGTTCATACAATGCAGAAACACAAGAGCCATTCCCTTCCCCCCATCCTGGCAAAGGGAATTCCTGAACCACACAGATGCACACGGCTTAGTTGGAGCCATGCTCTGGTGTCAGTCTGGAGTTACCCTCCAGTGGTGGAGCTGGCTGAGTTCAGAACCCATCCAGGCTATCAGGTGGTTGTATCTCAGAGAGGCAAGGCAAGCTTTCAGCTGGTGTCCCTTAATTGTGAAGTTTGGGGGGCCGGGGGGGAGTGTGTCTGTGAAAGTACCTGGTAACACAGCAGGGTGAAGCAGCTGTGGTCGAGGGAGCAGTGCTGTTTAACCTGTGCAAATGAAAGAGAGCCACCAGCGTCACCCAGTATGGTAAATATTGTAGCCACAAGCCTTTCCTCTGTCCATTCTGTACCTGTTTGAGCTATTTAAAGTAATTCTACCTACCTCAAGAAATGAGATCCCTCTATACCCTGCTGGAGGGGACCATAAAGGCAGTGCTTCCCTCAAGATAATCAGTTGCAAGAGTTTTGTAGTGCTTAGCTCCTCTTCGCCTGCACCCAAAATGGTATAAATCTTTTTGCAAGTGAAGATGATTACTTGAGCAGTAAAGGATTAGCAGATGTGAGCATTGCATAGCTGGTTGTGCTAGTCACATTTTCCTAAATAGATATTCTGTTAGATACACGCGAGCCAGGGAGTGCTATGGAATGCAGCTCTTTTCAAATAGACAAATACATACATGCCTATGTGTGTGCCTTTCCCAGGCTTTCTATAAGCTTTTTGCTAAACAGAGAATGTATTTATGTCTGAGTAAAAGATTTCTGCTTTCTACATTACTGGTACCTTTAAAAGGGACAAAGTGTTTTCAATAACTGTAATCATATTGTGTGATTAATATAAAGTCCTTGTCTGTATGAAAGGATCTCTGGGTGTTTCATGGATATTAAGCCCCTCAACAACCAGCTGAAGACAGGTAGTGTTACTACAGGAAGGGAAACTGAGGCTCAAATTCACGGAGCTGATTTGATTATAGTCGCTTACTTCGTAGCCCAATCCACTGGATCTTTGTTGAGCAGTGAAACTCTGGTCTTCCTCAGACTATCCTTTAAGTTTGGGGTGATGCTAGGAGCAGAATCCATTTCTCAGAAAGCCTTTTCTCTTGGTGGATGAGTTCCCTGCTGGATTATGGAGCTAAACTAACTTCCTCAGTGTTTGCACAGCCTCTATAGCTGAAGCAAAAGTGGTTTGTTGGGAGGGTGTGGAAGTGGTACTCTTCCTGCAGTGCCCTCCATTGCCCTCGATGAGGAGGAGCACAAAACCCCACACTGAGAGTTGTTCTCTGAGGGAAGCCTGGAATCCTGGCTCTGAGAATGATCCTGCAAGGGGTGGGACTGCTGGAATTTGCTCTAGGTGACTCGGGTTCTGTGTATCAGCACTGCTCCTGGTAGGGTTGGAAGACCTGTCTTACTGCTTGAAATTATCTCCTGACCATGTTAATTAGTACTTTCTCCTTGCTTTTGCAAGACTAATGACTTGTTGGGGAATTTCAAGTGCTTTGTTGAAAGCAACTGAACAGAGACAACCTTCTGGATGCTGGGAAAACTTTGCTAAATATAGGGAATCCACACAGCTCATGTACATCCCTCTCATGGCCCTCTGGAGAAAGACAGTCTTTTGAAGTCTCTCTCTTATAAAAGCAGCTGTTGGGCAGAACAGAAAGCATCTGCAGTCTCTTGTGAACTGGATTAAATTTTCTGCTGCTTGAAAAAATTCACCAAGGAAACAGAGAGGGACCAACAAATAGCAGAGTCTGGAGCCGGACAGCACTGCTGGCTACCTGCATCACTGTTCTGCAAATTGCTAGCAGACTTCTAGGCAAAAAAGGTTGTCACACATACTTGGCTAAATGACAGCCTGGGACTGAGCCCAACCTTTCATCTTGCCTGCCATGAATCTTTCTCTTCTCTCTTTTCTTTTTTTGTCCCCCCTTAGTTCTCTTCAAGGAATTTGTCACTCCTGATACCCTCCACAAAACAGGAAACCAGGCAAAACTCAAAGCTTCTCCTAGTGAATCAACACACAGGAAAGAGCTTGGCTTTGACCAACTTCCCTTTCTGTCCATAAGACAAATATGTAATACTGAATGTTTTCATGTAATTGTGTCCTGAACTCCCATTCTAATCCTTTTTTAGGATTAGAAAGCAGTTAATATTAGGCTGGATCTCACAAATAACTTTTCCTGCAAAAAGGGAAAATAACTGTTCCCTCCCAGCAGAAATGGGTCCTCAGTGCTGGAAAACCAGTAGAGATTGTAGGAGAGGCACTGTGAATAACAGCCTGAGACAGGGATAGATGATGGATTTAGTCCCTTGGCCTGGAATTCTGCTGTCTCCCTTTGCTATTAGACTACCTGTCTAGACTTAGTCTGGATTTACCCTGCCTAACTTTAGGTGTTTAATTGTTGAGTCCATTTGGGAACCTATGCACCCATGGTGATCTCTGGTGTCACTGGAGAAGCAGCTGTTCTGGGGAGTAATTAAAGGTGACTGGTGCCAGTGGGTTGAATCCAAGTCCTAAATTTGTTCATGCCTCACCAAGCTGAGCAAGGAACCAGGCCAGAGAACTGTACCTAGCACTTTCTTTCTCCCTCTAGCTCCCTGAGTCAGAGTGCCTCAGTGCCAGACAAGCAATAGCAGCCTGGAAGTGGATGTTTTGAGCAGGACATGACCAAGACAGCCATGTTGTGGATTGTCTTAAACTATCATGACCACAAAGCCTGTGGCTCATGACTTACCTACATTTTAGCCTTGGCAATGCAGTGACCATAAACACAAATGAACAAGCCTGTGGTCCTAGCAGAGGTTTAGTGGGGTCTGGGGAAACTGACAGGTTTGTCTTGCTGCTTGGCAGGATCTGTAGTCACATGCTGAGCTGCAGGGACATTTTAGCAGTTTCTGACACTGCTCCACTAACCAGCCCTTTGGTCCCAGGCTGTCCCACCAGCACAGGAGGATGAGGGCCATGCCCACCCACAAGACAGGTTGCTCAACTTAGCAAACTAGAACACCTCTCCCACCCTGAGTTGTTTCTAGGTGTTCTGGAGGTGTTCACCACTGGAAGATGGTGAGGGACCTTTCCATATCCCTGAAATACCCAAACGAGTCCTTTTCTTCTTCCTCTCCTCCCCTCAGGAAGGCAGATCTCTAACCTTGCCCCAGTTAATGCAGGCAGGAATCTCATCAGGTAATAAAGCAAGAAATAACACATTAATCTAATGCCTAGTCAAAGTTAGAGACATAAAATTACTGGAGTAAGGCTTAAGGAGGACAGACAAAAAGTAGGTTCACAGATCCAGGTATTTGTTTTTTTCACTAAGAGCACTGCATATTGAAATCCATTCACACTGACACTGGAAGGAAATCTTACACAGAACATGAATATTTATGTGTAAGCAAGCCACTTTGAGTGGTGCCTCATGACAGAAGAGACTTCAGAAGTCCTGTGCTCTGCTCCTTCAGATACTGCAGAATGAAAGTCCAGTGGATTTATTCCCCTTGGCGAAACAACCATTTCTAGTTGCAAATCATGGCTGAGATAAATGTTTGCAGATATTTCTTGGTACAGAGGAAAACTGCTCAGCATTACACAAGTTTGTGTGGTTAGCCTCTCATGCCTTGTGTGCTTCATGCCTGTGCTCAATCTACTCACAGGGTGAGCAAGGCCATAGCTTTTTGTCACTCGTCTGATGCTTCTCTAAATATTTTGCCCTGGTTTTTGGCTCTAACACATCATGCAGATTTCAAATAATTTTTAATATATAGAATTTGAAACAGAATGGCTTTGTGAAAGCTAAACTGCAGTCTATTCTTAATGAAGTTTGAATTGGAAATTTGTCCCTCCCCTTTGTTTTCCGTTTCCTTTTCCCCTCTTTGTTAGGTGATTACAATATAGAAAAGCATTCCCTGGGTTTCCATTCCCATGTTCCTTCCTGTCCAGATGAGCTGGAAAGGGGCAAGACCTCTGCCCATCACCTTGACCCTGCAGTAAAAGCAGAGGTGCTCTGGGCTTCCAACAATTCAAGTGTTTTTGGAATGCAGAGAATGAGCCCTTCTCTCCAGGTCGTGGCTCGGCTGGGCCCCTCTCAAGCACTGACATGGGAGGGTGAGGGAGGTCTAGGTTTTCCTTTTGGTCTTAAAACCTAGGAAGTTGTTTCTTTTCTTGGCAACATTTGCTTCTGGTTTCTGCACTGCCCAAGCCTTCCAGAGAAGTTGAATTATCCACCAAACATGTTTGCATTTTTTTTTCTCTGCCCACTCTGACCCTGCCTTTCAGCAGCTCTCTTCTCTTTGCACTGAAAGGGCCTTGCAGAAGTATAAATGATCCTTCATTGCTTGTACACAAAGAAAAATCTTTAGTTTTGCTGATATGCTGAAATTCCTAAGAGAATAATTTGGGTTTGAAATAGGCAAAAGACAAATGCTCTGAAAATCTCTGACTGTAAATGTGAGGGAGAACAACTTATCATTAACTGACTGTTTTTGGGAAGGGAGTACAGCTAATAAAACCTGCAAAGTGGTTTTGACTTGACAAAGTGTGTTTTGACTGAGTAAAAAGAGAGACAGTTGACGTTTGTGAGAAAAATGGTTGACTGCAAAATATATATGTAAAATAAATACAAAATAAATTTCCAAAAATAAATATGCAAAGTTACATAAAGGCAGCAGTACAATTTGTAAATAGTAGCCAAGACATGCTACACTAATAGTATATAATAGCCCCAGTCCAGTGTGGGGCCACAGGGAGCATATTCCATTGGTGTTAATGAATGCAGGAAATGGCTAGACTGAAGGGGGAAAAAAAAGAGAGGGCCTTTGAAAGAAGGGCTCTTCCTTCAGGAAATTTTCAGGTGTTTGTTTTTTATGTTGTTTCTGTCCATGCCATGGCTGTGAGTGTGTGTGAGAAGGCTTGTTTGTCAGTAGAGCTGACCTGGGAATTATCAGTAATGAGAAGTAGCTTGTACTTTGGGGTTTTATGCATATGCAGTTCTTTATAGTATACATGACTTTGTGTATTTAAATAGAGGGACAGACCTAGTGAACCAAGGAAACACAGAGAGGCTGGGGACTCAATAAACATTTAGTTGCAGGTCCCCACCCCTTGAGAGATCTTTGCTGAAAAGTTGTTGACAAGGTCAAACAGGATGGTCTGACAGGGGTATTGCTGCTGCTTCTCTGTAAGCGCTTACAATTAAGCTTGATTATTTTAGGAGGAAGAAGCACTAGAGGGTTTATTGGAAGCCCAGCAGGCACTCCCTACTACTCTGTTCCTGAGTTACTTGGCCCTGCTGCTCCTGCCCTTAAATGACCACCACAGGTTCTGAACACCACATTTGTGCTCTGGTGAGGGACAGTGGTTACATGTCCCTCACAACATCAGCAGCTCTCATCCAGCAAGGCTCCTGCAGAGCTGACTTGGCTCCTCACCTTTCAGAGGGGGCAAGACTCTTCTAAGTTCAAATGCAGACAAGGTGCAGTCACCACCTTTGCCTGCATTATGGAAGTAATGAGGAAAATATATGTGTTAGCTTTAAACCTGGTGATGGCAGTATCCAGGGCACCAAGGGCTTAGCACAAGCTCGGTCATTCTGGCAGAGCTCCATGTGTTTGTGCAGAGCCTGCTCCTGAGGCTCAGCTCCTTCAAGCTAGCCCAGCTATCCTTGCTGTGCTCTGCTGGCAACAGTGCATGTCCACACAGCTCCTCCAGTGTGCTGCTGATCCATCAGACCTCCAAGCTGAGCCCTATACTGTGTAAGACACCAGTGTGGTGTCATATGTGAACAGAAAACTCTGTGGCTACTTGTTACTTAATAAATTGACACATGACCTAGAATTCTGCCACCAGGACACGTGGCCATGACAACTTTTTGCCCTTGAAGTACAGTAGAACTTGTTCGTTTTTGTAAGTTCTTCTGTTGGTTTTCTCCAGGGTGGTGAGGGATTGGTGAACTGGTGAGTAATTTAAAGGTAGGTGAGTTGTACCACACCTGATTGCCCGATTCCTTTGTGCCTTTAATGGAGCTCCCTAGCAGGGTGATGACTTGCTCCACTTTGACAAACTTTGATGAACATGTGCAAACATGCTCCAGCTGCGTGCAAACCTGCTAGCCTTCACAGAAGTGGGCATTTGGGAATCCCTGGCAGGTACAGAAGAGCTCACCTGAAGTGAGACTTCAGTTGCAGAGTGCAAAGTTCACTGGTGAAATTGACGGTGCCTGTAACAGAAAGTGGAGTAGGTGGGAAACAGAGAGTTTTTCTGGGCTGTGAGATGTCACGATATTTGGGACACCCTTGGTTTGTCTTATCTTTTGGCAGCTGGAACAGCTGCTGCCTTGGCTATTAAGTTTGGTCCTTCCCAGGCTGAGCCAAAACTCCTGGACTTGCAGAGCACGTCAACTGTAGACCAAAGACCCAAGAGTCGAAGGGTGGACATTTAAGTAGAGTAGGAACAAGGGGACCAGTGAGCAGGAGGAAGTGCTCTGCCAACCACAGGCTCTCCACAGACCACAGGCTGAGAAGCACAACTTCCTGAGCTATAAACTTGTCACCAGGGTGGACCAGTAACACAAGCATTCTGCAAGGTAGGGAGGACACTGGACAGGCAAGCCTGCCTCATGGGACACACCAAGCTTCTCACATCATTTCCATTATCCAATTTTTCTGTACATCCAAGAACCTTACAATGCAAGAAGCTCCCATGGCTTGCTTTACATCCTACTTCTTTTCCCCCTCTTTCTGCCTGTCAGAAAAGAAACTTATTTATTTCTGACTAGAGGGTGACAATTAGCTGGGTGTGATCCCTGAAGATCTCAAGAACTTCTCTTTCTACTTTTGGGTTTTTCATTGTTGGCTATTTTATTTCAGGTTGTTCGTTTGACTTTTGTCAGATCCCTTGGCTCTGTTATGAGAAAGCACTTATTAAAACCTGAATTTTCTGCAAGTCAGGGTTCACATTTGGTGCACAAAATTAGCTTTTGTGCTATCATTTTGCTGCCTTCTCATCTTCCTAATACTCTGTTTTATGATGAAACATCTCCAGAATTTCAAAGATGTTTGAGCTCTTCCTGCAGCTAGGTTGGGTTCGGAGTCTCACTTCTACCACCTGTTGGAAGAAGGGAGAACCCAGCAAGGTGACCAAAGGCAGGTCCAGAGAGTAAACGAATCCTTCTCCTCCATCTCGGATTAATTTGATCTGGGCTGATCAAATGATCAAAGATGGGCTGGCTTATGAGAGTGAGTAGATGGCATCAAAAAATGGCCATTTCTAAGATGGAAGAAAAATGAAGCTTGGTGTCATCTAGCTGTGGCACTGCATGACTTCCCTCACAGTGAACTGAAAGTAACAGCACATGAATTCACATGTCTGAACAAAGATTTTTAATAAATCTGTATAGTTTGGACATCAAGCTACCTCCACTCAATGTGTCCCTCAACACCTGTCTAACCAGAAGTGATACCAAACCAAAGAAACCATAGGAAGCTCTGTTTCTTGCAATGGGTGAAACCTTGTACTTATTTGCTGTTTAGGTAACTCCAATTATTCCTGTAAGGAAAGAAGGTGATTATTAAAAAAAGGGATACGGAGATCTGTCTTTATTGCCAATGGCACAGAGCCCTGCAGCCAAGTCCAGCTGGGTTGGTTGTGACACAGGATGTAAACCACCCCTGTGAGTCTTCTGTCAGTCTTTTAATCCCAGCACCATCATCTCACCCATCTCCATGAAGCTCCATGCTCCCAACTGTCTCTTTTAACCACAGGAATTAACAGCACTGTCTATCAGCTTCCGTCAGGACTGCTCTATTGGCTTCAGCAGCTTCTATCCTTTCCTCCTGCTTCAGGTGCTCCTTACAACTGCTGTGCTTGAAGGGTTTCCACATGTCAGCTTCAGTCACAAGCTGGCTTGTCCCAAATGGTATCCCTTCAGGTGCCAGGTAGCTTTGGTGCAAAAAGTCACTCTATCACCTGGCACATGGAGTTTGTGACTGAGTGTCTGTGTTTCTCCATCAGCTGGCACACATTTTAAGACCTGTGGCTCCTGCTCTGCTATAAATATACTATTGTATCTCTTTCCTTGAGGACAGCATGGTAAACCCTTGCTCTTGCTCTTGCTCTTTCTTGATGTCTTCTCATTTTCAAAGAGAAAAGTAAAAAGCAATAAAACATAATAATAAAAGACTAGCTCCTAATCCTTACATCTAGTCTATTTAAACTATACTAAGGCACTCAGACATTACTTATTAGTGCACTACAGAGCATTTAATTTCCAATTTAAGATTTAGTTTTAAAAACACACTTTGTCTCTTCTCAGAGCAAACGTGCAGGAGTGAAGAATTACTCTAGCAGTCCCTGCTGCTGTTTCACACAATTGCTGTGTGTCTCAGCTGCCTCAGGGAAATTCAGAGTGACCAGCCACATATAGCTCAGCCAGGAAGCCCTTAGTGTCAGAAAGTTTGTGACAATATTTTTGAAACCCCTTGCAAAGGTATGCTCAGGCCTTCACCTGCACAAAATTCAGTGGATTATATCTCCTTGCCAGTCTGCTGATTTCTGGGAATATTCAACTGGCAAGTGTGACTCCTGGTTTCTAAAGCAATGAGTCATGGTGGTCATTACTGCAGTGTACAGACACTGTCCAATAATTCAAAGCACCATTGTCATTATTATTGCTTCCAACAAGCAACCTGATACCTTCTGCAAGCCCAGGGCAGGTGTGTGAATGTAATCACCGTGCAATTAATTAGCCTGTGCTGCCAGTTAGTATGCAGCATACAGCTCCCTGCTTCTCTACTGAATCCAATTTAGCAGAATCACTGCAAGATTTAAACATACTTTGCAGTAAGAACTCACTAAAAGAGAAGAAAAGCAGGCAGCTCTAGGGACAGCTTTTCAGCTTCACGTCACACCTAGCAAAATGAGCACCTGCCTCTATCAGCCAAAGGGTTTTGCAGAACTGTGGGATAGGAACAGAGCTTTACATTATTTTTGAAAACTGAGGCTTTAGAAATCATCTGATGCATGAATTCTGAGTGAGCAAAGCAGAAAGGCCAGCTGCTTACCATGGTGGCCCTGAAAATCCCTTCAACTGGCAGCACAGCAAGAACCCAGGAGCTGCCTGGGCTCCCTCCTCTCTGTGCAGCCACAGAGCTACTGCAGAGCCAGATTAAATTGCTGGATTAAGCATTCCCACAGCCCCATCCAAATCTTTGTGACAGCTGTGCCCAGGACAGAAGTCAAGTATCGGTGGCACAACTGCGTCAACTGGTGTGTCATGGGTCACAGCATTACAGCTGAAAAAGGTCTGCGAGGTCATTCACTCACATTTCTTAGCCAGCATAGATTTGATTCAATAAAGTGTGTGCTACTGCTCCAACCCAGCATTTTAAGAGATTTGGGCAATGCAATTCTCTTCCTTTTCTTCTGGGAATTTATCCATCATCTCTTATAACTCACTGACAGGAAACGTCTTACCAAACATTCCCCTGACTCCATATGATCCCATTAATGACTCTTCCTGCCTCTCCTTTTGCCAAAGTCTCCCCTTTCACTCATCTGTGCTTTCCTCCATCTTTACAGGTACAAGAGCCTGCTTAGTCCTTTCAGGCTGGTCTGGCTTTTGAGAGGAGAATACCTCATCCCTGAGGGCCCACAAAATACTGGACTCCTGTTATACCAAAAAAAGCGTTATCCACTGCCCTAAATTTGCTGCACTGAAAGACTCCACACACTCAAATAATGAGATTTTCCATTAAGGCAAACACTTTCAGGCTCTTACTTTTTCATCGTCTATGTCTGAGTTCTGAATTATTTTCAATTTTCTATCCATTCTCCAAAATTTAGACCCTACATGCAGCCACATGTCCTGGAAGGTCAGTTCTGTTATTTTTCCTTACCAGTCTGTTCTTGCTGCCAAACCCCAGCTGATGCTGTGAGCAGGGCACTCAGATGTTGTGCCCGTGGGAGGGAGCAGAGGGATGGATGCCTGCACCCTCTGTGGGGAGCCCTGTGTCAGGGTCACTGTGTGCCTGATGCTCATCATGTCCAAGCTGGTTTAGTTACTTTCCTGGCTTTGTTGATAACCCTCCTTTCCCTCCAGGCAATGGGATTCCTGACCATCAGTGCTTTTCTGGCCCCACCTTAACTAATTAATGGCTAATGAAGTCCTGCACCACAGGACCTATGGCTGTACATGTCACCTTCTGGTGCCACAGTAGGACATTAACAGCATTGACCTCCTTTTGATTTAGGCTTCACACTTCGTTCAGATGTGATCAGGTTCATGCCTATGTGACTAATTAGGGGAGTAATTTTTGCTGTTATGGAACATTTCATTATATGTCAGCTTTCTTTCCCTTCAATTCATTACTTCTTTCCCACTACTGAGTATGAATATTGCCATCCAACACATGTTTTCCTTTCACATGGTTACAAGACTTTTTTTTTTTAGTTGTTTCTTCTGTAAAAAAACCCCCAAGAGATGACTCAGGGTAACTTCCAAAAGCTGTCTTCCATCATTTTACTCCGTATATTCAGATTATATTGATTAAAATCACATGCTGTTACATCTGAAAGAAATTCCTTCACCTATGTGACAAGCTGGGCTTTTATCACAAGTAAAGGGAGAGTTTCACTTATTTCAATTTACTTTTTTTTTTAAAGCACAGTTCTCTCATTCCTACTGTCTTGGCTATGATCTTAAAAAGGTATTGATTAAAATCAGGATTCTGTGAACTAATGTCCTTAATGTACAACTGGAATTACAGAGGCACCTGTATTTTATGAGAAAGCTGTCTGTGAAGGGTTGAAAAAGAAAAATACTGCTAAAAATAAAATCCCTGTGTTGCTTTTGGGATTTGAAAGGCTATTTTTACACAAACTGATGTTTGGGACAGATTTGCTGTGTTAGGTTAGGCCTTTGAAACTACTCTTTTTTAGTAGTTTAAGACTGACCTTATTTGAAATGTAATGCCTTAAGATCTGTATCTTTAAAAATAAAAGGAAAGGAAAAAGAATCCCATTTTCAGTTCTGACATCTAAGCAGAAAATTAGAGCAGCAAAATGCTTTTTGCATATGTTCTCTTGCATTTTCTTTAAATGTAAAATCAATTAATCAAATGAATGACAAGGCCATATCCCCATGAGTCCATGGTCTTAGCTAGCAGAGCTCTTGTGACCAGACTTTTCAGCACAAGTATTTCCACTGCCTGAAGAGCTAAACACAGGTATAAATAGTTCATCACATCAGCACCATAGCTCAATGCCTGTATTTAACACCAGTCTGCCATTAGACTGCAGGGACTCCTCTGCTGCATTGCTACGAAGAGAGGAAACATCTCTCAGACCCTTCAGCTGGAGGGTGGCATCCAGGGGACAGGCCTGCTCAACCCTCTGTGGCTCTGGCCACCCCTTACCTGTGTCTGTGGGCACCTGTACTTTGGCAGCATCAATGGGCGAGCCGAAACCAAGAGAGCTCAGCAGAAAGCACCCTGCCAGCCTGCTGCCAGAACAATGTGCCCGTGGTTTGATGCCCCTCAAGGAGCATTCCTGATATCTAAGTGTCCCTGTGTCTGGCTCTGTGTTTGCACTTACAGTCCTTACTCCCTCCAGTTTTGCAGTTCTTCTTACCAGGGACTCCTTTGCTGTGTTTCAGCCCTGTCAGAGATACCAGTGAAGAGGGGAAAGAGACACATCTCTGTCAGGCCATTGCTGTGCGAAATTGCCTCCAGCTTCCAGGGATCAGCATCCTTGACAAACTCATCAAGACCTGTCCTGTCTGGCTTCAGCTGAACATGAGCCAGGAAAGGGCTGGGGCCATCCTTGGCAAAGAAACAGCAGGGGTAAGTCCAAAGCAATTTCAGTTCAGACAACCACATTTCCTGTCCTTGGTTAGGAGAGCAGTGCTTTTTTTTATGTGGAAACAAAAATATTTAGCAGACTGCTCTCTGTTTCCATTACCATTTGATGCTTTACCTCTCTCAACAGCACAAAACAGTTATATTTGCTTTGGGAAAACAAGGAATATTATCTCTGGTTTTATTTGCTTACCATGTAGATTCATGGAGATGGCCCCCCATTCACCACCATACTCACAAGTATGATGATTATCCTAATCTGGAGCAATGAAAAAAAATCTGTGAAGGAAAGGACCTTAGATTCAGGGAGCTGCTGGTAGTCATTTTTATTGCAACAATTGGTATCTGGTTTGCATAAACTGAGTGTTAGAGAATTATACACTTGTGTAAAGCTCAGAGCTTGCTTAAGGAAAAGAGCTCAGTGCCAAAGGGAGCTGCTCCCCTTTCCTGAGAGGTCTGAGCCATGAGGCATAGCAGGCTGTAGATGTGGATCCTTTGGAAAGGGCAGGTGCAAATGACCTGAGCTGATGTGAGGACACTCCTGCTCTGAGGATATTTGGACCTGTCCCTTGGCTGAGTCAGTCTATCCCAGGGCTAAATGCTGGCACAGCCCAGAGACACCCTCCAGTGGGAATTACCTGAGCAGCCTGGGCTGTGCAGTGCACCTCACCCTGAATCAGATTTCTCAATTAAATTGAGCAAATAATTCTCTTTGTTTTTCTGCTCTGTCTGTAAGTGGAGATGTGCGTGACTGTCTGTGATGTAGCCATGTATAGATAGCCCCAAAGCTCCTCAGCCATTATCCATTCCCAGAGGCAGGGGTTCCCCACCTCTGAGTGGCTTTGGGGAAACATCTTGCCTCTGTTCCTCCTGCTCACACAGCCCTTGGGCACAGCCTTCAGCTGCACTCCGAAGCAGGCAGGAGAAGAGGTGTTGCATCAGTGGTGTCCCACAGCAAGGGCAGAATCTCCTGCCCTCTGTGAGCCCACCTGAGACTGGGCAGCACCATTCCCACCTATGGTGAAAATAGAAGAGACTGATTTCAGTAGCAGTCCTGACCCAGGCCACAGGGTTAAGTACAGCTCAGAAAACCCACCTCCTACTTCTCTGAACAGCCACAGTCCAATTTTAGCTTTTGGATCCATGGCAACCAGGCGTGCTGATCAGGAAAAAAGAAGTGATTCATTTCCAGGTTTCATTTCCCTGGTTGCTTAGATTAAATTTCAGATGTAGCAATATAAGATGGTGCTGTCTGGCAGTCAGGGTTAGAGGGACAGCACTGCCATGTGGGTGGTAGGACCTGGGCAAGGGAGAGCCTCTCACTGCAGATACTACCTGCCTCCTACCAGCAGACACCTTGTGACACAAGGTGAGGGCTGCCTGCACTAGAAATCAGTCTGTTTAAGGCATACACCGGTGCTTTTATTTGCATTTTCTCTGCCCTGATGGTGAGCGGATCTGAGCCCCTGGGGCTCCATTTCGTCTGAACTCAGAGGCCAAGACGACAGCACTGTGTGAGGCTGTGAAGCAGCCCCAAAGCTGTGTGTTCAGCATAGGCACTTCAAAGTGGCTGGAGATGCTCTTATGACTGGGACTCATGCAGGGAAAGGTCCTGGCTTCTAGACCAGCTTTTTAAAATTCCTCTGCCCAAGAAATTAATGTGTTTTTTTGCTAGATTTCCATACATTACAGTTGATTAATGATTTTATCAACTAACACTTCTCTTTCTAATATTATCCAAGCTACAAAATTAATTTTTTAATTCAGTTTTTTAAAAATACCTTGACTCCTTTCTGCCTAAGCTTACTATCAAAGAACAGATGAAGGTGAAGATTATTTTGTCTTTGTATCTGCACCTTCAAGATGAAAGCTAAAAATATCCATGACAATGAGCTTTAATTAGAAACACACTTAGGATCTCACACAATACAAAGAACGAAGCATTTTTCCTTTTTCTTGGCAGAGCAGCTCTATGGGAAAGGACCTGTATGGATGGTGGGCACAGACCCACTGAGGACAGGCTGTGAGAACAGGGCTTGTTCAGTCAGAAGACAATTTCAGGGAACCACGCAGCAACCCCTGGTACCTGCAGGGAGGTCACAGAGAAGATGAAGCCAGGCTATGAACAGCACTGCAGGGTGAGAGAACAAGGGGCAGTAGTGTGCATTGAAACCAGAGGGGTTCAGACTGGGTGCAGGGAAGCATTTTCTCCCTGTGAGGACAGTAAGTGGTGAGACAGGTTGCCAAGGGAGGCTGTGCAGTCTCCAGCTTTGGACATTCTCCAGACTTGTACAGACAAGTCCCTGAGAAACTTGGGACTTCAGCCAGGGAATTGGAGAAGGGTCCTCCCAGGATACCTGCCAGCCTGAATGAACTTCTGGTCCCATAAAAAAGCTCTGCCATGGACACTGTGACCACCAGAGCCTTATGTTCCACTCATGGACATTCAAATCCTTATCAAATAAATGTACAAGTGACTCCCTTGCTTTAGACTGGGACTGGGAAATTCCAGGGTGACATCCGTAATTTATGACGCTGATGTGAGGACCATCAGTTAAACTGTGAGTGCAGTTTTAAACTCTTCAGTTAGTGAAATAGTTTGCTTTAGCAGCGTAACTGGGACATCAGTGATGCATAGAAACTTTGTGAGTCTCTTCGCAGGTCTGAATTTCACTTAGATGAAATGTCCCTTTCTCCATTATTTTTGTTATATAAAGCTTAACTAAGTGAAACGAAGCTAAAATAAGGCTATTTAAAGGTGGATTGTACTGATAAAAATCTACATAGCCAATGACCTCAAACAAAATTTAGAAGCTCACATAATGTAGCTGAGCCCTTGATTCTTTTCTCCTTTTTCAGATATTCTTAGTTAGGAAAGAGGGTAATGTGAACAACATGGTCCTTGCAGTCCGCCTGCCAGTGCAGAACGAGGCTCCTGGTGTGCTGGAGTACAACATTAAAGAAGAAAAATCAAGTAAGGTCTTTACATTTTCTGGTCTTGCTCTGGTTATTGTACTGAGTCCTCTTATGATCGCCAATATTTATGGAATCTCACTTGCACTGAACAGGTTCCTCTTGTGACCGGCAGCAGATCTTGCTTTTATGATGTAGTTCAGTTAATATTTCCTGCAGCTGCTTTACCTCAGCTCCTCTGTGGTTCTGCACCTTCTGTAACCATTTACAGACTCACAATAGGGAAATAAAGCACCTCCAGATGAGGAGTCCAGTGCTTTGATTGAGTGAGGGGAGCTGCCTTTCACCAGCTGGAAGTCCTGAGGAAAGTGGAAAGCATTGGCAGACTAAGCCTTGTTAACTCACTGACTCTGTCTCTAAGCCACTGAATTTGGGGATCACCAGTCATCTGACAGCTGCTGTGTTGTCTTTTCATGCACCTCATACAATCACACTGAACAAGTTATTCCTAAACTGTTTTCAAAGCCAACCAAGGAAGCAGGTGGCTGGTGGAATTGATGCTACTCCCGGTTGGATAGCCAAGTCTGCTATGAGCAAGTGAAAATTAACCCAATTCACAGTCAGCCACGTCTAATGCAGCCCTCTGTGTAAATGGATGTGTAAGGCACATGTTTTCCACTTTCAAAGGAATATTTGGAAACACCTGAGTTTTAGATTAGTCCTAGAAACACGCACTCAAAAGAGTTCATAAAAATAACTTCACACTATTTATTTATCTGAACACATTTAAATCCTCTGCCACTGAGCTCTGTCCCAAAGCCAGCTCCCCAGAGAAACTATTTTATTCTCTGCTAAAACACATGTATTTCTGCAGATCAGTGTTGCAACATTACTTTCCCCTTGTTCAAATGAACTTTTACAGTTGCTCAAATAGTTTTTCCTTCTCCTATATTTTTTTCGCATACCTCTGCATTGTAAACAGACTTTACAGCCAGAGGTACAACTGAATCTCTTAAACTGTTCTGATCTCAAGGCCAGACCACAATCTGTCACAGTATTGCTCCTGCATAGGGTGCAACTCCCTGCCCGGCTGCTGCATCCCCCTGGGAAGTTTTCTCTCTCATCTGCCTCCTCCTGGAGCACCCAGCTGCAGAGATGTTCAGTGTTCAGTGCTCCTGTGTGAGGGCAGGAACAGCAAACCTTTTGCCACAACTTCAGGTGTTCAATTAAGAATACAAGGGCAAGGGTTAGCTGCAGGGTAGGGAAACTTTTCTCTCTTTAGCTATTTGAACTTGACCTAGGACTTAGATTTTTCATGGTGGGGAATCGGTTTTTGATGATTCAAGCTTTCCTTTGGACAAAAGTTAAAAAATCAAATCATGTCATCCTAAAAAATGTCTTTTATAGAAACGTTACTTCGTGACTTATGTTCTGTGCCATAAAATCTGATATCTTTTAGCCCAGACAAAGTAAAATGTAGTACAAAAATGTCACTGAGCTAGCCTATCTGGAAAGAATTTGCTGCCATGCTTTTCCAACTTCCTTGCTTTTTCTAATTTATCACTACCTTAATGCAAAGGATGTATTGGTAGACAAGCTTTCTGGTAGAAACAAGAATTAAATCAGTTTCCGCCACTTTCATACAAGTTGCAAAGTAAATGGAGGAGGGTAATTAAAATTCAGCTCTCGTTCATAAAGCAGGAGAGCTGCCATCACATGCAACCATCCCAGCAGCCATGAGGCTCATGCATTCCTATGGTGGATATTCACATTATTTTTAGCTTGAGTTCTGTCAGTGTTGCGTGTCAGTTGGTAGAAAGCCTCTCATTTCTCCATCCTACACTGTGTTGACAAGAACACACTGGGTACAGAAGTGGTCACTCTTGCTTCCTTTCTCATTTAGGGAAAGTATCCTGAATTTGAAGTTTAAAAGAAATTTAATTAATTCTTGTTAATTAAGCTGAAAGACTGTACCTAGTACAAGGGAAAGTGGTAAATCTTCTGTGTCACAGAGTAATCTAATACCTTGGGTAATTAATTAAATCTTTAGCTTTACAACTGCATTACCGCACTGCCTTCTAAACTTTTTTCAGAAATAAAATTAAAAGATGTCCAAATGCTTTAAAAGAATTCTGGCTTCCTTGACAAGTAACCTGCTATGTCTGCATTGCCTCAGATTAATGATGTGGCCTTCACTCACCCCTGGTATTCTGCAAGTGTGAGGGTAGGAGACCTCTGAGCACTCCCAGAGATACCCTCTTGCTGTGGAATACAAGTAAGTTGGAAGTTTGGTGTTGCACTCCTGAAAATATGTAAAACACCCCAAATGCTTAGCCTGAGGGCCACTGTGGACTGGCAGGGTTTTTCCAAACATCTATTCTTTAACTTCAGAAAATCTCTCTCCTTTCTGAGTTGACACATAAGCAGTGATCTGTGTGACGTGCTCCAGGGAGAGCTGTTTGTCCTTTTCTGAGAGCTGGCTCCTCCTAAAGCATTAGAAGAAGCAGGAACAAATTCTTCTCGTTACTGCAGTTCAACTCTTTAGACTCCACACTGTTGATGCATTCAGATATAAACTGAAATCTGGATTTGCCTTGACATATAGAGTTCTGATTTTATGGAGAGCCTTCCTTCAGTTAAAATTCAAATTGCAACCTAGCAAAATTCAAGTTGCGACCAGTTTACTGTTTTGAATAATCTTGCCAGCTGCTTCTTGTCCTTCACTGTTTGTAGAGCCATTCTCATTCCATCCTACTTTTCAGTCAGGATCTGAGGAAGCTTTCCCTGGTATCATGATGATGGTGCAGAGGTTGTTGCCCAGCCCCTGTGCTCCATATAGACATGGCCATTCAATGAAGTACAAAAAAACCCTTCAGAATCTTCTTGGCATTACACTGCCGAATAAGAGTGCTTAGTTGTTTTACTATTTCTTTTCCCCATATCAACTTTGTTGATATTTGGTGAAATATTTAGGGAAGTATAGTTTTCTGATGGGAAGACTGTATTTAATTGTGATTTCTCTTTTTAAGTGGAAATCCCCAATGAACCCACTAGGCAAGAGAATAAAGAAATGAAACCTCTTTCCTTTTTTTTNCACCTCTTCTGTGAAGTAGCCCTTAGAGAGAACAGGAGAATGGAGTTTAAAAATTTTCTTCTGGTTCTTTTTAGTTGTAATTCTTCCAGAGACAGGAAGACTAAATCCCAGTGGTATCAGTAGCTGTAGAAGAGACCAAAAAGCTGATACCAGGTACCATAAGGTACATCAGAAAGCTGAGAAACCTTGCAGGTGTCAAAGCCTTGGATCTCTGTGGTTTTGCACTTGGCCTGTAGGATCCCTTATTTCCTACTCAAAGCAGTGGAAATCTCCCAGACCTAAAGTTTGTTAGCAAGATTTCTACCATTTAGAGACACAGTGTTGGCAGCTGCCTCTCAATCTTTGCCAAAATCTTGACAACTCTGTGCACTTTCTGTTCTGAGAGTTGCCCCTTCTGCTTTATTCTGAGATGGAGCCTCAGCCTCACAAACTGAGCTCCCCTTCCTCAGCTGACTGCTGCCCTTGGCTCTTCTCAGCAATCTGGTGGCAACCTCAGGCCCCAATTCCCCCTCCTTCATGTATATACCTTCCCAGGTCATCCTGCTGACCTCAGCTCCATTGCAGCAGTATTAAAAAAGGAAGAATCAGCTGTTTAAAGTACATGTGCATTTCTGAAGTAGTGTATACTGAAAGTTTTGAAGAAGCATCTGAGTACCATAGACCATGTGGTGCAGGTAGTGGCAGTAGCTTTTACTTTCACAAAGAGTCATGAAGGCACCTGCCACAGAGGTAAAGTCCTCTAACAGAGGAATGCTCTATCACCATATACTGAGAATAATACTTTCTTTTTTTCTGGGAAATTTTGTGAATAACATCTGAAAATAATTTGATTTCACGAAACACATGAGTCGATCACATAATTATCAGGAATCTTTTACATATGCTTTGGTGTGGGATGTGTAGTAATTGTTTTCTAAGCTCTTCTGTACCAAGAAAAAAGGATGTGATTCCTTTCCAAGTAAGCAAAATGGCACTAAATCAAAGTATCTGCAATTTCACAGAAAAAAGAATATATTGTTCATATTTTTAGATTTTTAAAAATACAAACAGTGAATTTTATTTGCTAAATCTGTCTTGAACTGTTCAAGTTCATGTCGTAAGGACTTTGAGGCTGGCCTGATCCTGCCATTGTTGCCCATCAACTGTAATCATGCTCCTGCCTCCCCCATTGCTGCAGCTTGGCTTAGCTCACTTGGAGGTGTATTTTCAGAGGCAGTCCACACAAGCCCATGTTGTGGAGTTGCTGTCCTTGTTCCTTATTTAAGCTGTTTCTGTGGGGGACAATCTGCCACCAGACACAACTGTTCAGAAGCATCTTCTGCAACACATGGGGCCAAGGCTGGGTTGAGCTCCCTAAAATCAAAGAGTGCACAGGTGAAGGAGGGGTTTATAGTGAAATCTTGGCTTTAGTGTGGCTATTTCATTTATTAGAGGAAAATTATGAGACTTAAAGTTCTCTGTGCTCTGGCCCTCCAAGCTTCTCTGCAGACCAACTCTGAATAAGCTAGAATATAGCAGAGGTCTTGAAATAACCTTAGCAAAATCAAATAGGAAAACCAAAATAAATTATCTCCAAGTAATACAAAAATGTCCAGAACATGATTAATACCTCCTTTGAAGGATGAGACATGGTGCCATTGGACATGGTAGCTTATACTCAATTTCTGGTTTATGGACAGCAGCTGTACTCCAGGCTATGTGGTATCAGCTTGTGGTAAGGACCCACAATGTACCTTGACAGAAAAGGTGCAGGCTATTACTGCACTCCAAAGCAGTTTAAGAGCAATCACTGAGTGTTGCTGCAAAATTGCAAGTCTGGTAGCAAAAAGGATGTTGATACAGAAATCCAATGTCTGCCCTGGTCACCTTATTTGACCTTTCTTAAAGTCAGACTGAGCTCAGGGAGAGTAGACTGGAGTTTGATATGAAATGCTTGAGACAGGAGGGCTTTAGGGAAGGATGACAACTCAAGTGAAACACACAGCAGCAGTTTAACCTCCCTGGTTAATTCTCCAACTGCTTTTACCTGCTTACCATGAAAGTTTGTGAGGATCTAACCACTTTGTATATCTACCAGTGAACATCTGCCAGCAAACTCTCTCAGGACAGAAAGAAAAGTTACACCAGACATAGAGGCAGCAGGAAGGCCGGCCTTGCTGGGGAGGCCAAACAGAAATTTAGATGAGCAAAGGTGTTCCTTTCCATGTTAGATGTTAGGAAATGTGAAATCAACAGGAAAAGATTACTGAAGGGCTAAGATCTCACAATATGCTTCCTTGCCTTAATGATCCCAAATAGGTGCAGTCTAAAGATGTGAAAACAAGCTTAATTCTCAGAGTCAACTTTGCCAATCAGTGTGAAGTCAATTCAGTCACTTCAACACTGCCATTCCACCTTCCCAAGCACATACAGGAAAAAAAACCCCACAGTTTTTATTATAGACTAATGCCATGAGCACAGATAAAAAGGACATGTGCAGTCATTCTGACCGTCCTGTAACAGTTACAGAATGAAATAAAACAACAGTAATCAGGCAGCAGCATATTTATAGAGGGGCATTAGAGCAACAGGGGGGTAGACTTTGTTCATTTTTGCAGGCTTAGCTCTAAACAAAGCTGCTGAAAACCCTGGTCTTTACATCCCAGCCAGCCTGATGTGAGGGCTGTGGACATGCCTGGCATGATGGCAGAGCTCAGATATTCCTCTGTGTGTGCCTGCCTGGGTCAGTGTGTCCCAGGGCTGTGTGAGGACTCTCACTCACAGGGCAGGGAAGAGGAGGCAGATTGAGTTAGGAACAACTCAGTAGATACTCTCTGTTGGCTCAAGGACCTCCAGATGCTGGCAATAGACTTGTCTATTGCACTCCTTTGGCACCCTAGCTCATGTGGCCAAATACGGTCATTTATGGCAGATTTCCCTGTTTAATTTTGTTAATGTTTATTTTAATACATAATGCTGAGGCTGGATTAATGAACTCAGAGACTAAAGTACTTGCTGCTAACATATCACAGTATGGTCAGGTGGTATTTTCCCACATGAACTACATTGTAGTTCTGCACAAATGAGGTCATAGGAAAAAATAGGAGGATAGCTTGGTGACTGCAACCTACTCACAATTTAACTCCTTTAATGCAAGTGGCCAGTTGTGCAAATGAACTTTGTGATATGAATATTTTTGTGGAAGTGTTGACAGCTCTTGCAATAGCTTCCTCAGTTTTGCAAGTCTTTTTGCTAACATTCTGTCTCCTGGAATCAGGAAGTAGAGTGAAGATAGGCAGAAATTTTTTTTTCCAGAAAGAAAAATAACCATCACAAATGCAGGAAAAAACCCTACAATTTTGGTAATACTCAGAAAACAGAAGACACAGGAAAACAACCTATAAGAAGACAATCTGCCACTTAAAAAAAATAGTTTTAATTGCATTTATTTTGGATCCCTTCTGAACTAGAATGAAGATGGAAGAGATAGAAATTTTTGGTACAGACTGAGGTCAGAAAGATGGGATCCTTCACTTCATAGCTAAAGTCAATAAACTGGTGTACATGCTGGTATACCTGACCCTGACTTCTAAGATAAAGACATTTATTTGGGTAACGCTTGCAGATTTTCGTGGGTGGTTTTAAAGATTGGGATGGATGAAGCCTTGAGTGACTTGGTTTGACCTCATGGATGGCCCTGGTTTTAGCAGTATTTTGGTTAGAGAACTCCAGTTCCTACCAGCCTGAGGGATCCTGTAAGTGATACTGAGTCAGGCTTTGGGCAAGCTCAGAACAGACAGCAGTTCTCAGAAGGGATGTCTCAGTAGAGCAGCAAAAGCACCTCCCATTCTCTAAGGTCCAGGTTCTTGAAGAAATACTGCTATTCACAAAGGGATAGTGGTGAAAAAATAAGAAAAACAAATATTTTCTGTACTAGTATGTCACCTGTGATCTCCCCAAAACCCATAACCTTTCTTTCTTCAGCTTCTTCTTCCTTTATGGATAGGGAAAGGAAGAATGTGCTTAGTTTATTTAATCAGTGCAGATTTGCTGTTAACTCCTGTCAGGTACTTGAATGTACTTGAAAAGGCTCAGTAATGCCCCACAGATGTAATCATATGCCCCTAGGCATACTGGAGATCTGAGCTTGCTGCAGGCTGAAATAGACTTCATCATGTGCCATTAATAACAATGAAGTGCTCCTGGGCTGTTGTTGCACAGATATTAAAGGGAATTTTCAGTTGGCATGGGGCGATCCAAGGAGTAAATGTACATTCCACTCTTCCCAAGTTGAACCTCTCAAAACAATCTCTGGCTCATCAGACTGGAGGCAGAAGGGCCCATCAGAAAGTATATTTGGTTACTTCTGTTATCACTGTAATGGTACCACAGTTCTTTTTCAAGTGGTCACTTTAAACAAAACAGTTGGCCTTCTTCAGTGGAAGCCCTGCAGCATTCAACACCGGAAAGAAGAATTCTTATTTCTGTAAACTAAGGTGTGAAAGCAGGGTACGACTATTTATAGCTTTGATTTCCTCTGAATAGATGAGAGGCTGAACCCGACATTACAGAGTGAAAAGATCAAGGTGGTGCTTTTTTTGATTTTTGGGTTGCGTGTGGGTTTTTTTGATAACCCATTCTGGCATTCAGTGATAAAGCAAAGAGAGGACTGATTTGGCAGCCACTTCATGAACTGCCCTGGAGACTTGTCTACCAGTCAGGAAGGTCACTAAACATCTTCAAGCTCACTGCAGAATATGACTTTACTGAATATACACTTATGTGTATAAGGAAAAAATATCAGTTGTCCCAGCAACTAGTAGTGAAGGTACTGCATCCCCATGGGCACAAATAAAATCAGTGGAAAAGGGCATGGGCCTTCTCCTGAGGAGAAAGGGTCAGGTTTTATGTGAGTTCAGGCTGTAACTTTGTGCTGAGAGTGCTGCCACAGGAAGGGCTCTTGCCATTCCTCATCTGTCAGTGCCCCTGCCCTCCAGCCCCTCTGGTCCCTGTCTTTCTCTGCCTCGTGCAGGTTATGGCTGGGAAGGAGCGAGCAATGTGGCTGTGGGGGTGTGAAAGCAGGACAGTGTGGTGGGAAAATGCTTCCTTAGAGGTGTTACCATATGCTGGGTTATGTGGAATGAAGTCTGGAATAGAGAAAAAAGTGGTAAAGGGCTGAGGGGCTACGGGTGACTTTGGGAAGGGTTAGTGGCAGACTGCTGAGAGAGGTCTGAGAGCAAGCTGGAAAGAGGCAGCAGGTGACCAAGGATGGGGTCACATCCTGTAGTGCGGAATAATTGCATGAGTCTCCAATATGCTCTAGGCTGGCCACAGAGGCAGGAGCCCATCAGAACTTCTTTATGGTGCCAGGAGAGGAGACAGCACTCAGGGCAAAAGCACTGCTGGGATGAGTGGGAAGTCGGTGCAAAACTGTGGCCAAATTGCCCCATAGCAGCCAACCTTCCCGAGGCAGAGCATTGCTGGCAGCAGGATGAGGAGCTGACCTTTCCCTTCCCTGCCAAGATGAATTCAGCTGACTTTTCCAAAGGAAGTCACCGATTTTACAGGCTGAGGCCTGAAGCACAGGTTGCTGAAGGGGGTCAGCCAGCTGTGCATCTCCACCCCTGCAGAGAGACCTTTTGCTTGCTCAGCTCTTGACAGTGTCCAGCACTGAGGTATTAACACAGTTATTCAGGCTTCTTTGGTATGCTTTTTGTATAGCCTGACAGGCAGCTCAGCTGCTGTACTGTGTGGAGAGTCAATTTTTCCGATTTACTTAAGAGGAATGTTTTCCTTTATTGTTGCATGATGGAGTGTGTGATTGAGGCAAAGCAAGAAACTGTTGTCAGCTCTGGGCCTGACAAGCCTGAAAAAAGAAATGTGCTGGAAAAAAATAACAAGTTATCAACACCCTTGGGACAGAAGATCCCTCTTCCCTTCTTTCCCCAAAATTGGCTGATTCCATCTTAATTAAGCAAATCATACATTGCAGCAGCAAAACTTGTCTGAGACTACTTTTTTTCAAGGATTAGCAAATTGATGAGTAAAAATTTGTGTATTTTTAGCAGAGGAGACTGGGAAAACTGAATATGTAGTTAACCTTCAGGTTCACATTTTAAGGAGTTTAATTGCATTTAAGGAGACCTCTGAACACATTCTTATTTGTCTCCTTGACTCCTATTTTCCTCAGTGTAAAGGACTCTGTTCAGGGTGGCAAACACCTTGCCATTAAGGAGAATAGACTGACGAATGCTGTTGCTTAACTCAGTTCCTGTTGCTGCATATAAGATACAGAGCTACCCCAGTTATCTTCAGATTAGCCTCTCTCAGACACAGATAACAATCTGCCTGCATCACCGGGGGCTCTGCATGGGCTTATTTCCCCTGTTTATGCATGTTGTCATTAGCAAGAAAAGTCTGCCATCACCTACACAGCTTCTTGCCATGAAAAACCTCCCACTGAGCAAGTCGGCTCCATGGCATGGGATAACTGGGCAGCTCTGCCCCAGCCCTGACCTTCAGCTCTGGGAGGGCTGTTTTGCTGCTGCTTTCTGCTGGATCTCGTCTGCCTCCACAGGCAGTACCAGAGCAAAGGCTGCCTCTGTGTGGGTTGTAATGAGGACATAGGAGACACTATCTTTGTCTAGTCTGCTGTCTGTGGTTTGATCTGAGATAAGACACCGAATGATTTCTAGTCCCCTAAGGATGTCTAACCTAGACATCTTCCCAAGGTCAGTCTGTCTGCCAAGGATGAGTTCTCCATTATCCACATCACTATTAACCCTGAAAAGTGGGTTGGAGTCAAGGAGTTCCCCTCCAGGAGACTACTCTGAACTAGGAGCCCAGAGTTTTGGTTTGGCAAGAACAGTGACCATGGGCCTGGGGGATAGTGTAAAACATGGCATGAGGACACATTTTATAACTTGTTGTGCAAGTCTATCATTTCTCTCCTAAATGCAGACATGCACAAGGAAAGCAGAAAGTCTCACCAAGTCCTTCTTATTTGAGCTGAGTCCCACATCACTTTGACACACTGCTTATTTTAAAACATAAAACACTTGTGCAGCTGCTTTTTCAAGATTGAACAGTGCCAGTTTTCTCTGTGGTTTATAAGTTGTTTTGGAAACATTCTGGTTGCTCATAGTGGGTAGCTTTATTCTTTTTTTCTTTTTTTGACTTTCATCCTGAAGGGTTACCTCCCCTCTCTTGATACAAATACTTTCATTTTTACTCTAAGCTTTAAACCGAGGGGATTGTAGGGAAAGCCTTTGGAAAGAAGCCCTCAGGGTCTTGTTAGCTTTGTTAATCCTTACTTTGGCTTTTTTTTTTCCTTATTTTTCACTCCCAAGAGGCATAATGCAAAATCTGTGTGTAATCAGAGTTAGAGACTATGCGTGCTGTTCTAGGATAATATTGTCTTACCCTGCTCTGCTTAGTACCTTGAACACAACCCAAAAAGCTTACTGGCTTTAAAACAGCTACTCTAAATCAGTACTCATAATACAAGTGTCCTTGTCTCAGTGGCTAAACTGAAAAAAATGATAATTTTTTATCCTTGGACAGTGCTATCTAAAGATCTTATGGAGCTTAGTAAACAAGAGTTTAGATTTGTAAATGAGGTAAAGAAGATACTGTTTGAAGTGAAATGAGGGCATTAAGGACCTCACTCTCTGACCCTTGAGTAGGACCTTCAGAATCAGTGGCAATGCAATCTATCCCACTCAGAAGCAGGAAACAAAAGAGCTTTTTTCACCAGGTTGACAACTAGGAGGGATTAAAGCTCTAGGAAGCAGAAATGTAATTTTTTTCCTTTTTTGCTCCACCCTATTGACCTCTGCCATTTCAAAGTGAGTTATTCTCTTTTGTCACTCACCCTTGAAAATTGTTTTGTTTGTAAAGTCTTTTCTTCCTGGAAGTCTCTCCAGCAGAATGTGATTCTGAATACTGGATGGCTTCCCTTAAAACACTCGGCAAACTTCCTTTTTCTGTATGATTAACCTCAGCACCATGGTACTTCACAATCAATCTCAGAACAAGAAAAATAAACTTTTCTCCAAAATAAATGGAGAAAAATGTTTTTTAATAAAATACATCTGTATGATAGCATACATTTTTCACATAAGGATGGATTCTCAAGATCTATCCATCTGACCTGGAGACTGTTGCTAAGAACTAAATCCCCATAATTTCAAATCATAGCACTGTTTCCTGCTACATGAGGCACAGGGGAGACCCTTTATATATCTGAATGCTTTGTTTGCTTCATAAAGTTTTACCAAAGAAATTTGTCTTTTGAGAGTAACTTACAAGTATCTATATCCAGTTTGTCTTGTCGGCCATGGGCCTCAGCCCTGACAGTTTTAATGGGCAGCTGGGCAGCATAAATCTTGTACTATCATTGTAACATATGAGTGGATGCTGAGTGATCTGCCAAAATGTGACTTCCCCAGCAATGATCCCAATTCTTGCTCATCCGCTTAGGGCAGGGCCCACATTGATTGAATATGTTATCCTACTCCCCTGCCTGTCCCCCTCAGTATTTCAGAAAGACCATATTTCCCCCCTTATTCCTGCAAAAATACACCCTGTATGGCTACATTAAAACTTCAGCTATATCTCATATTGACATCTGGTCCTGGGAATTCCCCTGGGAAGAAGTCCTGGATCTCCTCTGGCTGAAGAAACGCTGGAATTTCCACAGACTTTAAGGTGTTTATTCCATACCTGGAAAGGGGATACAGGCTTGAGGACCTAACAAGTAAGGCAAGGGCTTTGAAACTGAACAGCCACTCTCCAGCATGTGCTCTGCTCCTCATCCCTGAAATAGCTGGCAGTGCTATCCACACAGATACCTTTAAGGAAAACACTGAGGAGCTGTGACACTTTTCTTTTAGCTGAGTTGGCTGTGCTTGAAGTATGTGTGAGAGGCACCCTCTCATCCCCTGCTGAAACACTGATCGCAGTGAGGAGGAAACAGAGCAGCAAAATGCCTGTAACAGGTTCCTGCAGCATCCTGCAGCAGAGACAACAAGACCTGATTGCACTGGGATTTTAAGCTGAATTAAAGGCATTAAATCTCCGTGGACACCAAGGTGCTGCCCATCTGCTTGGGTGAATGTGGATGAGCCAAAGTACAGGGCAGTGGTCAAGACACCTGTGGTTGTTAGGTGTGAGAACAGTTCCTTATCTTAGGAGCAGAACATGCATAGAGGGTAGAGGGGAACTGTCATCTCTACCAAGTGTCCCTTCTACTCAGCTCCAGCCTGAGAAGAGTACAAAAGCCTGAGATTGGCATCTTCTTTAACGACACCTTGTTCAGTACAGCATAATTATATTTAGTGAAGAACATGGTTTAAAAATATATTTCTCTTATACTCTACAACCAAGCTCATTAACACTTTATCACTTTCATAATTCATTAGTTCCAATTTCCCAGGAACTGCCATGAGTAGTGATTTTTTTCATCATGGCCAGAAAGATTAAACTCTGTAGGAAGCCACAAAATTGAAATCTTTTGAAAAAGAATGAGTTGGATGCACAACAGGAGACTCAGGCAGAAGTTCAAACCAGGGAAGTTTCAGCCCTTCCTTGATGAAGAAAAAAACCAGAAACAACTGACAGTTAAGTAAAGAACACTAGGAAAGACAAGAAAGACAAAACAGACATAGGCTGACCAGGACAGTCTAGAATTGTGCAACCTATACCAAAACTGCAGCTTCGACATCATGTGGAAGAAGCAGAGGCACCAGATTACAGAATAGATTTTTTAAAAGCCTTGAGAAGAGAAAACAGGTAAACAGTGGCAATGTTTTACAAAAACACAGCACTAGAAGGCCATACAGCACTGTCCACAAGGTCATCAAAAAATAACACAAGAAACAATGCTGGAGACAAATACTAGGAACTTCCACACAGAGATGTTGCAAAAAGGTACCATAAACACACTAAGGACTTCTACCAATGAAGTCTAAATTTCCCTTCTTTAGCAACATCCAGCTGAAGCTCTTTCTTTTAAAACTACTACGAGCCAATTGTGTGAATAAGGGTCAGAGCTGAGGAACTGAAACAATAACCTGAAGGAGGTACCTCACACTCTCACACATTTCTGCAAAGTACGGTATGTAGGGCAAGCACCGTGTATCATGACAGACACAACAGGCTCAACACTGGGGCTATGGCAGTCACTGTAACACTCCATTAAAATACCCAGGGCTCATTCCCCAGTGGCAGGAAACTGCTAACCTGCAATAGCTTGAACTGTCAGTGCCTGGGAGAAGGAATTTTGGTAGCTTCTGCCTTGGAGTGATTCCATCCTCATAGCAAGGTTTACTCACTGAGGGTGGCACAACAGCAGCAAAGCTGGCCTGTGCTGCTTACTGCAAAGGTCGTGGCAACTGTGGTATCAAACCAGAGACTAATATCTAAGGATAAAAACACCTCTTTTTAGGAGACTATGTATTTATAATCTGAAAATAGAAATAGAATACTGGAATCACACCCATAATGATAAATATCACAGTTTTCCAGAACCTGGAAGAATGAGAACATCTAAGCACATCCAGACAGGACTTCTGAGGATGGTTGTGTTCTCAGTAGTCCTCTGTCAACATAACTGCTGCAGAATAAGGAACTTGTGTCTTTGAATTCAGATGTCTCTGAAGGACTACACAGATACCAAAAACAAATGAAAAACCAAATGGATAGCACTAACAGTGCCACTAGAGAGGAAGAAACTGAAGTAAATGAGTCCCATGAGCCTGTGTAAGCAATAAGATGGAAATTGGTTTGGTTTGTGACCAGAACAATGGAACCAGCAAACACAATTCTGTGGGGAAAAATCGGAGAAGAAAGGAAGGCAGAATGCTCAGGGACAGTGTGACTCAAAGACCTCTGCATCTGGATGCAGAAATGATGGGGAGATAGAAAAAGTAAAGGGAACATGAATACAGATTCCAGTCAGTGCCTAAAGAGGATGCTCTTCAGACCATGCTGGTGTTTGAAAGAGGAAGATGAGACAATCATAAATATATATAACAGTTCATAACCTGGCCATGTTCCGTTCATTTACTGAGTTGCCAAAGGACACAAAAAAAAAGTATAGCCACCAATGAACCAGTAATTCATGTTGTTAATGCTTCTATCACCCCTAAGAAAAATTCAATCATTTCTTATCTCTTTGTTTCAGACTACTCAAAATTGCCCACTGATCTACACATTTTCCTTTTTATTTCCTGAAGGTGACATTTTTCAATGGGTTTCTAAATATCAGGTAAACTCAATATGCTGTGGCAATATGTTTGGCTCACAGAACCCAGCCTATTTTTTCTCTTGCTTTTGATCATATTCTTGATATTCTGGCACTGTTATGGTGAGATGTAGATATTTCCTTGCTCTTCAGATGCTCTGGATCTAGTTTTACAAGCCCAAGAAAGGTGAATTCTTTCTTTACACTTTTCATCAGAATTACAGCAGTCTGGCAGATGTCTGCTTGTATATTCTGCAAAAGTCATGAGTTCCTATAAATGGCAGCATCACGATCCCTCCCTAAGCAGCAGTTCTCATGTCAATGAAATGTCCCCAGCTACCCACAACACACCCACTGCCAGAGAAAATCACCTCTTCCTGATTGTCTTCTTGGGGCAGGGTGCCTTGAAGGTAGCAATGGCTCTGGGGGAGAGAAATATTGTCCCCAAGAGTCAGCAGAGCCCTTTTAGCTGCACAAAATTGCTATTTTCTATGTCTTTACAAGGATTAGAAACATGCAGCAGGATGCACATAATTGTCTCCACAGGTGAATGACTACCATTGTCACAAGAGAAGTTCCTGTATTGAACCCATCATCTGCCATCCAAAAGAAAAGCACTACTTATCAGTGATGTCTGCTGGTGCCAGCAGGTATCTAGAAAAAAACAGGTTAAGAGAAAAGTATTAAATTTTCTCCCAAGGAAGATGTTCCCCACAGGAATTTGCAAAGCTTCCCCCACAGGCACTGTGCTGGGAGCAGATCCAAGTAGCCATGGCAACCCTGTGCAAGCTGCTTGACATGGCCACTGTTCAGAATAAATTCTGGGCTGAGTATTGGTCCTGATGGTGTTAGTACCTCGAGTAATGACACATCTAAAGCACTATTCTTACTATTCTTCCATCTGTTCTTACTTGTTTGCAGGCTGCCCAAAAATGTCCCAAGAGAGCTGTGGGTCTCTGTATGATGAATTCTAGCCTGCTGAGAAATACACTTGGTTTTGTTACCTTCTATGACCTCCCAGAGCAGGGACAGTCCTATTTATATATACCACCTGCTGAAAACTTCTGTCTTTGAGCTTCAGCAGCTTTTTGTACAGCTAGTCCTCTTCAGCTGTATAATTCCTGGTGATTTGTGGTGTTTTATGCAATTTAACTATATATGTGAGGAGAAGTAGCAATGTGGTAGCAAGGCACTTATGTGTGGCAACTCCTGTCACAGAGGCACTCAGACCAATATTTTTTTCTCTCTAACATTCAAGCTCCCAAGTGGCAGAGCTTCTTGGCACAGAAACAATCAATAGTCCCAGTCCAAGCAATTTGCTCATATATGTGAGCATGTACAGGTGCAGCCTGGTCTCTTATGGATACCTGCAACTTAGAATGCTAAAGTGAACATGTGGTTCTTGACAGAAAAAAAACTCCCTTAAAACCATCATCTGTACAAAGGGCTTCATTTAATAGCTGGAGATTTGAGTGAATTCAGACTCTTGGGTTTTAGTTCATTTTCCAGAACAGGACTGGGTTTTGTCTTTATTTTTGTTTCCTGTGTCAGAACTCCAAAGCAGATGGGTTTCAAAATACAGAAATTGTTCATGGTAGATGTTTAATGAAAATCCCTGACTGAAATATGATTCTTATTATGGAAAAAGAAAAAACTCACCAAACATGATTTTTCCAGTTGTGAGAGAAAAGTGAGGGAAAGGGATTGTTTAGCTTGAAATATGTTTTAAATTCTACATTGCAGTCTGGTATGGGTGCATACACTGAGGTTAAACTGTTCAGGGTGATCCAGCATAAACTGATGCTAGGAATGACTGTTGAGAATTACATGGCCTTCGTCTCTATATAAAATGCCTACATTGGAATATTCAGCCCAAAATAGCAATATGCTGAGCCTGGGCTAGAACAAAGGGAGAAGTAAAAGGAGGAAATGCCTGGTTTGGGGAATGAGATATGAACGTGAACAAGAGACAATCTTGAGCATTTCCTTGCAGGAGAATTATCTGCTGGCTGGAAAACAAGAGCCAGGGCACAGAGGCAAGGGAGAGGAGAGCCAGGTGGATGTCTCCTTCCTGCAGGTGCTGGTGGCCCTTCTTTGCAGGAGACCAACCACCAGGCAGGCATGGCAAGGGGCTGGAGATGGCTCACAGGGCTGTGAATCACAGTTGACTGAGGAAGCTGAATCACAATAGCTGAGCTTTGTATCCACAGTTCTGACCCATGGCCTAGAAGAGTGTGAAGGAAGATGCACAGTATCTGTGGGCAGTGCCATGGGGGTGGGAGCTGGTGCTGCTCCCCAGGGATTCTTGAAATGCTCCTGTGGCAGCTCTGGGGTGCAGTTTTGGGATGGTTCTTTACCACCAGTAAGTGGGCATTTCTGAGAATCCACTGCAGATTTCCTTACCCTTGCCAATGTCTTTTGTGGGTGTGTGTTGTGCACAAACAGGCATCAAGTTTGTGAGACTATAAGGCTGAAGCAAAGACGGACACATCTCTCCTGCAGATCCAGGTCTTTCTGCCTTGGGTTGTTGGTCTGTGAAACTTTCTCCACGGGCCAGTGAATTTTTTCTAGTTTAAAACCCACAAGCTCTATAGTAACATGTGAGATTTGGGCTACACAATGCCCAAATGCATGTCGTTATAAAGAAGGTCAAGTTAAAGAACTCTGCAATATGGTGGATTGTATTTTGCCGCTTAAAGGAGAGTGCAGTCACTGAATAACACCATGGGAGGGAGAAGATGGAAGAGATACAAATAGGCTGCTCTCACACTGCCTGTGTGACCCAGGTCAGAGCCCACACACACAGTAATGAAACAGTAATTTCTATTTTTTTTCTTCAAAGCACTTTGTCCATCCAGACCAAACCAGATTCCAGCATGGCGAGTCACAAGGTCAGCCCTGTATGTATTGCAGATATGCACATCGTTAGAGACAGATGGGCTTGTAACAACCACTTTGAAAGTGACCTGGGAGGATTTTTTTCTTCCAGTTGTTTCTGTTAGTGTCACAACACTTGGATATCTTGAGATAACTTTTCAGAAAGCCATGCTGAGATATTTCTTCTCTAGTGTCTCCCTGAAGAATCTTGCTGGCCACCTGAAGCCAGTTCTTTACGCTTTGTCATATTAGTCCATGCAATTACTGGACAGTCACAGAACACAAGATGTGCCAGCCAAACCTACCTGGATTTTTTATCATACAGCTCAAAGAAAACAGCTGCTGACTGTCTTTTCTGTTTTTCACCAGTCCTGTACCTGGAAGGATCTGTCCTTGTTTTTGAGGATGTTTTCAAACTGGTTGCCTTCTACTGTGTCAGCAGGTGAGTTCGATTCATTGCTTCCATGGCACAGTCATTTTGCCCTCCCCTCTGGTCTGCTCTTCCCCAGACCCCAGTCCCAGCTCAGACTGCTCTGTTTCCTCTGCTGCCCTTCAGCCTGCCAGACCAGAAGGTATTTCAGATGCTTGTATCTACAGTGCGGTCAGATCACACCACAAGCACAGCTGTCCCTGCAGCTGGAGGCTTTGTCCATAAGGCTGCTTCCACAAAGTACAGAGGCACAGAACTAGGGGGCTAGGAGGGCAGGGAGGAAGAAGGGCCCCGAGTTAATCATTTATTTAAAGCTTTAAGCATACACACACACACACACACCTGGTAGCAACTTAGCAAACCTACTAATGGACTGCTGCCTGTTGGCCACTCAAAGCACTTAGTCACCTATGGAGAATCTGTCAAGGAAAGTAGTCCTGAAACAATGTGTGTTCTTTAGATAAAATTTAAAATGAAAACAAAGTGTTTGCTCAGCAGAGAAATACCAAGAATAATGGGTACAGAGATGGGAAAGACCTGTAATGTCATTTTCACTAGTGCAAGGTTTGATCAGCAGCTGATGAGCCCCTCTGCGTAATTAAACCCATATGTTGCAGCCTCCTCCAATCTGTATCCTTGTAGTTAGCACACTGCAGCAATACCTCCACCTGCTTACCCCATCCCTACTGCAGCAGGCCTGGTTGTGAGTTGATTGTAGACTTTTGACTTCCTCTGTATAAACTTACATGACTCTTAAAGTAGTTATTTCCTTTTAAGAGGAGAAAGCAGATTCAGCATATGTTTACAAGGCAGTCACATTAGTCACTTGGTTAGGTCACACAGTAGGAACATTCTGTCTGGGGTAGGATACAGCGTGCTACAGCTTATCCAGCCAGTCCCCCACTATTCTGAGGGCTGCTTCTGCAGCCAGCTGAGTTCAACACTACTGAGCCACAGCTCCTACCTGCACACAAGAAACCATGCTCCACCTCACCCTCATCAGTTAATAGACATTTAGCCATCTAGATGTGTATAGACCCTGTAGAATGAGCATAAGTTAACCCCTAGACCCTAATAAAGATTTCTTTCTCACCCAAGCAAAGAACAGCCCAAATGCAAAATAGAATTGGGTATTTCTAGTAAGTGGCTGGTGACAGAGAAAATATGCTCACTTCTGCTTTCCTGCAAAAAGGGTCATGGCTTGAGAAAGAGACTTAGAAAGAAAGAAAAAGAGAAAGAAAAGTTCTTCTATTAGCTCCTGTTATAGATGTTATTTCTGAGTGTCAGGTACACATTCAGATGGTTCATGTGATTTTCCAGGCTACTGTCAATAGACAAGATAAAAAGGGAATAATTTTCTGAGAGAAGCAGGTAATAAAAAGACACTGACCTACCACTTGCTGGCAGCTCATAGGAGCTCTCTGTGATGGTGAATGTAGAGGTCTGAGAACAGGGATGTAGTAAATTGTCTATGAATAGCTAGAAACAGCTTTTCAGGGCTGACAGGCTCTTCTCAAAAAAAATTTGGCCTGGATATTTTACCTGCCTATAGGTAACAGGTGACTTGGTGGCTTGTATGCAAGCTGTTGCCCCATTAATAAAACCAGACTTTTTCTATTAGGGCAATGTCCTAATATTTGATCTTAATATTTTTTTTCTAAAAAAAATTAAACAAAGGAACTATTCATGTATTCATGCAAACAAAATAACAAAGAAAGCAGAAGGTACATGGACCCTCTTCCTCTTTTAAACCTCATATCTGCCATGAAAAAATAATAAGCCAGGGACCACATCAGTTTATGTCAGTGTGACAACAGAGTGCTCAGCAGTGCACAGAGAACCCATGGAGAGTACAAAACATCAGCAAGGTATGTATGTGTTTAAAAGGTCAGAAATAGGCCCCCTGCATTCATCTGTCAACAGATTAGGTCTGCAGTCATGTGCTTTTTTTGGGGAGTGCATTTGTGTATCAGAGACCTCCTACTCACAAGGCCAGTTTTTTCTATAGTGATTCCTTGTACCATTTTGTAAAACTTTTTACCTGTAAAATGATCCTGCACCATTCCTTGCTATCATTTAGGGACTGACTTTTCCAGTCATTGTTAGAATGGGAATTGAGGCAAGAACAGGATTAGCAAATTGTCACTGGGCAAGAGGCAAACCTGAACAGTTCACTGGCAGACACCAAGTGCTCTGTTAAATTGCTTGAGATTTGGGTGTGTTTCAGTGAAACCCAGCCAACATCCTCTGAGAAACGCTTATCTTCTTTTCAGTAGAAATACAGCATCTTTCCAGAAACCAAGTACTCAGAAGTCTGAGAGTGGAGAGTTAGAGGGATATGTGTTTTCTCAGTGTCATGCAGCACTTCCTCACTGTCTGTCCCTTCACCCAGAGGTTACCTACCCTTCCCCAGGCAGGGTCTTCCTTCCCCAGTCCCTCTGTGCCTTGCTGTGTACCTATGCCTTACACTTACAGAGATTTTTAAAAGAGGAAGCAGAATAGTGAGAGAGGGGTGAAAACAGAAAGAAATCTTTCAGAATTTTCAGAATTCAGAAAACAGAATCAAATCGTTTAAGCATGAAAAAGATTGGCTTTTCTAATTAAAATAATTACAATTTGCAGTACCTCATTTTAATGGGAAGATATTTCAACCCTTGTGGCCTCCCCTGAGGTGAGAGGCATTCCTGCTGTTTTCAGAGGACAGAGCCAGGACACAGTGATTAAGTCAGTGCTATGGCATGAAGCATCACCACAGAAGCTGGGGATCTTTTGTGAAATCAGAGCAACTCAGGCTGGCACAATCTCCATAATTCCTTACCAGCCACGACTTGGCAGAACACGGCTGAAATTGTGAGCCAATCCAATCACTAAAATCAAGTGAAATCTGGAGTTCCTAACTATTGTGGGGTTTATCCTTTTGCTGTTTATTCACTGTGTTTGTTTCTACAGGGATTTGCTGCCCTTTACCCTGAAGTTGCCACAAGCAATATTAGAAGCCAGTAGCTTTAAAGACCTTGAAACCATCTCTAGTCTGGGGATAGGTAAGTCACTCAAAGCAGTCAGATTTTCACTTGGACTTGTGAGAACAATGGCGCCTTGCATAGACAAAATGCAACCAGAAGATAGATAAACTGTAGTCTTTGGAATAGCTAAAGACATCTGAATGCAAAAGGAAGATGTTTATGATCTTTATGTTCATGGCAGGATGATGATAAAAAGGGCACTTGCCCCTTTGGTCATAAACCTCAACCTGGATCTCTGTCCAGGGTGTGGTACCTACATCTGGATGAGCTGTGGCTTTCACCAGCTAAAGCGCAGCACGGCCTCTCGGGATAACTTATGCACATTGGAAGTAGCTGGTATCTGAGCTATATGGAAAACACCTTTGCAACTTCTCCTTCTGATGTGTGGGGGCAATTCTGATGAAAGTGTGATATTTTTGAATTTTGATATTTCTGCTTCCTCCTGCAGGATTTCTAGTTGGTAGAGAAATATGTATCGTCCCAACGTGTTCTGTCACCTCACACTAATCACATGGGAAAAGGAACATTATTTTTAGTGACAGCACCAAACAAGCAAATTTTAGATGGGATGTATAAAGTTACAGTTAGGAAAAGCAATTCTGTTAACTAAAGGAAGTCTCCTTTCTATTCCTTTTCATTTAACACACTCCACTTGAGACAGCTATTTCAGTTAGCCACTTTCATGCTCCTTGTTTTTTCAGTTTTCCTTCAGGTGTTGAAAGCAGCCAAACAATAGAGAAAATTGAAGAGTTAGCTCATTTAGAGATAGTTATTAGACCACTCTCACTATTTTTGGATCTTCTGCATCATACCTCCCAGAAGACATGGGCAAACCCCACTGGTTTCAGTTCAGGTAGCTTTGCTGAATTTCAACAACAGATTTGCCTTTAACACTTTCAGCACCCTCTATTTTGAATATGTTCCAATTTTTCAAAGCATCCTTTTATATGGATGTCCAGCCAACACTTATGGCTGATAAAAAGGTACTTTACAACTTGTTATAACAAGTTGCAAACTTAATTTTTTGTAACAAGTCTAAAAATTTGGATTAAAATGTAGGAAGCGTATCATGAATCTGCAACCTTCAGTCTAATTTGAGCCAGCAGAGGCTATCTTGATTCAGGCAAATGTTTCCAGCAGCTTCTGAAAGAAGAGATTAGTTAAAGCACAAGCAACAAAGCAATATTGGCTGTAGTCTTTTTTCTTCTCTCCTGTACTGGTGGTAATAAAAGTAGTGAGGCTTGGAAATTTGTTTGTATTTTATACCAGGCAAGTTTCTGACAACAGAAAAAAACCCTGCCATTGTGTGCAGTCTTCCTGGGAAATGATGCTAGCTTCCTGAAGTGTCATACTGTCTTAGTAGAGTTGAACAGGCTCAGCTACTGGCAGATGCTGGTTATTACTTCCTGGAACAAAATTTTGTGGATATAAATGGGTACACAAACAACTAAGTGCTGCCCAGTGTGGCACTTCCAAAGGAAACAAAGCATTGTCTGAAATTCTCATATGTTGCTTTGTATTTATTTCAAAGTAATATGTGTTTCAGGGGGATAGAAGTAAGATGTCTATCTGCAAACTGAATTGTTCCACAAATGATCTTGCTGTTCTGTATGTTGTCACAGAGGATGTACTGCAGGCCCTCTAGTCCTGACCTCATTGGTACAGAAGTTATTTTAAGAGGAGAATTAGTATGCTTGCACTGCACAAAGAGCACATACCATCACAGATATGCCAAAGACTCCAAGAACTGCTTAATTATCCCTCCCAGAGTGCAAGATAAGGGAAGATCCAGGACAGCAATGGGAGATGATCAAACAGCTTTCTCTGCAGTGTGGGGCAGTGTGGCTGTGCTGGGAAATGCCTGTCTGAAGCAGCTGTGTTACTTGGTAGAACCATATCATCTGTTCCTTCCTAGCCTGAGTGAAGCTTTGCATTTTCATCACAGTGCCTTATCCTGACAACTACTACGAAAAATTTCCAACTTTCCCACTGTAGATTGGTTTACTTACCATTTCCTCAGCCCATGAGACTTCAGAGCATTATATTCTGGCTTGAAACAACTTCCTCTGTCCTGCATTTGCTGATCCGAGTAGAGCTGGAGAGCATAAGGAAAATGGTGCCCCAGCCAGTCTCAGCTGTCAGGGGGTTGGCAGTTAGTTGTGTCAGGGGATGTTGTTAGTATGTGTGGTTGCATCTGCATATCTATTCCCAAATTCTGTTGTTAAGAGTGCTGTTGTTCCTAGAAACACTGTTATTTTAAGCTTCTTTGTTCTCCTCCCTCTCACAGTAAGAAGTCAGAGAATAAAAATGTTCTAATGTCAGTCACCCCAAGATAATATGCTGACATGCTTATAAAGGTGAATTTGCTATGGACACTAGCCTAGGCTGCGAGAAGCTAAATAGGCAATTTTATCCTGTTGGGAATAGACTGTCTTCTAGCTCACCTCTTGACCTGAGAGCTGTAGCCCATGCTCAGCACAGAGGGCCATACCCTCTGTGTGCAGCCCCATCCATCCTCTCTTGGGCCCAGCATGTGATGCTTTGGCAGGGAGACACTCCTGACACCAAGCACAGGGCAGAGTTCAGGCATTGTGTGGCAGCCCCATTGTGTCCTCTGAAATCCACACAGAAAACTGTGCCATCAGTGCCAGCTCTGTGTTTGGGTACCAAGCATGCTGAAAGAGTTTTTAGTTGTCTGCATCCTTTTGTTTCCAAAATTTCCCATCTTCCCCTTATCCCTAAATCTATGGGCATCTATACAGTTCTCATCCAGTGAATACCCTCAGAGGTTTATACATTTTTCCTTGGTCAGAGCATATGAGGTTTGCTGGATCCTGTTTCCTGCTGCTTCCAGTAGTGGACCCTGGATCAGCAGCTTTAATATTGATTGAAAGCAATTGGACTTGTAAGGCAGGTTTAAAACCTCATCTTCAGGGAAAAGGAAAAAAGTTGGATGTGATACTGTATCTATTAAAAAAATGTACCAGTGCTTTGTAATTTTTTAAAAGCTGTTATTAAAAGACAAATTATAATAAGAGATTTCTGACAGAAATGACTACTTTCATGTGAAACACCATATTTCTTTTTCACTCATAGCTGAAGGCACTGAAGTAGTTCACTATTAGTAGTTATCTATTCCTTAGTCCTTCATCCTTCCTGTGTACAGCCTTTTGCATCATCTGTTCTCTCTGACACCTGCAGGCAGACAGTCTCAAGGCGAGGTGCAAGGCAGAGCAGCCATGGTGGTAGATAACAGTCATCCAGAACTGTAAACTTTAATGGTAACACTAATCTGGGGAAGGTGTTTAAAATCACGTTTCCAGACTGACTGTACTGCCAGGCAGGATCAGACCTATGTGTAGAAGACTGCCACATGAGCTTGCTGCATAGTAATCTTCAGCTGTTGTCTCTCCTGGTGCATGTTGGATCCTGGTGTCTCTATCAGGCCTGCACCTTACTGTTATGAGCAAGAGGCAGACACAACTTGCCTGAGGTCTTCCCATGCTCTCCTCAGGTATCCACAGCTATCTGCATTTGGAGGGCAGTGATCACTGGACAAGTATAGATCCCTTTTCACAATCATTTGTATTTGTTGCTTTACCTTGCTGCTCATACTGAAAATACTGAACAGCATTCCCAACTTTCACTAGTTAAGTGTCCTAAAATTGACAGGGGAGAGAATTCTGGTGAAGCTTCTGAGCTTATCCTCTGGCTTGAAGAATTTCACATGCATAAAACAGGCAACCAGGCAACCCTTTCTTCACACTATTTTTTGCAGAGGTTTGAAAGTTTGACATCGAAATTTGTGTACCATTTCTTTTAACAAGAATTAGATTTTCTACATATCATTAGCAGCTAAAATTCTCTCAGATTTTTTCTTTCATTTTTCTTTTTGTCTTTTTTTTTCACAGATTTCTGGGATTCTTACTTAAACCACAGAAGACAGGACTTATCCCACCCTGCAAAAGACTCTGCATTCAGCACTGTCCAGGCAGACAGTTTAAGATCTACCCAGTGTTTTGCAAGTAGTACAAACCACTGCTCATGTGAAATTGAGCTGTCAATAGGAAATGACAGGCTGTGGTTTGTGAATCCTATTTTTATAGAAGAATGTAGTCATCCTTGTCCTCCAGATGTACCTTCTCCTACAGGCCACTCTGGGAGCATTGATCTCTCCTCTGCCACCATGTTTACTGGAAGGAGGTCTCCTCGACGACCTCCTCCCCCTCCACCTTCTTCTGCTCTCATTCAGAAATCTTCCCTGAAGCTCCCACAGCACCCCATGACTGCCTGTGAAGAAAACAAGCTACTTATTAAGCCACTAGGAAAGAGCATCGAGGAAATGAAAATTGAGGATGGTGATGACAAAGAAGAAAGGAAGCAGAGCTGCTCGGCCAATGAGCCCTTGGCAGTGAGCCCCAGGAAGGGCTCCCAGCCCTCTGCTCCCCCGCGGAGGCGGGTGAGTGAGAGGACCTCAGAGGAGAGTTGTGTGGGTAATTCTGAAAGTGGTGAAATGCTGAAAGGGGAAGGGACAGAAGAAAACCAAGATACAAGTGCAGAGAGCAGAGATAAAACATTGCTGTGCAAAAACACTGTAGAAATGCCTGGGGAGGTTCCCAAGAGGGCTGTATCACAGTTTCAGGAGACAACGCCTGAACCTGCAGAGAAGAAGGAGGACATGCCTAAGATCCAAAGCAATGCCAGTGAGAAAGGAAAGCCACCTCCTATCCCACCACCGAGAAGGAAGAGGCTTTCCCAAGTACCAAGGATCTCCAGCTCCTGCCAGCCGAAGCAAAGAACAGTGGGAGAGACGGCCATGGCCACAGGGCAGGCTGTGTGCAAGGGCAGCCCAGCTACGGTGACGGGTGGAGCCGCTTGGACAGAAACCAAGACTGAACTGAGACATGGCCACAAATCCACCAGCTCAGCTGAACTGGAAGGTTCACACTTGTCTCTGGAGGACCTGAGAGGCAGCACCATGGCTCAGGCATCAACATCTGAGCCAGACTCCTACTCCACCAGCAGCACAGAGGATGACCTGGAGATACTGAGTGGATCATCTGGTAAAAAGACACGCTCTGTGATCTTGGCCAAGGCCAAAAACAGGCTGTCCTTGGCGAACCTGTCCAACGTCTTTACAGTCTTTTTGTCTAGTGATAGGAAGCTGCAGAAGAAGATAGTGGAGCTGGCACAGGATAAGGACTCATACTTTGGCAACCTGGTGCGGGACTACAGAGTGTACAGTTTAGAGATGATGGCAAAGCAGAGCTCCAGCACAGAGATGCTACAAGAGATCCGGCTGATGATGACACAGCTGAAGAGTTACTTAGTGCAGAGCACTGAGTTGAAATCTCTGATAGACCCAGCCTCCTACACCGAGGAACAGTTAGGTAGGTAACTGTGGTTTATTCATCCCTGGGCATGGTTTGGGAAGGTGAGGAGGGAGGCAGAATTTTGCAGACACAGGCTCTGCTTTACACGATTATAAACCATCTCTTAAAACCTGAGCGGCATGAATTGAAGTCTGCTCTGTGGTTGCCAGCACTTGGAGAAACAGCTCTAAAAGCTGGAGACCAATGAAGGGAAAAATCTCTTTATGAATGTTTTAAAGGGAAGAGTTTAAGCAGAAGAGACGTGTGTATTTGTGTATGAGAGACACACACGTATGTATGTGTATATGTACATATATGTGTGTGTGTGTTTATGTATACACATAGGTTTGCACACACAGAGCTGAATTCACTGGAAACACAAAAGGCAAACTTTCCCCTTCACAGCTGCGTTCCCATGGCCTTCCATGTCCATTGCTCTGTAACAAGGATGGAGAACTCCCTGCATGTGGCATGCAGTTTAGAGGTCAATCACTGCCTCACAGGGAGGGACAAGACTATGACGACTTTGAGTGGCAGGTTGGAGGAATCACTTGATTCCTCTTTGTCCTCCTCAGAGCTCAGAGGTACAGAAGAGCTGTCTGTTGCAAGACTACTGCCCAGCTCCAAAATAAAGTTTTCACCTCTTTGCCATAGATACAATTTGCCTTTGGGCAGAAAAAATGTTATTTGTAACTGTTTACAGGTGTTTCATTGCTTCTCGTTCAAATCCTGTGAGGCAATAATGTGCTACTTCCCTCCTTCCTAAGGATCGGACTGGTCTGTTTAATCTACGTCCATGAGGGAATATAAAAAGAATTGTAGGACTTTTTATCCCAGTGTAAGGTGTACAGCCAGAAAAAGCATGCATGCACGCACACACACACTTCTTTGAAAGCTTAAAACTGTTTCTTGAGAACCAATGCAGAGCTATTTTTGGATCCTTAAGTCAGCTTAAGCTGGGAGCTGGAAGATCCAGAATATGGAGTGAACTACAGGAGTGACCAGGGATGCCAGGAGATCCTGCAGCTCCATTATTAGATGGGACTCAGCTGAGTGGTGAGCCAGGAGTAAAAGGCAATCCACTGTCAGTCTCAGCAGGCTCTGCCAATTTCCTTCTCTCCCAGCAAAGGCTTCATATGATCCTGCAGATCCCCAGCAGAGCAGACCTGCAGCCAGCCCCTGCCATAGCTAGGAAAGGGAACCTGCAGTTTCACTTCTCATGCACTTTGTGTAACACCTTCAATCTTTGACCTAATAACCTCTTTTTTCAAGGTGGGGAGTGTGGGGGCAGCACAGAGAAGTCTGTCTTGAATCTGGATTAGTGAAAGTGGAGAGGAAGAAGAAAGAATTGTCCTTGTTATGCTTGGTAGAGCTGCATGTGTGCAAGTATCCCACCACCTTCCCACAGACATGCCTGGTTCTAACACTGTATCTAACCCTGTTCACTGACAGTTCCCCAACAGGTTGATGTGGCCCAGTCAACCTTGACAGGACTATCTTCTGTGGAGGACAGGGATTCCCATTGGAAGATTTACCACTTGAACTTGCCCTGCTTCAGGCTCATTAGTTCTCTGGATTCTTTAAAATAGTTGCATTTTGAATACAGAAATATTACTGCCCTCTGGTTCATTCCTCACTCCCTGAGCAGATGAACTCTTTTCCCAGTGACCTTTCTGCCTCAGTGCAACAAGAGGATCTCTTCCAGTCCCTCTAGTTCTCTAGAAGTTGCCTCTGGTTTCTAGGAGTCAGACAACAGACTTCCTCACAGTCTCTTGTGCTTCTTTTCATCTTCAGCCAAATGTTCAGCAAATGCTCAACCCACTCATACTATTTCCTTCTCCACAGGTGGCATAAGAGGTGTCTTATAGGATCAGTAATTTAGAGTCCCTTGAGCAGTAACGATGAGAAACTTCTGACCAGATATTGGTGTCTGCCTCTGAGCCGGTGGCTGCAGCTGCTTTGAGGAAAGAAAGGGGTGCTTTGAGGGTACAATTAATTTAATCCCAAAGTGATTATCTCAAACAAATCAGAAGGAGAGGTCAGAAGGGACATGAGAAGAATTGCATCTGGGCATCTGTAAGGGCAGGACTATGAAAAAAATCACAGTTAGGTGAGATTCCTCTTCTCTCCCCAGAGTTGGCTTTCCTGCTGCCTGGCAATGCCATGGTGGTCAGCCAGGAGTCAGGCAAAGAGAGCAGGGACTGCTGGTAGCAAGAGGTCTCTACAGCTCCAGTGACAGAGATCACACACTGATGTTCATCTCAAGCCCATCTAGGACTTCTGGATAGTGTTGGTAATGAAATGTTTGCTTTCTGGGATGTAATTTCTGTTCCCTTCTCACAGCTATGTAGTAGTGCTTGAATAACCAACCACATGCTTCTTTAGGACTTTTACTTTAAGCTGGACTACTGTATTGTTTATTTATTATGTGCTTTTGTGTTCTCCCTTCTCTCTGCAGAAGTGATTGCTGAGACAGCTTTGTACAAGTGTGTCCTGAAACCTTTAAAGGAAGCCATTAATTCTTCCTTAAAAGAAATACACAACAAAGATGGATCTTTACAGCAGCTGAAAGAGAACCAACTTGTGATACAAAACACAACTACCACTGACCTGGGTGTCACAACCAGTGTGCCTGAAACTGCTGTGCTGGAAAAGATCCTTCACAAGTTCACGACCATGCACAAGACCTACTCTCCAGAAAAGAAAATTGCCATCTTGCTGAAGACCTGCAAACTCATCTATGACTCCATGGCTCAGGGAAATCCAGGTACAGGAATCCTACTGCAATGGTATCTACCATGAGTCTTTCTTCATGTAACAAAGGAACAGGGTTTATGATACAGCTGGCATGGCAATATTCACATTGGAGTGATGGTTGACATGTTTGGTATCAGATGTCCACAGGTTGTTCAGGATGGAATGGTTAGTGAAGTTCTCTGCACTAATAACTGGTATAAGATGTTACCTGGTTGACTTTAAGCTCCTTAGCACCAAAAACTAGCTACCTGTAAGTGTGTGTTTTATGGATAATGTCCTTTTTGCACAGGTCTTCACACAGCTCTCCAAATATCCTCAGGGCTCTGTCCCAGCTTGTAGCAGTGTAATGGTAAATTCTAGGAATGGGTCTTTGGGAAAAGACTCTTGATTTGGCCTTTACAGAGTTTTGCCTAAACTGAGGAGGAGATGCAGAATGCTAGTAGTTTGTTACTAATTTCTGATGCTCCAGTAAATTCTAAAAGCCACTTCTTCAATGCGAGGCAGTATGTGCTCTGAGTACAAACACAACATGGGCCTCAGGCCAACCACTAATGCAGAAACTAAACCCTTGGCCTCCAGACAGGATGCATCTTTGCAGATAGACCAGCAAATCCCTTCCTCCAGCAATCTGCCTTGCCAGTTTAAGAGCTTTTTTAGTATAGCCTGAGCTGATGACCAGCCATGCCTGAATTTGGAGAGAAGTCAGGTATTAATTTGCAATAACCTGTGGTTGTTCAAGAACCCACAGTCACCAAAGGTGCTTTTAGCTGTTCTGCTTTATTTTGTACTGGCAGCAGTCTTGGAGCACTCACACAGGGATAGTTATGTCCCTGCTGAGCCTCACCCCAAGGTGATCTCTTGGATAGTAAGCAGCAAGGTTCAGCAACCAGTCTAGACACATTAACAGCAGAGCAAGAAACCACCCCAGGGCTGAGTCTTAGCTGCAGGGTGGAAAGGACTTCTCACTATCTTCAGGTGTTATGAGATTTGGACATATGTAGGGGAATTTGCTGTAACGTTGTTAAAACAGTTGTGTGAAGTTTGAGAATAAATTTGGTTTAGATCAAGGACTTGCAAACCTCATTAAAACCCACATGGTCTCTTTCTGATGCTGGTGATATGTTACGTACACATCACATCTTAGTTAGCTCAGGGCTGGAATTTCTCTGTTGAAGGAAATACTGTTGTGTTACTTTATGTAACAGAAATGAGGCGTCAGGGAAATAATTCAAAAAACCCTACATGTTTAAAATATTGACATTCATGAAATCAGATGGTTTCATTGTGATTTGCTACACTAACCAAAGCACTGCATTTTGGCCAGCTCGGCTGTTTTCTCATCCTGACTACTACTGCCAGCAGGCTGTAGGTTGGAAGCTGATTTCATGCCTGTGCATCCAGTTCCCTCTCCCTCATATGCAGTTCCCTCTCCCTTACACATGATCAGTGATACATATCAGGGCTTGGCCAGAAGAAAACTGGCCTGAAATTATGGAAATGTACTCCAATGAATTCAGACCTGAAAAAGAGGCTAAGGGGAGAAGAATGCTGTAGCTAACTCTTGGAAAACAGCAGACTTGGAGAGAAATAGAGTGAAATGATCTGTTGACCCACTTAGAAGTGAAATGTGTGAAACCTCTTCCACAGATGAACCACTTTCATTTTCCAGTGGCAAAGACAAGTTCTCAGCAACCTGAAATATTTTTCTGACAGGGAATTCCAGCTGGTGGCATGCAGAAGAGCATGCTGTGTGCTGCTCAGAGCAGATTTCAGCAGATGGGAATCCTCCTTCTGCTCTCTGCCCATCTCAAGAGCTATAGCACAGGGCCCCTTTTGCTTTCAGCCAGCCATGAGGCAGCACAATGTTCTTGACACAGGAAGAGCAAAGGCCATGCTCAGCTTCCTGTGCAACAGCTTCTCCTTTTCACTCATTTCCCTCACTGCTCAATTAGAAAGTTCCCTCCTCTTCCAAGATCAGAGCAGATGAAACACAAAACTAATAATTCCCTCTGCTACAGGACCAAAATCAGTCTACCTCTGTCAGAAACATTAGCCGTTCAATAACATGGAAACTACTTGTGTTGTCTGGCTTAATTTGCAATTTGTCAGCTCAGGCCAGGTCTTTATTCACTTTAGGCTGGCCACAGGATGAACTGACCTAAGAATATGGTTTCATTTCTCAAAACAAAATGCAAACACCACCTAATCAAGCACCTTTTCTTTTCAGACATGCATGAAAATACAAGTTTTTTAACATTTTAAGACCCATGTACAGCAGTCCAGGTTTGGCCAGGATGTCCCAAGAGGTACCAAGTTTCCTTTAAAACTAAGGACAGGCTTACTCAGGAACAACTGGTGGTGCCCATCTTTGCCCTGCTGAAAGAGTCATGAAACTTCAAAATCTGCCTTGCCTGACTCCACATATGTCAAGACACTTTAAGAAAGGAGATCTTTGGTTTGATTACAATTGATAATACATGACAAAATCTGTCTGATAAATTGGCTGTGGTTGAAATCCCTGATACTTAAGACTAAGAACTGAATGGGTCAGATCCTAAACTGGTTTAAACTAGCATTTCTTCCTCAAGCTGAAGGCAAGCAGCTTGTGGAAGTGATTCATCACAAGGGATTAGGAAGGCAAGTTCACAGTCTTTGTCATACACCTTTCCCTCAAGAGACCACTGGGTACAGCTCCATGATAGAGTTGAAGTAGGACTAATCTCTGGCTACATCTTGCTGTAGGTGGCTACAAAGGGGTATCGTGCCCAGGTTCCCATCACTCACATTGTGGAGTCAGTCCATGGAGTCCAGATGATTCATCTGGCTACATACAGATTTCTGCTTTAGAGCAAGATGACTCAAGGCAAACTCCAGTGACAGTATTGATTAATTCATTACTGGCTATAAAAGAAATTAAGGGGCCCTAGTTCAGATGCTCATATGTACTATGTAGGCAGTGATATTAGTAAGTGAATCCTCACCAAAGACACAATTATGATAGTATTGAGGTGTCTCACTGAACTTTTCCAACTTCTATGCAAACTTAAATAACTGAAACATATGCTTCCAAGAATATAACTGACAATCTGAAAATACATAACCTGCCTGCTAAAAACACTAGGAATGGTAAGAATAAAGTGCATTGAAAAAATAGAGTTTGGAAACCCACACCTCCCAAAATGACTGGGGTTTTTTTGGCACTAGAAAAAGTAAGAGGCAGGAATCATGCAGCTCTTACATTTGGAAGGCATGCTGCAATATGCACAGAGACAGTTGGACACATAGATGATTTATGTAGAAACACAGTAATGTTATATAGAAAAAACCCTTATTATGTGTCTTTCAGAAATACCTTTACTCAGACAAAAGTTTAAAGGTATATTGTGTGATATGAGTAGAATGAGAACCCCTGCTTTTTATCAAAAACACAGGTGACACCTGTAGAGTGAGAAATGATGCAAATCTGTAATATGTGTAGTGTGTACTGGCAGTGGTGTGCCTGGGTCACCCAGCCTCGTGCTGCCTGGGAGCTGCTACTGTGGAAGAGAACTGATGGAAAAAAAAAGCAGCAATAGGCATTGGCTTATGGAGACAATCTGTGGGACAAACAGGCCAAATTTGTTCATTCCATAAGCCAGGAAGATCAGGGATGGAAAAACTCTACGTTTAGCCTGGAAGTTTGAAAGATGGGCAGACTGCATTGAAAGGAGATTCAAGAAGAATGGATGCACAATTTTTTTACTGCAACATTTCTAACTTGTGAACTACCTAAGATTATGAAATTTCATTTTTGGGCTACCTTTGAACTGCACAGGCAGCTGGACTATACAGTTCAAAACTATAGTTTGTACTAGTTATGGAATTGGCTAAGTGACCAAAACTCTGATTTAATAATTTCTTTTTCATAGTTTTATATGGAAATGTGCATAGGCTACTTTTGGAAAAAGAGAATATATAGGATATATATTCCATTGGAATATTTCTCTTCCTTAGCTTCTAGAATTAAGTTTTTCACCCCTACAGAACGGAGCAGCCAGATATCAGCTGCCTGACACACTCCTATAAGTCTCTGCAGTTGGCAGAAAGCAAAGCTGAGTCTTCAGTGGGATAGCTGAGCTTGTGGAAAAGAAACTGGACTCCAGTACTTCAGCAGCCCATGAAGAGCCCATGCTAGAAGCTCCTAAAGCTGTCAGAGAAATCCCATTACACTGCTTATTATTATATCTCACTTCTGAGAAGGAAAATAAAGCTATACATAACAGGTTTACTTTGATATGTTTTGGAAGAGAATATTTGTATTTAAGTTACTTTTAATGACGACTGATGGAGTAGAGATTTTGGGGTTTCTGCCATCTAGCACAATTTCTACATTTGAATCAAAGAGCCAGTTCAAATTTTTCATGGGGAGCGAATTCCTCTGATCTCTAAACCATACATTTTTGAAGTGAATTCATGCTGTCTGCATCTATTAACTCACTTAATTCACTATATCACAAATTAAACCTTGCTGAAAATAGTGTGGGGTAGACAAGAGACAGCAAAATGCTAGTGTGTGGAAGGAAAGTCACAATCTTTTTTTATGATCTTGAACAAATCCCAGTTAACCTTTCTGCACCTCAGCTTTCCCAGCTACAAACTGAGGCTAAAACTCATATTTTGTGGAGATCTGCTTCTAGACATCAAGCTAGTGTTTGTAAAATAGTAGAGCAAGGTCCATGCAGGGCATCGCCCCTGTCTGCTGATTTTCAGAATATACACAGAGAGAAAAGAAATGCATGAATGTGTTAAAATAGCCTGTAATTTCTTTATGGAGGCTTGGGCAGAATTCCAATTGCTTTAAATCATGTATTTAATTAATACTCATCTATTCAAGTGCTGCATCCCAGCCAGGAGCTGATGTGGTATTTGCTTTGCTATAAACATAATAGGATGAGTTTGTGGCAGAAGAGAAGGCTTATTTTAAGCTTCTTAGAGATATTTATGAAATAAATGTTTCCTGACCTCGCAGGGAAGAAGGGGAAATAAAGCAAGCAAGTCAGATCTGGAGTAGGATGCCATACATTGAATAGGCAAACTCAGTCTCACTGTCACTGAGAGCAGTGGCAGGGTCAGAGCTAGATTTAACTCTGTCAGCTACAAAAATTCCCCTCTGTGAGAGACCACAGATGGAGCAAACCACACAAGTCTAGGAATTTGGCTTGGGCCCAGCTTGAAAGTCGGGATGAGGAGGCAGCAGCCTGCAGAGAGTACCCCTGCTGCAGCTTTCAGATGGACACTGGTTAGTGCCCTGGTGTCTTTCATAAAACAGGAAGCATGTGAGTTATACAGTGCTGAAGCGACCTATCAGGTATCTTGGTTCGTAGACATTATTTCATCTATCTTTGTAGACTCCTGCTTCTAGTCATATTTGAGTTGCTGACAGCACTTATTATCTCCATGGATGGACTGAGATACAGAGCACCTCAGGGCCATGCTTGGACTGATGGCTGTACATGTCAAAGCTAGTCCTTGTACCTGCAGGGGCCAGGAGAGCAGGGGAGAATAAGAGTCCTGCCCTCTCAGGTACTTCTCCTTGGCTCCATGTGCCCTCAGTAGAGAGATGTTGCTGAGATGCCTACAAGGTGCAATATATCATGCCTGAACTGCCCTTGGCTATACAGGAGGTTTGTGGCAACACATGGAAACAGCTAGATCACTGGTGATTAGTTTTGCTTTTCCTTTGTTAGCATATTGTGCTCCTGCTGACTTCAGCTTTTGCTACAGATGTGGGTATTTAAAATTGGATGTTGTATAGCCACAGGTGGATTAAGATGGTGTCTAGTAATTTACAGTTTGTGAGCAAACAGCATATGGAATATGTGTTCTTTCCATTACTTCAGTGCTCAGCACTTATTACTCAAAAAGAAACTGTACATCAGATTTTCATATTTAAGGCATTAACAGCTGGGAGTTCAATAACATTTCTATGAAGTCTTAAGGTTGAGAAGAGTTTGTACCAAGGACTGGAGGGCAGAGCAGCTAAATCAGCTTATAGAAATGAGATAAACAGCATGAAAAAGAATTGTCTCCCCGCCTGATTGTACATAAAACCACTTCTCAGATAACAGAAAAGAAACAGAGAAATTCTGTAAGCATTCTTGAGAATTTTCCTCTAACTTTCACTTCTGTTGACAGCAGAAGTTGATGAATGGGGACATGGAATTGTTTAGTTCCAAGCTGCTGTTTCCATTCCACATTAGTTGATCAGTCTGTTCTCTGTTCATGATCTATTTTGGTGATATGTAAAAAAACACCAACCCAGGGTTTGTTTTTTTTTCCCAGTGAATAGGAATTTATATTGTGAAATAGCAATTCTTGGATGCCCTATCAGACTCGACATGAATTAGTCATGAAAGAGAAGTTGTGGGCAATTCTGCTATTGGTGTTGCACTGGAAATCCCTTGGTCTGCGGGAAACTAGAATAATTCTATCCATGCCACTGATCAGTAACTACTAGATCACAAAGAAGAAGTTTTTAATTCTTCTTAGGGAAGGGAAGGGAAGGGAAAAATGAGCCTAACAAATCTTTGGTATTTTGTATTCCTTTATACTAGTTTGAATTAGAACTAACTCTGTTGGCTTCTGGTGTACTTGGAGTAAAAGGAGAACAGGGCTTTTTGCTGTGAAGTTTTTCTGCTACATTTTCTGCTACTTTCTGTGTCAGTTTTGTCTTTTTTTTTTTTTTTTCCCCTGGAAAATATTAAACAGCTGTAATACTGAGCTGCTTGTATTAAAGTAATGTATGTGACAGTAATGAATTAGACCTTTCAGAGAGCTAAAGCTTTCACAAAGACATAAGCTAAGGGAACAACAGACAAAAAAATGTCCATCCAAATATTAATGGAACACTGAAGTCTCTTTATAGTTTCACTGAAGACCTAAGGCTGTGTTTTTTAACTAAAGGCAGCCATAACAAAACAATCAGAACTGAAAGGGTTAATCCAGCTTTCGTTAAATAAATAGTCTATGTTGTGGCATGTGTGGGCTCTGTTAGAAACAGACTGAATTACAGCCCTGACAATCTCTCATTCTCTAACACTTTGTTTGAAATGCATCAACTCTCTGTTCACTAGATGTATTTGTGGGTTTATTTCAAAGCTGCACTTTTTTTTTTTTTAATCAGGGGCTAAGCTCATGTTTATTTGAGGCTTCAGAGAATATCTTTCTTTGCCAGTGGAGAATCTGCATCAGCTATGAATGACAAAAAAAGAAATCTGACTCATGGAAAATATTTGAAATAAGTCAGTGGGAACATTTGAGAAGTAGGAATATATGCACTACCATGGAAGAGCATGTGTGCTATGGGCCAGAAATGGCTGGAGCATAGTTTCACCAAAACTACACCAAGGGTACCTTTCATTCCTTGAGGTGAGACAAGCACTTCTCAAGTGAGACACACACAGTCCATGAAACCAACATATCCAAGTGTACTGGTGAGAAAAAAAATCCCCACAGTCTGAGGAAAGACATTCAGAATGAAAGCAGATTAGGTTAAGAGGAATGGTCAACTCTGAATGATGGGAAGATAGGTCTGGTTAGAAACTTGCCCTTGTGGGTTTTCCATGATGAATTTATGACATGTTGGTTGAAAATGAAAGTATCTTTCAAATGAGAAAAGTTATCCTTGTGTTCTTTGTGGTTTATGCAAGGAAGCTTCAGTTTGGATTCTATTTTAAGTAGTAATTATTTATAATGATAACTGTTAGCATGGTTTTTTCTGTCCTTAGAGATCCCAAAGAGCTCTTACAGACTGCATATTAGATCACTTTGTTAACTTAGTTGATATGAATGTTTTAAGCACAGGAAATACTGAGCATCTGCTGCACACCAATTTCAAAAACTAGGTTTAAGTCCAATGTGAAAATCTTACTGTTTTCTTAGCTAGAGAGCATAGTTAGAAAGATGATTCTTCTTGGATCCTAGCTCCTCAGAGGCTGTTTTAATTAGGATCATGTAGTGTGATGTTTTCCCTTCTGAAGGGACATAAACACTGAAGTCTGAAGTCCTGAAACCACTGTCTCAAAATCTATATTCTGGTTTTTGGTATTACACACAGAGTAAGCCTAAGATAATAAATACCCCTAATGCATGTAGACAACTCCCCTTCTAAGATTGCCAACCTGAACTACAGTCTTGATGTCAGTATCAAATCAGAGGGACAAGCTGGAAACCCTTGCACTCTTCAAAAATTGCCAGTAGTTTGTGATCAACTAAGTTAAGTTTATATTTCTCCAGAAAATTTTCAAGATCCTATTTTGGGCTTGAAGCAAGTCTACTTACTTTTTCAGCGATCTAAATTTCTGTTTTCAGCATTTTTTCTTTGCTGGTGCTTTTGAGTTTTAACTCTTCAGGTAACGTAAGCTAAAGTCTGCAAAGGACTCCCTGTGTGAGAATCTGACACCGTTGTGTGGGATGATGACTCTGTGGTGTTATTGGGATCACACTGTGATTCTCTTTGCTCAGGGAAGCCATATGGTGCAGATGACTTCCTCCCTGTGCTCATGTATGTGCTGGCCCGCAGCAACTTGACTGAAGTCCTTCTGAATGTGGAGTATATGATGGAGCTCATGGACCCTGCTCTGCAGCTAGGAGAAGGTAAGAGTACAGTGTTTGCTAAAGGGATGTGCCCTTTGGAAATCATCATTTGTCTCACTGCAGTGTTTGTGAAAGTGGGACAGCAGGGCTCTGGCTAGAGTTTATGGATAATGCTTTGGCCAATCTTTTCAAATCTGAAGCTCTGAAATTTTTGCCAAACATTTTAACTGCTTTTAGCAGTGCAGTGCCTTAAGACACAAGGATAGAAAGGCAGGGACTAATCATAAATGGTAACTGAGGTGCTAGATTAGCAGCCTAAACAGAGACATCTTGTGTTCCTTGGCCCAAAGGCTGAAAGGAAGGGTTTTGGAAGAGCATAACAGCTGCTGCAAACAATTGTGCAGATACTTTTATTTTTTCCAGTGAGAAAAGAGCACATTTCCTAAACTGCATTGTGTGCCTGAGGGCTACATTCTCATGATCACTCTACTCCTAAATTTGAGTGCACCCTCTGACAGTGTTCTCTGACTGAGCATTATAGCAAGACAGAGAAAATGAAGTTAGGTTGGTTAGAGAAGAATATTGAGTTTGGAAGTGACTAAAGACCTCTGTTATCAGAGAGATAAATACCCCAGGGAACTGTGGGCCTCTAGTTTCTTAAATATAGCTTGGAAAGCATATGCTTCCCAAGTGACAATTACACATTCTGAATTAGAAACACAGATCATTTATCACCAAGTAGACACTAAACCAATAAAATGGGGTTTATTTTAGATTTTGCTTTCTTTTGCTGAGAAAGGAATCCTGGATGAACAACAGCAGACTAAATTTATTTATACTAAATGAGGATATGAGTTTGAAACTAAGCCTGTCATCCCAGCACAGTGCAGAGTGGGACAAAAGTAAGTACTAACAGGATGACTAGTAGCAACACAGTACATTAGTAAGGTGTTTCTGCACAGGCTACTTTTTCTGATTAGAAGAGTTCTTAGCAGAAAAAAATGTTAGCTGAAGCACAGCATTTTGTGGATATAACCAAGCTGGTTTTGGTGACTACTCTGCACACAGGTTCTTCATTCCAAAGGGGGCACACTACCAGGCTGTCTACTGAAGTCATCTGGGCTGGGGAGCTCAGGATGTTGAATGCAAAGCTGGCTAGAAGCTCTCTTAGCTCAAAGATGCAAAGACTGTGAAATGTGCACTCCAGTCAAAGGGAAAATTTTGTGAGGGAGTTCTAGATCAAACTGGCTGAATAATCCCATCAGAAAGAACACTGGGAGTAACTCCAGATATGAGGAATGGAGGGGGGAGGCGGGGGGGGAAGAGCATCCCAGTGAAGAGAGCTCTGAGATTGCAAAGTGTAAAACCGGCAAGTTTACCTGTAGTTAGGCCTTTCAAAGTTGAATAGCAAAAGACGTTCAGGTGTTCAGAAATTAAAAGAAGCAAAGCAGAAGTGAGAAAACTGTGCAATTGCATAGGTCAATATACAAAAGCACTTCAATTTTGCCTCCAAATGAAAAATACACTTTGAATTCATTTAATAGCAATCGTGATGCTGACTGCTGGGGCAAAGGCAAGGACAGATTATAGAGAACAACTGGATGAAAACAAAGAAAATGGAAGTGGGCAAAAACTTAATTCTTAAAAAAGCTGTGATGAATTCCTGTTGTGGGGGACTCAGAACTCTTCCTCCCTGGGTTCTGAGGGAAGGGATACACCCCATCCCTGGTCCCATCACAGCTACCTCTGACTCAGCCAGAAGAGGAGAAATATTGAATGTCAGACAAAGGAGGGTAGGAACTGTATGTAAGAGGAGAAAAATGGCACTTTTCAGCTTCTTAGTCTATTCTCAGCACCTCTTTGCGGGAGAACTGTAAAGAAAAATGAGTATTTTGGGCACAAGTCTTTGAAATTGTAGGACACTCCTCATTGATCCACCAGAGTACAGGAAGTCAAATGGCAGTGTCTTGGTCTCTCCTCTCCTACACCAAACTTCCATCGTGCGCTAAAAATACTGCTCTTTAATCAAGCGCTCCCTTTGCCTCCCTGAAGCAGCCAGCCACGCTGACCATGGGCTCAGCAGTGCCTGAGGGGCCACCGGGAACTGCGGGCTGCCGAAGGGATGGGTGATGTGCGAGTGCCATCTGGAGGCACTGCAATCGGTGTGAAACTCCGTCCCAGCAGCAGTTAGCTGTCCCCGTTTGCCGAGCAGGGCATGTCCTCGCCGCTGCTGCTCTGCAGCTCCCCGGGATGACTTGGCCTTGGCCCGGGCCTGGGCCCCAGCCTCCCGCTTCCCAGCCAGGGCGGAGCTGGGAAACCAGCACTTCGTCACCCCTGGGGCTGCCCTGCCGCCAGAGCAGCATCTCTGTGCTTGTCAGAGCTTATCTCTGCGGCTCAAGCCCGTTTTTATCATGGCTCAGCTGCCACCCTGTGGCTGCAGTTGGTTATTTATTTCCTCCTGCAAGCAGCGCCACAGCAACCGGGGGCTTCTGAGAGAAAAGGCCTTTTGCCACTTTACCCTGTTTCTCTGCGTTACCAAGATTTCTCCTGCAGCCCTGAACAGTCCAGGAATTACAGGTGAACACCTGGGATTGCTATGTAGTTATTAGAGAATGGAGGGAACAGGGGATGACTTGTTCCTGTGGGTCTGAGACATCCCTCAACAGTGTTGAACCCACAGGAGCCCTGAAATCCAAACGTTTGAGTAGTGTAGCTGGAGCTGGGGAGCTGGATCCAGGCTTTGTGCTTCTCCTGCAGTAATCTACTATTATTTTTATTTCCCTGCATTGCGGGGACTGCTCAGGATCCCAAGTTACAGACCTGTTGCATGGGCCCTGTCAAACAAAACAAAAAGATGGCCATGGCCCCAAGAATAAACATCTGTGGCTTGGGCTTGTTTGTGAAAGCAGTTTTTGTAGCTCTTTCCTTTCAGCCTGTATTCTCTCCCAGGACATCTACAGCCCCAGCAACCTGGGCAGAAACTCTGATGTGGAACAGGAGGGGTTGGAGGACGCTGTTCATTAGGTATCCTTCACTTGGTTAACCCCAGTGACCCCTGCACCCCCTCCAGCAAGGCACAGGCAGATAGCTGCCCCTGCGTGGGCATCAGCAGGCAGGGTAGGGGCAGGACTGAATGGCCCATGAAGGTGTGATGTTCATACAAGACTTTCCCCTTTTGCAGGCTCTTATTATTTAACCACCACCTATGGAGTCCTGGAGCATATCAAGAACTACGACAAAATCACTGTGACACGGCAGCTGAGTGTGGAGGTTCAGGACTCCATCCACCGCTGGGAGCGACGGAGAACACTGAACAAGGCCCGGGCTTCCCGCTCATCAGTGCAGGTAGCTGGCATTATATCCTAGGGGAAAAGCCTGCATGCTTTCTCCATTCTTAGAAATCTTTAATGTGGTAATTATTTTAAAATTAAATTAATTGAAATCACTATTTAAAAGGAAGAGTACATCTGTGGCAAGATTTCCATATCTTAAAAAAACACACCACATTTGAAATACATACTATTTGTGAAATAGATTTTGAAATCTTGAAGTATCCTTTTAATATTGTAGTTTTAAATATTACTGCAAAGTTATATTTTTTTCATTCTCAAAGAAGGTGTGCCAGGAACCTTTGCATGTGGGACCCTGTGGTGGGGACTCAGAAGCCCCTCTTAGTCATCACTCTTAATGCCTGGGGAAATCATGGGCTAAACTGAGATGTGAGCTGACTGTACAGGGCTGCTTCTAGATGGTGTAAAGCTATAGGAGGGTCTGAGACACCCCAAGAACCAGTCAGTTGAGCATCTTCAAGAGCCTGTCTGGCAGCAGGAAAGACCCATCAAGGTCTGGTTAGTTTTAAAGCCCATGCTGTGCATGGCCTGGCAAAGATCTCCCCGTGCCCCAGCAGGAGAAATGTCTCAGGACAGATGGGTGGTCTGGGTCTCCAGCCGTGGTGAGGCTGGTCCAGGCAGGCAGGATGCCCTGCCAGCCCCATGTGCTGTGATCAAATGGTCACCCACAGGGAGGCAGCAAAGGCCACGTCTCACGTTCTCAGTGCAGAACTGAAAATTGTGCATGCCGCGGGGAAAACCAGGGGAAAGTCTCCTGTGGGGGATAGTAGTCCATGTGAAAGCATGGAGTTGAACAGGTTTCCCATATTGCAGTCGAACCAGTCCCTGATGATCTCAGAAACTGTGAATGGTGGATGAGATACAGCAAATATCCATTCAGCCCTGAGTGCTGCTCTGGCAGTAGCACATAGAAGTACCTAGCATGGAGCATAATTGCTGAACAAGCAAATGACACATTTTCCCAGAAGATTCCCACCACTTTCAGCAGCTGAAAGGCCTTTGAATGAGGGGGAGTATCAGAGACATGAAAGTCCATTCTGGCAGAGCTAAACAGCCTCCTGATATGTTCAGCAGGCCTCTGCCCATCCTTCTGCCTGCCTTAACTGCAGTGATACTCCTTAAATGAAGTTTGGAAGTCCATAATCCACACATTTGGAAATTCCCTTTCTGGCAGGGAACCTCATTATTTTCTGAACAAAATGGTTGAGATTTGTTTTGAAGTTCACAGATGCAAATTAAACACACAGGTTTCAGCTCTCTAGATTCTATTTGTTACGTGTTTGGCAAGATGAAAGTTGTCACAATAGTCGTTACTGCCTGAAACAGTAAATCAGCCTTCTCAGCATAACTTCTGCTATTTCCTTACTGATGGAAGGAAGTTCAGAGGACACACTCTCAAGGTGCTGTTTGGGTGATAGTGAAATTGCAAGATCACCACACTGCTAGTCCTATCCCATTTCTGGGAAACAGAGTGTTTTCAGGCCAGAACTCTGTCATTTGTGGTCTGTTATCTTGTCTGTCACATCTTTGCAAACCCTTTCTTCAGGAGCTGTAAAAAGATGGGAGAATGAACCATTGCAAATCGTTCTCTAAGGATATTCCCCAAAATCAGAAAAAAGTGCTTTAACTTCAGTGTCTTTATGGTGGTAATTATTTGGGAAAGTGCTTATTTAAGTATTTGCTGACTCAGAGGCTGTCAGAGGAAAGAAAGGAGAGAATAACTAGGACATTGGAGAATGACTGGAGGATATGTGGGAGATCTAGGCAGCTAGAACTTTGTGACTGAATTCCTCCTCCTTCAGTCCTAGGTTACTATGTTAACTGCAAGGTCTCTCCTCATGTTTCTCTTCAGGATTTCATCTGTATCTCCTTTCTGGAAATCAGTGGTCAATCAAGGACACTAGCTTCCCGTCGCGACACGTCAGCTGAGCTGCTGAGCCAGCAGTGTGCCGAGAAGTTTGAAGTGTCCCATCCCAAGGACTATGGACTCTTTGTTTATGTTGATGACCAGTGGCTGCAGCTGGACAAAGATGCTCTTCCTCACCATATCAAAGCCTCCCTGCTGAAGAGCGAAACCAAAAAAGATTTCCATTTTATTTATAAACCAATAGACCATAAAACCCCACCAGTTCCAATTGTCAAAGAGTCAGACTTTTCCTAAGGGCCATGCTGCTTTTCTTCTGTTGTTGCTGTCATCCTGGAAGAGCTGGATAATTTACCTTATGAGATCCTCTGGTATCTGCAGACCTTGGAAGTTCTCTACCATGAGGCCTTCAACAAAGGGCAGATGGGCTAATTGTAAATGGTGTCTGAACATACGGCATTTCTCAGTAGAGGTCATTTGCAGAAGTAAAAGGAGCATTCAGGAGAACATTGATCCTCTGGAAAACTTGCAGTATCAATCCTCAGAACCTCTCAGCTGCAACCAGCCAACACTGCAGAATGTAAATGAATAGTAGAGAAAATCCAGAGATCTTGCAAAAAGGTGGACATCTCCTTTATATTAAATGATGGCAGGTGTGAATCACGTCTGTGCACAAGGCCTTTGAAAGGCCTGCACACACCTCAATCTGTTTGGAGGGAAGACTGTGTTTGTGCCTTATGGTATCTGTTCATCCAGTTTAAATAAACTGAGTCTTTTCTGATGTATTCAGTGGCATTGGGTTGCCACCTGTAGCAGAACTCCATCTCTGTCTTGGTGTCAACAACATGTCTTTGTCTTTGAAATCCACATAATTACAAACAGTGCAAGATGACTCTGTACTTTCACTAAGAATATGTTTTTTGCCTTCTATCTATTTGTTACTCAAATCAGGTAGCATAGGCATTTTCATCAATGTATTTTTCCTAAAGATTGAAAGTCTTCACAATCAGTTTTACATGTACAGCAGTTTTATTCACGTTGGTTGTTTGATAGTGTCTGGTTAATTGTATATTTATTTCAATGTGTGATATGGTGCAATTATTTTAAAATAAGCCTTTGTGAAGGACTTAATAATTTGCCAAGTGTATCAAACCAGATTAAAATTTGAAACTCAAAAGGAGTTAGAATTAAATACCAATCCCTTTTACATGGCTGTCATTTCCACAAGTGTTATCCTAGCTGTAAGTGTCACCAGGTTAGTACTTTAATAAATTCAGGCTGTTGCAGACAGAACTTTCTCTTTTCTACATGTGCTTTTCGTCATTCAGTCATTGCAGACTTAAATTTCTCTGAACAAACAAACTCCCACAGAATATACTGAATCAATGCAAAAATGCATTTCATTAAATTTGAAAACAATTTTTCAGGATTGGATAATGGAAGCAGGAACCTTAACTGCAAGAAAGGTCCGTGTCTTCTTGCCTTCATACAGGCAAGATTCCCACTGCAAACAGAAAATACTGGGTTGTTTGCATGCAGGAAGCCAGTAATCTCAGTTGTAGCTTCACCAACTTGGAATCAGGCCTAGTAAAGCTCTGATTACAAAAAGGTATTTTGCTCTGTTTTTTGCTCAAAATTGCTATTGTTTCCTCCCAATAACATTCAAAAGAGATTTAGGGCACCTTGGGCCAAGTTGCCCAAGGTCTCTGACTTATTCCTGAAGCTCCAAGGATAAAAGGGAGGTATTACATGTAGCTGGTCCCTCTCCCAGTCTCTGCGGCTTGAAATAAATGCCCACGTTTGTGTGCCCCAGCTGTAGCCAAATCTGCATACAGATAGCAAACCAGTGCTGTGCATCTGGCAGCATGGGCTGTGTGCACATCTTGTTGGGAAGGGACAACAACCAAGAATGAGGAACAGTGAATAACAGTAATCTTGGTTTTGAGGATATCATGTGCAGAGCTTGCAGTGTGTGACAGCTGACTCCAAATTCATGGTTATTTCTGCTATGTGCAGCTGTTTGCTCCTCTGCCTTGCCTCTGGGCAGCACATCTGCAGGATGCCAGAGCTGAAGCCCTCCTTCATGCTGCCATCACCCTCCTGCAGGGCTGTGTGCTCCTGCTGGGAGCCTGGGCTGCTCTCAGGGTGACACTTGGGATGCCGGGGCTAAACCTGAGACACAAGTTTCCAGTCCCTTTCTGGGAGGTGGTGCTGCTCTCAGGGCCCTGAGGGCACTCACAGGTGCGGCTGTCTCCAGCACCTTCCCAGTGCCTCCCCCGTACCTCCCCACCCTGCCCATGGCCCAGGACTACACTTCAGCCTCCCAGGGCAGTTAGCCCCTGCCCCAGTGATACTGCAGCAGGAGTGGTCTCCAGCTCCCCTGCCCTCAGCCTGTCCCCCAGCCCATCCCCATTCCCAGGGAGGTGCTGGATGTCCAGGACTGGGGCTTCCCCTGTTGCTCCCCTGATCCTTGGCCTGATCAGATTATCACTATACTATAACATTCACAGTCAATGAAACTAAAAGTGATCTGATGGATAAGAGGTTAAAGTAGAAACATGGAAGGAAAGAAGCTAGGACCAATCTGCTGGATATTTGTGCAGAGCAACTGGACTTTGCACCAGCCAGGGTCAAGCAACTGATTAAAGAAGTGAAGCATTCCAGCACCTCACAGTGTCCTGGGACATCTGAGTCACCAGCTGGACCTTGGGACTAGGGAGAAGTATGAGATATAGAGCTGGTCAGTGGAGCCTGTGAAAACAGTGCTAAATCCCTGCAATCCCAATGGGCTCAGATCTAAATTTCTAGACCAATGTCTAGACCCAAAACCAGACCAGCAGATTCCAGTTTTCGAAATGCAAGGAGTGCCTTGAACCTTTGAATTTATGTGGGCTTTTCGCAAATTGCACATGCAACATTTTCCTCTGGCATAACAACTGCAAAGCTCTGATTTGATTTGCAAGAGCTGCCATGGCTCTCCCAAACCCAGAGATTATTAACAGGAAGGCGAATTACTGTGCCTGGCTGTGAGCTGCCTTGAAGGAAATCCCTGTGCTAGGGCTCAGTGCAGAGCAGAGTGTGCTCAGAGGCTGTGGGACAACTGGCTATGTTTGGTTCCATCATATAAACCACCAGCAACATTTCATTAAACATACCTCTCTGACGTATGGGGGTGATGTGGCCACAGCCATCTCTTGTCAGGGAATATAAGCTAGGAAATGACCTGTATTGAGGGTATTTTGGATGACCCAGGACAGGGAAGGATGCTGTCTCTCCAAGCTCACAGCTCAGTGGTGGCACTCAGGCTCTGTCTGCCACCAGGGTCATGCAGAAACAGCCTTCCTGGAGCAAACATGCCATTGTTTTGGTGACCCTGGCAAAGTGATAATTCTACAAAATGGAGATTGCTGGAGCAGTTCAGCATGTCCCTTCCTCTGGATCCTGCACTGCTTTGGGCAGGTATCTGGCATTTTGAATGATGTTAGAAAAAGAAGTCCAATGTGGGAATGAAATGGGCAATTTTAAATGCTCCATGGGATTTTGTTCATTGGCTTTTCCATGGGGTTCCCTCATGCTGCAGCCCAGGTGAAGAGGAAGCAGCCCAGCCTGGTGATCTGTGGCCTCCCCTGGTTAGTCAAGATGGTCACGCTGCGCCTCACGTGCTGGCCCTCACGTGAGCCCTCAGCAGACAGGAGTGTTCCAGGAGGTTTTGACTAAGTAGGGTTGTGCAATCCAGCCAAGGCCTCTTCAAACACTCATTTGCAGAGAAACATTGTGCAATGATCACTCATTGACTCACAAGGAAAGGATCCCAGTGTGAAAGAGAGGAACAGGGAGACCTGTTGAACCCAGCAACTTCTGCAGAGAAACAACCAGCCTGCGTCCACTGCATGCAAAGAGCTGATTTAATGCCAGTTTGCACCCAGTGACACAATCAGTCAATAATTCACTGAAATAATTATACGGGCAGGTCAAGTTTATCCTAAAATAAAAGCCATTGAGATCAAAGGGAGTTTCCATGCTGAATTCAAGAGCTTTTGGGCCTCTTCATGCTCCAGTCACCAACTGTACTTTGAAACCTGGCATGAGACTGGCTTTTTACTACGGGCTTGTAGAATGATTGGGGCTGGCAGGGACCCCTGGGGGTCACCAGTCCAATCCCTGTTCAAATGGGGCTGCCTCCCAAGGTTGTTCAGAGCATCATCCTTTCAGTATTGCAGTCTCCAGGGTCATGCAGCTTTCCTGGGGCCCTAATCCAGCATTTTAACAACTTGCAGTGTGAAAAATGTTTTCCTCCTATCCAGCTGCTGCAGGCCCTGCCTGTCCCACCAGCATCCCTCCTTGGATGGGTGCTGCTAGTGTGGGATACTGGCCAGCTCCGCCTGTGGTGCAAGGCTTACAGAATTGTAGGACTTTTGTTGTCTTTCACATCTTTTGGGGTATTGTGCCTCTAGGAAGGAAACAGTTTCTGATTCAGAATCGCCTGAGCTCTTGGCACAAAATGCTGCTTTAAGTCAGCATTTTAGCTTAACCTTCCTTTTCCTCTCTTGCCCCTACACCCCTCTTCTCACAGGCAGAGGCTGAGCACAGGAATGAGAGGCCTTCACAGCCTCCTGCCCTGAGATGGCCACAGGTGCTCAGCATTTACCCTGAACTGTCCTGATGAGACAGGATACAACTTGGTTTGAAGAGAGCTAAAACAATACTGGAATATCTTAAAAAGTGCATTATCTCCAGCTCAGGTGAACTGCTTTCTGCTTCATTGCTGGTAAGGAAGGGAGGGTGGTTACCAGTGCTCTGAACAAAGCTGCGTCCATCTAAGTTTGCATTATACAGAAGTAGCCAGCCCACAGTGTACCGTGGAGGCTGATCATGGACCTGCCCTCCAGGTCCTCTCCAAGGAAAGGCAGTAAACTCCTGTCCTGTGCAGCAGGATGCTGGGTATAAACACACAGTGGATTTGGCAGACAGGTCAGAAAACGGCCTTGGACTCCATTCCTAGCAACAACAAGGAAGACAGGAAACCTTGGCTTGCAGTGAATGACAGTCTTCTAGGGGGCTATGTGTATACACAACTCTTCTGCTATTTTTGTAAATAACACAGCCTCAGCTTTGCCCTGTTTTGCTTGGTGGTGACAATTTGCAAGAAACCTGAGTTTTCCGTATTTTACATTCCAGCATTCCAACATTCTAGGAATGACAGGCTGAGCAACTGCCTGCCTGCAGGAAGAGTGAGGGTGTCTGAACTTGCCCAATTCACCACAGGACACTCTGATGTAAGACTGAGCTTGCACAAGCCTACAATTATTTTCTCATTAGATTCTATTACCATCACAAAATAAACAGCCTGCCATGCAGGTACTAAGTCTGTGTGATGCTATTTGGAGGCCTTAAAATAAACGTATTGACCAGCGCAGGTGACGATTATTGGTTTTTTCTTCTGTGGGGCTGTTCCCTGAATGACTGAAAAGGAAATGGGTCTCTGGATAGGAACTGAAAATTCAGAGCATGGATAAGAACCTGCACCATCTCAGACAGCATTGTGGGTGCAGTGACATCTTCAGCGTCTTTCAGTTTGCCACATACCTGAGGGAAGGGGTAACAATGCCACTTAGGATGGTGAAGCTATGCAAATCACTAGCAAGAGGAAAACAGAACAAAATCCCACTCTCACATTTTGGCTTTGCATCCTCAGAGCTACAAGAGTCTGCAGGAGGGTTAGGGCACATGAGATAAGAAGTGCCACCTGGGTGTCAGTGATGTGTGAAAATAAAAACGTGCTAGCAGCTGATTTCTCATCTGACAATTACTTTTTGAGGTCTACTTACTATGGCTGGAGACTCTGGGTCATAACATGACACCATCTATGAGGAACATGGAGACCTCCTTTTTAACCTCTGCATTCTAGACGTGAAAATCCAAAAGAAAAAAAGCCACTTCTGAATACTTCAGCAGAAAAATGGGCATATATAAAGGGTGAAAAAAATGTTAAACCTATGAATTGATGATGCTAGTTGCTTGAGAAGCAGCCTGGATTTCTAGGGTAGAGAACAACTCTAAAAGCAGAAATGAGTAAAATAGCAGACTGAATGTACACATTCAAACAGGACTTTGAAAGAGTATTTTCTCCTGTTCTTTCCTAGTGTTTGGAAGCTCTTAGTGTGCTCTTTCATGACAGCAGCCAGAATGATTAAGAGCTGTCTGTGGGGCCAGCCCTTCCTCCTGCCATCAGGGAGGAGGAACTGCAACACATTCAGGCAGTCATGAATTTCATACTCGTATTTTTAGATTTCTGCTAAAAAAACACCCCAGCTTTACAGCTGAGAAGAAACAAGAACCAACTCAAAAGCAGCACATATCTGAACTTTCAACAACCTCAAGGTGCAAACTTTCATCTATTAATTCAGTAAAGCCTAATTCCACAGGGTTTTACCTTTTCCATTCATCCTGACACTAGCTGTGCTCTGGGATCAATCTCTCTCACAGCAGACAGTGTTCATGAAGCTGTTCATGTTCCTCCTGGCTTTAGCTAGCTCTTCTTCATATAAAAGTAGCAGTTACATCTCTACAACCCCTTTCCTCCATGTGGAGCTACCCAGAACTCTCTCCATCCTGGTGATGTTGGTTCAGATTTTTGTCAGATTTTGTTCTTTTCCCATGGAGATGAGGTAATTTCGCCTATTTTAACATAGGGTTAGAAAATAACTCTGAAATATTTCTGTATCCTGTCTCCACATGTAAAGAGGTGAGGACAACCTGAAACTTTTGTGGATCACCTCACAGCCTCTAATTTTGCGTGCTTGCGCTTTACTGAGTCACCTCTAAGGAGTGGCACCTTCAAGTGTGATCTGGGGCTTTACATACTTTGTTGTTGCTTTTAGGCTGGAGTTTTGGGGGTTGTTTTGGGTTTTGTTGGTTTGCTTGTGCAGGTTTTTTTGCGATGACCTGCCTTATGAAAGTTTTACAGGGACAGATTAATTTCATAATCCTTATCATAGAACTAATTAGCTCTCCTTCATTTTCAAGACACAACATGTCCAACACCATAGTGCACTGTGGGTGGATGAAACTGTCAACTTTATTTTTATTCACAGGCCATTCCGGTACTCTGTGACTTCCCACAGGTTTGTGAGTATAAACAATTAATTAGAGCATACTGGTGCTAAATTTACAGCATTAGATATTTCTGTTTTTCTTTGGGAAATAGTGATTTCTACTCACAAAGACTTTTACTGTTCAACATTTAACTGTGCTGTCCACATCAAATAGCTCCCAAATGCAACTCATTTCTTTAAACTGTTAAGGAGTTAAAAGAACAAACTTTGGTTTCTTCACTCTTCAACCAATCTGCAAATTAGTCACTGTAATGGAATTCATTAACTTTTTTTTTAAAGTTAAGAGTTAACAAGAGTATTAAAAAAAAATCCAGAATTAATGACTCAATGTTTAGATTTAGGATGGATTTAGCAATCACATAGGTGGCTTGTAGTGTTCATCCAGAGATTCGTAAGAGCATTGTGCTTTGAAAAGAATTATCCATCTTGAAAGCTCCAGGTGGTCTGCCAAAATGTCTCTCTCAAAGCAGCAGGCTGTCAGCAGGTGGGGATGCAGGGGAGAGCACTGGCAAGTGCTGCACTGCTCATGGTCTGGTGCCTCAGCTCCCAGCACAGTTCCAGTACAGTGGCTGACTCTCTCCAGGTTGCATGCACATAAAGTCTGGATTATGACAGCTATGAGAAGTTATCACTTGTAGTAAGGGTTACATTCAAGACTGTTGTTTCCATCAATACCCAAGGCACACTTGATTCATGGCCAGGCATATTCTGCAACAGAGAACAGTAATGATGAGTAACGTTTCAGGTACTCTGCTCTCAAACTATTTCTCAAACTGACTGCAATGGGCTGCCACTGGGAGTGGGGACAGCAGTTCTTCACCTTCTGAGTTGCATGTGCACACTGTCTGAACTACCAGTCCATACTCACATTCCCTACCCTTCTGCTTTCTTCTCTTCTTTTTACTTCTCTTGCCCCCCCAATCTCTACCACAAGAATTCCAACACCTTGCTGCCCTTGGCTCTACTGCACCACCACAGGGGTCAGCCTGGACCATTACTTCCCTGCTTTCCTACCCCACACATGAAGGACATAGCACCATATTCCCTTTCATCACCAGAACCCAGCACTACTGTGGTGTTTTGAGCCAGCAGCTGAGGGGGTAGCACAGAAAACACAGCAGTTCCCAACCTGGCTTCAGTCTAAGCTCATACAGGAGTTACAGGGCAATGCCCTTGCATCAGTCATGCTGTTTTGTTTGATGTTGTGTGGTGCAGTGGGATCCTCTGACTGGCTGCAATTTCCCCTGAGGCTCAGTATGGAAATTAAAGGGTTATGGGGACATGGATCATTATGAGTGCAAGGGAACTAATAACAATGTTCGTCAAAAACATTTCTAACTTCAGAGTCATTTACTGACAAAATGATAACAAGAGGAGAACAAGTGAGAAGCTTTTAGGATTAAGCTTTATCTGCCTATTAGCTTTTGTTCTTTTAGTCACAGTTAAAACTACAGGGCATATTTGGGAGCCTCATTACCTGTCAATGGGGTATCCTCCTTCACAAAGGTTGACCAAGGCATACAGCTGTCTCAGTGCATACTCATACTGAAATAAACAAACATTGTTAATCATTTCAGTGATGAAAATCAGGTATTGTTTATCCAGACTAAATGGTGGAAGTAACTTAGAGATGCTATAATATCCAAGGTGTTCAACTGATGATCTAGTACTGGGCTAAATGGATCTTTGTTCTGCACACTTTGCTCTTTGAACTTCAGGCAATCCAGCAATTCAACTTCCTTGTACTTAGGCAAATTCAGCTGTGCTGCACATTGACCTCGTATGCAAGACCATCTAATCCATTACATTCTTAAAATCCCACAGAACAAAACCAAAAAATCCACTCAAGAGGCCATCTTGCCTGACATCAGGACTTCCTTATTCTTATCTAAACAGTCTAACAATAGGACTTGATCCTCAACTGTGATCCCAGGAAGAGCAAACAGTAATAAAGCCCCTAAACTAAAAAGTGGTTCTCAAGGATTCAGCAAGATGATGGAAATAGCAGTGAGGCTACTGCAAGGAATTATACATAATACTATATCATAATACAGAAATCTCAATGCACCAAGATTATGAATTCACAGTGGTGGTGCTTGTGTTTCTGTTTTGTCAGCAGAGATGTTTCAAGAAGAAATACAACATGACTTTTTAACATTGGGATTTCTGGGGAGGGAACTGATGGTAGCAACAGCACTAACTAGTAAAAATTACAGATTATTTTTTGGTGTTGTTTTTAGTAAACTTCTTGCTTACCTCAAGGTAGTAGAAATGGTTTCCTGCTTCCAAAAGCATTACTTACCCTTCCTCCAAATCTAATCTGTATGACTGCCCCAAGGTAGCTTTTTAATAAAAGCTGATTTTTGCAAATGTGCCTTTGACTGTGCTAGTTTTTCTGGCCTGTTTATCAGGTTATATCCAATGAGTGACTTACCACAGGTAAGTGCCAGTTGAAGCAATGAGCTTTGAAGTGGCTCACTGCTGACTGGTAACAGTCATAATTACTGATGGTCAGTCTGTCTGACAGAATCTGCTTGGTCTGTTCTATTGATCCTGTTACTACGGTGACTATCTTCTGCATGGATTCTTGGATGAATTCTTTCACCTGTACATAAAACATAAAGAACTTAAAACATGCTTCTAAATCCAATTTAAAGACTTCTTTAAACCTCCTTTAACTTTTAGGCTCTTTAGGGAACCAAATTTTGCCATTTATTTTAGCATAGTCTCTTGGACTTGCCTCTTAACACTCAAATGAAAACTGACAGAAAGTCAAGATTCCTGGAACCCAAAATCACTTACCATCCTTCTACTGTTTACCAGGGAAAGAAACACCACCAACACCCATACTGACTTCCACTCTGCAGGAGCTATTTGATTTGGGATGTTTCAGTTCTGAGACCTAAGTTTCTCTAACACCTAAGATTAAGTGTTCCCCACAAGAATCGCAATGGATGCAGATGAGGAATTTCCTGTCAATAAAAGCTACGAGACTGACTTCTGCATTTGCTTACCATTGGCTACATAATCACTACTGAATGTGCCTTGTAGAACAAATCACTTTATTTTAAAGGAAGAATAAGCCATCAGCTAGAGGTTACCAATCTGAACAGTAATTTTGTTGACTTCCAGGGATTTTCCTTCTGCCATTGCTTAGGACAGAAATTAATCTGACCTGATGTGCAATTATTTTTTCTTTTCTTACCTCCAGGTACACTTTCATCTCTGCAGCAATCTTCTTAGCCTCAGAAATGTCATTGGTAGCCATCAGCTTTCGCTTCATGATTGCAAAGGGCACATCAGGACTAGGTGTCAGGTCATAGTGTTCCACAGGTGGCAGAGAAATGGGCATAGCTTTCTTCCCCATGCCCTGAAACTGCATCACCTTCATAGTGGAGATGCTCTGAGGGACAAAAAGTAAGCAGATGGAAACTGTTAATCACCCTCAATAGGTAGTTCTGTCTTTGTCTGGCATGCAAACCTAACTCTCTAAACTTGTTTTATTAGAGAAAATAAAGGAGATCACAGGGTTGTAGGTGTGTGCGTCTGTGTGTATGCATATGTTGGGTTTTTTAATACAATGAGGTAAAGGCTGCCAAAAATCAGGCAACTTTTATTTCCAAAACTCCCTGGGGGGAAAAAGTGGGTTTTTCCCCAGGTTACGTAAATGCACCTATTTTTTAACAAGTATTTAATCTGTTGCCTAATGGAACTATTGTAAATGCTGTATCACCTCTTAGCTCTTCCCATTTAAGGGATCACTGTATTTCTTAACATTTCACTAATATTCATAATATGCCTGGAAGTGGTAAGTACCTTTCTTATACTTTACTGAAGTTTCAAATCACTGGCAGAGTTTGGAGAACAACTTGTACCCTGACTTATTGGATTAAAGCATATGCAAGGCTGATTTCCTTTAGCATCAGGATCATCACCTCTTAAATGCTAAGAGGTCTTCTAAGAGAAACAGCTCATGACTAAAAATGACTAAATCAACCCTGCCAGTTTACAGCTGTTTTATGTTTGGGTTTGTTTGGTTTAAGGCATGAAAGTATAGGGTACAAAAGGCTTGAAGATCTGTTTGAGCAGGAAGCCCTCTCAAATACATACCCTGTTTCCATACTGCATCACATGGCTGGTGTTGGTGCGTTTCTTCACCAGCTGAAACTGCTTGTGCAGTGTTTCTTTTCTCAGATCCTCCTGCATGAAGAAAGCTCCATGAGGTCAAAGATAGTTAAACTCAGCTATTCTAAAAATGCAAGGGAAGCTGAAAAGGGTCTTAGCTGCCAGTGGGTAGAAGGAAGTATAGGATAAAAGCTATGCAACCTTTGAAAGATGTAGAAATAAAAACTGAAAAGAAGATTTGACAGCATATTCTCATATTTCTTTTAGTAATCTCATCTCCCAGCAAATGGGCAAGAAGGGAGTGGATTAGCGTACAAATCCCAGATTTGTTTCATTAACACTATTCTCCATTACACTAACAAGTGGGTTAGCCAGAGTTCCGTATTTAAGCACTCCTGAAGAAGACATGCAACTTACTGAACTGCCCAATTTGTTTAACACATTTGAAGATGTGGTCTCAGATTAGCAAATAAAAATTATGTGGATTTGGAACTAGAAGTTAGATATTTTCTATCCAATAAATAACAAAAGACAACAATATTTCTGAAAGTTGGTATTGGAAGTAAATTCAGTGGCCCAAACAAATAAAGATTATATATATGGCTCTGGATAGTAGATAAATACTTTTACCAACTTAATTTGTTGATTTTGGTCTCACATATAGCCAAATATTTTCACAAATCTTGTAAAAGAGCTATGTTTAAAAACTCTAGTGATCTTTCTCATACATGAAATGAGGAAAATTTTTATAAGTAACTTACCATATCTGAATCTTCCATCCAATTCACACTGTACCAGTCCCCAAGATAAGTCTGCCTTTCATCATCATAGTAACATGCATAGGATGACTCTCTTGGATTAGCAGCTGTTGTTGCATAAACTGTAATACAAATAGTAAGGAGGGTTGGTTTTTTTTTTTTTAAATCTCCCCTCCCCCCTCCATGATTTAATGACTTAGCTCCACATGATACATTTGTCTAAATGTGCAGCAAAACTGCCTGGCAGTGGTGTCTCACAGCTGCTTTGCTACTCAATGAAACTGAGAGCAGGAATTTCACACCTACTAGCAGTGCTGAGGCTGAGAAATGTCTGCACAACCAGGGCAACCACCTGGTTCCTGAAAAGAAATACTTTTTCAACTTCTCATTTCCAAGAAACTGAAAGCCTCTTCAGGCTTTCGTAAGACTCTATTAAAATGAATTTCCTGTAAACGGAAAGTATTACTTTCTTGCGCTCCCCTGCTAAAATTCTACATAAACATGCCTTGAATCTACTCTTGTCACAGTCAATACTTGTTTAGGTCTGTGACAAGTTGTGATATTTAAGTCCAGTAAGTTAAATGATTGCTCACCATTGATATTATCAGCCAAATGGTTCATCATAGATCCAGACTCACATGCTTCAATGTAGAACACCATCTATAAAATCAAAAAATAAATCAGAGACCTTAGGAAATTCCACAAGGAAATGGAGAAAAGTTGTTTGGTGCTCTTTAGCTATAGCTAGTTGGCCTATACTGCTATTCCTGAAACAAAAGCTATGCATGTAATGCTACAAAACAAAAGACAATTTTTCAATTTCAGGAATCAAACTCTGTAGAAAGTGGAAAGAATAATAATGAAAAGATGTTATTAATTTCTACAGAATCCACAGGGATCTACTGGCTATTGTACAAAGCACAGATCAAATACACAGGCACTCTATAGGCACAACAATGTGTCAGTACTGAATGCAGTATCTCTGGAACTGATGTCAGGTGTGTGCTCCTAAACACAGCCAGCCAGAGCAGACATTGACACAAAGAACTGCTCAATAAAAAGCACTAATAAAATATTCAAAATATTAATTTTTCTGCTTAACAGCACATGAAATTAAATAAATTCACAGAATTTTCTGACAAGAGGTAGTCTCTTAAACTATATAAGTAACTGTAAGAAAAACATGAGGTATATACAAACTTCCTGTAATAACAGTGAAGTCTGAAGTGAAGAAAGCACAGGAAGAAAGAGTCAGGTACAAAATAAGAGGCAGCAGCAGTTACAGATGTTGCTTTTCTAGTCAGACTATGCAGCATTAGCAAACAGCAGTTACACTACATCTCAGCATTGACTGCAAAAACAAGTAAACTATTTATGGAAAATTTGGAGCAGATCAATCCTTTTAACTGCAAAATCCTAACGCAAATTTAACTGCATGTAATAGATTCTTCCTACTTTGAGCCAATTCTCAAAATAAAAAAAACCCCATCTCTCTTCCATGCTAGCTGCTCTTTTAATTTCAGAACTTCTTGTTATGCTTGGTATGCTTGTTTACCTTCCGGTATTTCTTGTGATGATACATGTACCAAATAGTCTTATTCAAGTCCTTCACATGAAGCTGTAAAATAAGAAGGCTTGTATTAAAATCACTTATGTTCAACAGACACACAATTCACTTAAGAATAAATACTAACTGTTGTGACTATGTATGCTATTTTCCCAATAAATTTATCCAGTCCTTTGCCCTTCGGAAGTATAACATTCTAGCATTTACCACTCTGGAAAAGATGAGTAATGGTCCCAGAGGATATGTATGGTGCACCAGAAAGCCAAGTCACACCTGTGTGAAACAGTCTGCTTGGACCACCAAAGTCCAGTGAACTATGGAATGACATAACTTAAGTTTCAAGTAACTGTTACAGATTCTAACTGGAAAATTTCCAAAATACAGTGATGAGAAGAATAATTCTCTTTTTTGGCCCCTCCCCTCAATATAGCAGTGCACTAAATATTGTCATGTTTTACATTTATTAGTTATTATTTTAGTATGTCATCAAAATGATGGGTTTTATGTTATTCCCAAAATGCTTACATCATCATCAGGAAAAGCCAGAAGTCCTGGAGCTCCATGGTCAGTGAAATAAACAAACACATTATCTTTGGGACCACTGTAACGAAAAAATTGCAAACAAAGTATTTTTAACTACTCCAACCTAATCTTCATTACAACAACGATCATCACGTCAGTGCCAAGACATGTCAATATCTGAAAATAATAGAGCTGAAGCACCTCCTCTTCTTGGTAGTATTTTTTCCTCCCAAGCATATTAGTTTGGATCCTTATTAGAGGAGATGAGTGCCCGCAAAAGGAACATGAACAGGGATATAGGCTAGTCCCTCAAACATGGGGAATATAGCAATCACACTTCATGTTCCAAGCTGTAAACTGATTGTGAGACAGGGGCAGTTATGTGGGGGAGGAGGTATGATGGAAATAGAATTGGTTTTTAATGGCTATGTGAAGAATTAGTTATACTGTGGGCATTTGTAGAAGTTTGGTAAAAAAGGAATGCTTCTATAAATAAGTTATACCAAGGCACCAATAACACAGGGATGAATCATAAAGACCTCTTTGCTAAGACCCTTAGGTATGTGTAAGGACTACTATGGCCACAATCAGCCACACAGATCACCAAGCAGTGTCAGCCTACCGCTCCCTGAGGAACTGATGCATGTACACATGCACCCATGAGGCCAGACTGGCTCTGCAGTCAGCTGAGCACTGCACGCTCACAGGCTTTGACACCTTCACCTCTGTGTTGTACAGTTTGCTGATTCCACTCTAAATCAAACAGATCGTGTTTGGGTATAGAAAGGTCTTGCCCTAACAGCCAGATCTACAAAGGAATTTTCCTTTTAAACAGTATTGAGTGGCAATTAAATATAAAATGTGTAAAAAGATCAGGAGTGTCCAGGCCCTTCTCTTTTCCTCTGTACCAGAGTGCAGAAATCTTTATTTCCTTTTGCTTTTTCCTCAGAGCAAACAAGTACAACTGCAGCAGCTCAGTGGAACATTGCCCAGCCTTCTGTCTGGCCAGTAACCTACTGGTTACGGGGACCACCTGAAAGTCCACCTGGAAGCCTCTCAGGGAAAGGATAATTGAGTTCTTATCCCACCCAATAGCAAAAGTCAGGCCACTTGAAAATTCAAACAGAGCCTAATAAAGAAGGGTTGGGTGTTACTTTTTGGGTTCCTGCTCTTGATCCTAAATGCAGAAAGTTTGACCAAGGTGGAATGTAAACAATTAAGACTTTTATTTGTGGGTTCAAGTTGTCTTCCTGAGTACATCAAGAGACTTTGGCTCTCTGCATGGCTACTCCCTTATTTGAATGGGAACATCAAGTTTTCACAGGTGAGGTGTGTTCAGACGTACATTTTTTTAAAACAAAAATTGCTTCATAATCACCTCTTGACTCATTCCAGATACTAGAAGAGCACAATCTGGTAATGTGTAGTAATTTATTAACATTTTGCTTATATGCGTTGCATATATCATTTTCAACCTCAGCTTTTAAGGATGAAGTTTAAACAATTCAGACCAATAACTTATTTAACTATTGTCCTGCTTCTTCTTTTTTACTGTTCTCCTCAGTGCCAGGGTGGGATTCTTCTGTTCTGTTTCATTGCTATGCCTCTAAAATCAACTGTCAGGTGAAGACACACTTGACAGCTTTTCTTTAACAAGGTTAGTCCTTTCAAGTGGTCAAATTTAAATTCTTAAAGGTTTTACAGTAATTCCTGTACACAGAAAAATATAATATGATATAGCTCTTTACCAACAGTCAGAAATACAGTACAGCTTAGTAAGGAGGTATCATACTTTCACATCTCAAACTCTGTAGAAGCAAGATGAATAACTGACACCAAGTATCCTTCCAACAAGGCTTCTTATTAGGCCCTGAAATATATTAACTACATTCTTGAATCATCTAAATTATATAAGTCTTTATAACCTACCATGAATTATAAATCTTATATTCCACCTAGCCAATCTATAATTTATTATTCTTCATATATTAGAATACTGCCAAACTTAGAATCATTTGTGTAATTTAATTTACAAATAATTTAAGCATAGTACATCATTTACAAGTTTAATTGGTTATATTACTTTTTCAGTGTCCTAGGGTGACTATGATGCCTGTATNCACAAAGATTTTTTTGCATTAATTATAAACCATAATTGCATTTCATTAGGAAGGGATTTATGGTTTATATTCAGCCTCAATAACTGTACATGTGCTACAAAGACCAAGGCTGGGATTAGACATGCAACTCTTCCAGCTAATAAGCTGGTTAAGGTCTCCCTGTCCCTGTGCCACTCACTGCTAAGTCTGGCCTGAGTTTGACCTAGATCTTCAGCTGATCAATAAAACTGTTCATGTACATTGAAACAAGCCTTAGAAAACCCTTTCCAGAGGTCTCCAAAGTTTGGCCACAATCTCTTAGAATTGCCATTCTTGCAAAAGACAATAGTCTAAATACAAATACCTTAATATAGTTAATACTATCCTCTAGAACTTTTATACCTTAATCAGTCAAATATCAGCAGTTGATTTCCTGTGATGCATACATTAAGAAACTAGAACCACTGTATTTGTAATGTGAAGGACCTGGAACTGCCATCAATAATTTTGCTGGATTCTCCAGTTGCTAATTTACTCTATTCTTTAGTTGAAATCAGCGTAATTTACAACTACACATGCAATTATTTTCTAAATTAAACTTCTCTTACCTTTTCAATACTTTTCCTGATCCCACCCCCTTCACTGCTTCCTCATCTCCTCTGAGAACCGCAAGAAAATTCTTAGGAGTAACATCCTAAGGATTTGAGAAGATTAAAGTTAGATCTGATCATAAAAACAACAGCAAAATCTTCATTTAGAAAGATAGCTTCCTTAAGTTAGAAGCAATACATGGATGACAAATTTAGCTGGCCATCTTTTTCAATACATCTTTATCTAATAACTCACTTGGCTGCTGAATCATAACATCACTGAGTGACTGGATCACTATACTGATTTTATGAAACAATTAGTTTTACACAGCTGCTTTTCAGATTGAGTTACAACTTTCACAATCCAAGACCTTTCTTCCTTTTGTTTCATGTGTCAGCTTGGAAACAGTGTAAAGGTTCCCTTTTATGACCAATGCTTTATTTCAAAGAATATATTGTCTATATTCATCTTATGAACACCAAACTTCATGCCAAACCATGTAGGTGAACAAACTTGATGGTTATACTATGTGCATTTTGGAGTGTAAGTTACAGGGTGATAGAATTTATTCAGACATTGAACAATGCTGAACCTTCCCCAGGGCAAGGAGTTTTGTTCCTACCTCCTTTGTATAGTCCTTGGGCACTCCAGCATACACATCTGAGCCATTAGGTCTATTGATGACAATACCTTTGGTTGGATTTCTTAAAGGAAAATGGAACATAAATAGGAATAATTAGCCACATGCCACGCCATGACCATAGAACAACTAGGAGCCAGCTCACTTGAGCGTACGGGAACTTGCACCATATGTCATGAAGGGATTTCAGAATATAAAGGGCTTTGCACTTCAGTCAGTTACAAATGTTTGTCTCAGGTGTCCTTACCCTCAGAGTACATTCAAGTATTCTACCTCAGATCATGTCAATTAATCTGAAGATGTAGGTAGATGGTCTCTATCATCTCTCTCCTTGCAGTCTTGTCTTTATTCCCCTTAACACTTTGCTCCCAGTGCTGCTGTGCCTGTAATGTATGCTGATTTTGGGGGAAGTTGTTTCAGAATTAGAGGCTGTATAAATCAACCATTTCATATAGAAAGCAATGATATGCTCTAGACAGTCACCCAGAATGGGACTTGTACCCATCTTCATTGAAAGTACACGCTGGGATCAACCTGATAATATCCTCCCAAAAAAGCCCTGGAAGTCATACACAGACCTCCCCTGGGTTCAGGAGTTTAGGTTATTTATCTACAGCACACTGTTAAGCTTGGGAGTTAAGATCCCTTACTCTCATAACAAAGCTCTGCAGTGCTCAGTGCCACAGCTGATGCTGAGCTGTGCTCTAAGGCTTAGAATGCTCATCAACATATTTCAAAGGAGAATTATTGTGCTGATGGTTGACTTCTCTATGCATATCACAGCAGGTTTTAGGGCTTTTCTTTCAAAATTACTACAAACTCAAAACATACTGGTGACCATGGCATGTTTGTAGAAACCATATAGTTTGCGACCAGTGTACATTCATCACTTACTCCTCATTATCAGCAATGTCATCATACATCATGACAATGATCTGCTCATCTGGAATTCCATTTCGGTGTACAATCTGGTAAGCATGGCACACATCTGCCTGAAATTAAGCAAATTTTCATTACTAGTTTTAACAGAAATTTTACCTTTGATACCAGAAGCAAAATAGCTTTTCAGACCAAAGAGCAGGTCCAAAACAAACTGCATTCCAGTATAGGAGACTGAGGGTTGCTAGAGAGCTGAAATGCACAGGTTAAACCAGAGCTCATTGCCTTTCTCTAATTAGTAGCAGTTGCATTTAATAGTAGAGACTATGATTAATATTGCTCCCTGATTACCTATTTTGATTTCTTATTTAAACAGAAACCAGAAGTTACTTCAGACTTGGTAGAGATAACAAATTTTACATTAAGTTCTCAGCAATATTCTGCACTGTGTGAGAAAATCAAAACACAAACCATCTGCAATAACAGATAAATCCAAAGTGTGCCAAGCAGACAAAAGAGTCACATTCCACCAATTTCACTTAGTTCTCCACCAAGCCTGCACAATTAAGCATTGAAGACTGTCCATGACTTAAGCAAGTATTGTTTACCAATCTCATCTGTGCAAAGATTTAATAAAATCTTGCTTTACTATGAGATGAGAATTTGGGTTAAGGAATATTTTCTTTTAATTACGTATTTCTTACTCTGCAGAGCAACAACTTCAGGGCACAACAGATTTCACTGGAAAACAGAATTGCAGAATTTTTGTTCATGCTGTTTTCCTGATTTGTACAGGATATGAATAAGCACATTTTCTTTGCACAACATCTTCCCGTGATGCAGAAACAACAATACCCATTAAAGTGACATTACAGTAAACGCAGAACTCTATCACAATGCTAACTTCTTAGTAACCCCAGCTCAAATGATTCTCTTCTTTAAAACTTACAGTCCCTGAACTTAATGCCCTAATGAGACATTAACAATCTTTCCTAAACTTGAGAACTACAACCCACCACATGCTAGAAAAAGCTGTGCAGGTTTAATGGAAGAGATCTCCTCTAAAAAATGCACACTCCAAATGCAGGCAAGAAGCAAGCTTTAAATCTTACTTGTGTTGAACTAATCTAACTTGCTAATTTGGAAACCAAATTGACATGGTTTAAGTGGACCAATGTCTGTTCAGATTACTTAGGAGTAATAGTGATTTTGATTAGTTTAACCTAAAGGACACTGAAAAATACGGTAACTTATAATCCTTGGTCTTCTAAGTGCAGATGAAACTGAAAAGAGAAGACAGTTGTACAAGATTCTGTGAAGGGTGAGGCACATTCAATGCTAACAAACTCTCCAACAATAAAATCTCTTCATGTGACTGAATGTTAAACTGTTCTTACTAAAGCAGTTCCATTTCCTACCTCACAGGTCAGCAGCCTATGTTCTCTTCCACCTATCCCAGACAATCTCCAGTTAGTTTTCCATTTCCTTATATGTCATTATACCAGCTGCTGCCTCAACAAGTCAAAATATTGAGGTTTAACAGAGTTAGGAAGGTATTGCGTATAATATGAAACAGAAGAGCACAAGTTTGACCAATAACATATTTGATTTTCACAAGCAACACAAGCAGAAGTAGAAGAAAACACTAATCAGGGCTTCTCTACACTGATTGATGAGTAGATCATAGACCCTTTCTCACACTCAAAATATCCCACACCTCTGTGATGCTGACAGGAACCTTTACAGGCTGGCAACACACAGAAATGCTTAGGCATGCAGTGATACAGCATCACCATATTCAATCAGCAAGTCTCTGTGCTCCCACAGACGTGGGTGGCCAGTAGGGACTTTAGAGGTGTTTTTAGCTGATGCCGAAATTAGTTAAACTTTGTAAATGCATATTATCAGCTTTTTTGGTTTCCTCTCCTTCCTTCTGGTTCATTTGCTGTTTGCTCAGTATGTCCTGTCTTAGCAAATAGTAGTCATTAGTAAAATCCCTACTGTAAAGGAAGACAGATCAACGTAGTCAATTCCCTTCAATCTTAAGTTATGCCTGTTTGGGGGTTGTCCCAGCCTTTTAAGGCTTTTGCTAAGGAAACTGTACCTGCTGGTAGCATAATGATATCACCAGCAAAGGCTAGAGCAGCAAAAACATTTTCCTGCTAAAACTCCATTGATTAAAGTAGGACAGTTGTGAGTAAACAGTTAGGGTTTATTGCAAGAATTAGCTGACCTAATTAGTCACCTTCGATACCGCTCATGACTGGTCCATATGTACACATAAAAAAAAGCATAAATCTCTATAAAATCAGAGTAAAAAAGTTTGCAGCTAGAGCAGGGAGGTGTATGTGAATCTAGAGTATTTCCTGTTGATGTGTAATTGCCTCTAAATACTGCTACTTGAGCCTGTTTCTCTCAGAAATATTTCTGGCATATCTGTACCTGTAAACCACTCTAAAAGAGACAGCTGTTCACTTGTTCCAGATCTCTTATTGTACTATTCTTGCTGGTTTAATATGTGAAATCTATGCTATGAGCATTCACTGCATAAATTGTCACTACATCATGTTTTTGTGACTATTAATGCAACTAATTTAGGGTAGGGCATCAGCTGCCCCACACAGCACAGGAAAAGGTGCAGCTGTACAGCTCCTGCTGCACAACCGACCTTATGGGCAGCTGCAAAATAGACACCGTTAAGGGCATGGTTTAGACCTTTCACCCCCTGGTTAGTCTAAACCTTCTGCTACATCAGCAAATTTCAATGCTTAAATAATTAACTCCTAGATTTTGAAAGCATGGGGATCAGAGAGGGAATTACCCTGTCTACCTGGCACCACCCCTATTTTCCTCTGCCACACAGCTGTTTACACATTTGAATGACCCAGCTTTTAAGTAAACTGCTTGGGGAGATTTTTGGAAAAATCAAGTTGTTTCTGACACAAGCTTGCTTAAATAGTTCCTAAAAGGAAAAGCTCGGACCTATGTGAAATTGGTTGACTGCTAGGTTCATGGCTGAAAGGAGCATGATTCCCACTACAGCTGGGCTGAAATGTCACAGCCTAAACAAGAATGGACTCTAATATATAAACAAAGTAGAAGAATATGTCTGAAATGCCAGCCATGTCTTACTCCTTTGCTTAAACATACATCAGTGAATCTGCCCAAAGCTGTAAGTCAATCAAGAATTTAGGAAAGGTTTCCTGAGAGTTCAGTTTAAATTTTGTAAGCACAGTGAGGAAATGTTAATTGAAGCCATGCCGCCAAGGCATCCTTACTGTCTGTTACCTACAAGACAGGAGAATTTATGACTCTCCTGGAATAAGATACTGCTCTGGCTGGTAGTGCCTAGAACCCTGAATAAATACAGTCTCTGACCCACAAAGCTAAAAACAACTGAAAACAGACCCATGTATAAAAATTCGTATTTTTTTAATTTTAATTTTGCCAGACTTTTCCAGTCTGGTATTTCTCTTGAGGATGCACTCCAACTTGAATCGAGAGTCTCATTTCACATCAGGCTTTTCCACAGACTATGTGGTTTTGAGTATCCAGAAAGCACAGGTCTGTCTCTTTTTCTGATCTGATGTGAAGCCAGCTTTAGATTTGAGTTAGCTGGTACGTCCATCTCACAGAAGCGCCAGACGATTTCTTCTAAAGAGAACTAGTTTGTTGAGTCATTCTCTAAATCTGTCAAAAGCATTTAGTACTGCATTTGCCACTGCGTACGCCACTAAGCTTTCCAGAGGTATTTTATCCAGCTCTTTGTGCAGTAGAGAGCTGAGCCACTTTCCCTAGGAACAAGGGGAGTACTCTTGAACAGCAGCCAGTCTGATAACAGAAAAGCTGCTACAGAGAAGTCAGAGTAACTGCTGAGGAGCAGAGAGGTGCACACTGATAGCTCTTCCACAGCCCAAGCAACTCTAATCAAAGCCCCTAAAATAAGGATAAAAACACCAAAGAACTAAGAAGCCACAAGGATAAAGCAATCTACAAGTTAGCCCTACAATGACAGTAAGCCTATCACACTGGGCTCTACACTACATAAAATACTTAAAATTTATTTTAGGAACTTGATGAGAGAAATGTGTAAGACAAGTTTAGGTCATCCTGATTAGGAAGACATCCCCGTTCAGCCATTACAGCGGAAGCAACTGCCTGCAAGGTGTGAATCTTGCTCATATTAAGTGTAAATGGTGTTTTTTTCTTGTATTTTCTATCTTTGATTTGTACTGATAGTGGATCCTGACCACTGACAGCTAAATAACCAGTCTTAGGCAGTTTCAGATTCCTAGAGGTTACAAGTGCAAACAGTGTTTCCTGGGTCTGCAAAGTCTTTACAAACTTATTATTCCTGGAGTCTGTACAGCATTTCATGTATGAAATGAGACATTTTTGAATATGTAATCTATTTCTTCTGCTTTTGTGGTTGCCCAGTCGGATGAACACAATTACCACCACACGATTACTGTGTTAGACAATACAGTATGTTTTGACCGTGTTGAAACAGGCAGCATGCAAAACAACTGGAGCTCAAAAAATAAAAATGTAAAACAAACATGCAACATCATGTATTAAGTGTACCCTGGACAGCTGAACTGAGCAACTGAAACCCAGAGATGCGTCTGCTGAGTTCTCAAATTACAGAGGGACATTATGAGTGCTTAGTTGCATGTAGGGAATAGCAACAAGTCCAGTAATAAAAAAAAAGCCACACTGAATAACTACTTACTGAAACACATCTACAAATACACTTGTACACAGGCTACATCAGAGAAGTTCTGGGGAAGAAGGGTGATGGCAGGAGTGAAGTGAATTAGAGTACAATGTATTTTCCTCTGCAGTTTCTCCCTTAGAAAGCAAAAAATTACACATACGTGCAATTCTGGAGCTCTGCTTTGATTTCTTATAGCACAGGTATGATTCTACTGAACAATACCACGTGTTTCTATGTGTGTTCACTATGTGTTCTAAAGCACAGAAGTGAAAGACCAAGTCCTACTCCTGGTTCCACTGTATGTGACTTGGGCAAATAATTTAGTTCCTTAAAATGTTTTTGCTTCCACCTCTGGAAGGTAGGGAACACTAACACACAAAGACACGGTCACCAGTCTGCATAATGTTTTCAAAAATCCATTATAACTCCTCAGATTTCTGTAGCATCTTTCCTCCTCTGAATAACTCTCCTAAAAGTCTATCATTTTGCTTGTTTTGCTGGGAACAAATTTCTCCAATTTTTTAATACCCAAGGCACCTTTGTCTGGATGACACTTCATGGCACACACAAGAGGATTTCCCATGACTAACTGCTGGGTCTGTCTCACCACATGGCACTCCTACCACGCATGCTCACTCCCACCAGGCCCTTAAGATTGGCCACAAAAGGCCACTAGGCAGAACAGCACAAGCTGCTGATGTGCTGCATCTTGTGGGAATTCAGCTTTTTCATAACAAGTAAAGTATCTTGCTCAGGACAGGCAAGTAAGAACGCAGCCTCATTCTGAAGGATCCTTCATACAGACTCTTTTACGATGCTGCTTCTGTAACTTTAATAGGATTATTATTGGTGTTCTAATTTTCTTATTTCCAAATGTTAATACCTGAAGCAAGTAGTAGTTTAAAATACAGAGATTTCTAGTATTTAAATTCTGAACAATCCGATGTGCCAGATATTTCACATCGTCTTCAAAATTAAGGTATTTAAAGAAATCCTGTTCTCATTTTTCTACTACTGAAAAGGAATTACTTAATAACTATCTGCAAAGCATGACCATACTCAAAAGTTAATAGGCTTCTGTGTAACTGGCATGATCTAAAGACATGTTGGACAAAAATATGTAAGTGTGGATCTTGTATTCTTCATAACTCCATTTTACCTGGCAGATGCACTTGCCATTGAAGGCTCACCGACAGAGAGATTAAAAACTGTGCCCAGGCAACTGAGAAAAGGAATTCTCATGAGCCACAGCTTCAAAATTGTGGTTTTATTTAAAGAATAAATGTTGTGGTATTAACTCCTCCTGGAATGGAAGGGAGCCAGCTAGACTGGTTATACAGCAGTAGCAACAAAAAGAGCACAACTCAGTAATTAAATTTAGACACCCCAAGAGAGGCAGTAATCAAATACAGCAGTAGTATTTTCATTATTATTTCCCACTTTCAACTTTAAAACTCTTCTTTAAGATTTATTTTGAAATAGGAATAGTTTATATTAAGGCTGTAATATTCCAACTATGATTAGGTGATATCCACAGTGTAAGGAGCTGGCAAAATCCCTAAAACCTGTTTGTCAAAGTGTTGAGCTAGCACTTGCCAGTTACAGGTTGTTCTTCAGATGCAACAAGATTGTCAGTCTGATTCATTTAGTTTTAAGCTCATCACTGTGCTGGAAGCTACAAACTGATTGTGAGCTCAGAAGGAGCAGAAACATGCACAAGACCCAGGGTGCCCAACACACAGAAGGCTCATTTATTCCTCAGCTGACCAAGAGGATGAAGCCTCTCTATATTTCACAGGAAGTTACATTAAAATAATAAATACTTTAAAAGTTCCAGCATTCAGCAAATCAGCCAGTACATTTCATACAATTCAGTTTTAAAAATGCTGATTTTGTACACTAGTATTTAACCAACAATACTATAATAACATATTTTTCTAACATTTAGAAATATATAAATGTACACATAAATCAGAATTAAATTGATCCTGTTCTCCAGGAAAGCCAAGTTGCAAATTTAGAGCAAAGATGGCATTTGCATGGATTAATCTGTTTAAGGGAGTGTTCAGCAATTCCTCAATGGGAAAATGCTGCAGAAGTATCCTGACTGCTGACTATAAATCTTGAACTTAATCAGAGTTAAGTTACTTGGATTTATTCCTGTCCATAGTGACACCCACACTCAGTCAACAATTTCACAACACACTGGCTTTCCCAGCAGTGTTAGAATCAGGAGTTCTGGTTCCCTTTCCTCCTGTTTTTGCCACTCACTTTGTTCCCTGTGCCCTGGTGCACCATATCTTTGTTGTGCCAACATAATTCTGAGGTCATGCTGTTGAACACAGTCTGCAAACTGGTTCAGGCTAAAAAGAACCCCCTTCCACATGTCCTCCACTCCTCAAAACATATAGTGTATTTGCAGCCTTCAGAGATTTTTTAACTAGAAAAAAGGAAGATTCTCATAGCATAATGAAGAGAGGAAAAAATTTGAAAGAAACAAGCCTGTGTCTCAAAATGAGGTTTACCTCTAGATATCATTTGTACAACTGCAAGTTGGGGTTAGATCCTCTAGCTGACTTTAAGTAGTAGAGTATCTACCCTAAAACCACAGGTCTCCCAGGATGCAGAAGTGTGATTAGAGGAAGAATACTTCTGTAATGACAGCTTTTTGAAGAGGTCTGAAGTGGGAAAAGGTTGTATGAAAAAAAAAAAAAATCACATAGTAAAAGAGAGCAGTAGAGCAGTGGAAGAGAATTCTTGGGACAGTAACAAGAAGAACTAAGAGCAGGTTCTGAATGAATCTTGCTGCTGTTTGCTTTGAAAATTTCACACACACCTGGGAGTCTAGAAGTAGAAGCACTTACTCAAATGACAGAAGGTCTAAACTAGTCTAGATAACAGGCAGCTATCACCTCCCTGCAAGTCTGGGAGCTGGCATTTTCTGGAGCATGGACAGCATCAAGATGTGGAACCAGTGGTCCTTACCTGGTGGCGATAGTTGTACCAGCCATTCGAACCTGCAACAATCACCACCCAGTGCTTGCCTCCATCTTCAGGTTCTTCCACGGGGAATGTGCTGATGCCCAGAGCACAGCCCAGCAGCACAACTGCTTTCAGTATCATCTCTCTTCTTTATTTGCTCCACAAACGGGAGAAAATTTTTCTAATGAAGAATTTTGAGAGAAGTAAATGAGAATAGATCAGTCAATAAACAAATGCAAAACAAACATCAGCAGTATCACAACTAGAAGCTTTTCTTGCTTGTGGAGTTTTCATGTTTGTTTTACAGACCATTTAACCCACAGTACAATTTCTGGTTGTATCTTCCATTAGCACCAAGCTGCTACTAGTTACAAGAGGTTTTTGTCAGCTTTCAAATCTGAGTGAAAGTAATTCTGACTAGGACAACCAAGTTGTTCAGCTCCCTCTGGTTGTTTTGTTCTATAATATCTGGCAATGAATAAGTCTCAAATACAAAGCAAGCCTCACTATCAATTACTTCACAGATAAAACTCTTTAAGATTAAAACTATTCTCTTGGTCTCTGCTTATGTGATTACCTGGTTTCCACTCACTGGCAATTAGCCCATTATTACTGAGTCAAATCCCAGGTGATGTAGGATACTAAAAACATGGAGAAGTGCTGGGGAGTTAGAAGGTCAGAGTGTCACAAAAGCTCTCTGTGCCCACAATACCACAGAGCACAGAAAGAGGCCATGCCACTGTTCTGCATAAGATACAGCCCAAACTGCTGGGGCTGGGGGGAAGTGCAGGCTGTGAGAGCCTCACACTATTTGTGCAACCTGTTACGCTAGGGGAGAGCAAATGTTAACCAGTACCACATGAAAGAGAAGCATTTTTGCCTCTTTTGCTCAATGGTTAAGTGTTTGCACAAGGTGCACAGTGAGAAAATTGCATCTGAGCCTGTGAATATCAAATTTAGAAAAGCAGAGCACAGGGGAGGTTTGAGCCCATGCAGAAATGGCTTCTACTTTCATGAGAGAACTAGAAGTGGGGTCCTTGGTAATGAATGTCCTAAGCACCGTGATTGTCTGATAAAGCATTTACTCTACAAGCAAACTATCTGGCCATATCTAACCAGAGGTTTAAGGTCTGCTTTTTGAATGGGGGTTACGGGGACAGGCAGGTTCCACTTATTGGTCACAGTCTCAGGTCTGCTGCATCCAATGTGAAACTCTTAAAGCAAACTGCCCTGACAAACTGCGTGCTCCTGGCACATGCATAAAGATTACACATTTCCTCACGCACTGAGAGATGGAATTTTACACCCACCTACTCACAGAAAAGAGACCCTGGAAGTTAATCATTACTGCTAAGCATGGAAGAGGTGTTGTAGTAAGAGGCCAAGTAGTCCACTTTAACATGGCTTTCTCTGGATTAAAAGCTGGAAACCCCCACGCCATTTAACATGGTTGCAAGTCAAAATGTCAAAACTACCACTAAACCAAGTAAAGTATCTAAGTCAGCCTCAGCACCCCAGTCAAAACCACCCATCTGCAGCCACTCAAATGAGTCTGGAACAGAGAAACAGCCAACTCCTCTCCAAAGCAGCTGTGCTAACCTAACACACAGCACGGGTTCACTGGTCACTAAGATTTAGTCTTGCAGGCTGTATCATGTACGAAATATATATATATGCATATATGATACTATATATATAATACTATATATATATATATATATATATATATACACACACATAATTAAAAGTTGGGGGGTTTTATCCTTTTTAGTGGAGCTAGCACAAAGTAAGGGAAGTAATGACAGCCAAAACAGAACCAAACATTAAGTGTTATGAAATTGCTTCTTCCAAAAACTTATCTTTCAGGAAGAAGCCACTCCTGTCACTGCCTGTAACACTTGGAGCAAGAATAATACACAGTAACTTAACAATTTGGGGTTTGTTGAATTATTAGCTTCTTCAGCACCCAAGCAGATATGAAGGAATAAGCAGATTTTTTTCATTAGATGATTATACCCTCCCATGTTGAGCTGGAATTGTAAAGCTTTGTCATTGTTGCCAAAGAATATGGCTTTGTATGGCAACTGTGCCTGATCTATCTTGTCACTTCTTCAGATGACAAGACCAATTACATAGTGTACTGAACATGCTCTGTGCATACAACGTCCATAAAACCTGCCTATTCTGTTGCCTACAGCTTGGCTAAGATTCAGAGCAGCCTGTTTAGAACTTTTGTAAAGTGCCACAATATGACACAGGCCAATGAGCCTATTCATTTCCAATATTCAATTTCATGTATACCTAACTCCTGAAATTGTCTATTGTTTAGACAATCTGCTTATAAATCTTAACTGAGTTTGATGCACTGGAATATTGAGCTGAATTTCCTGCAAACAGATCCCTTAGAGCTCAGTGTCTGCCTCATAACATTTCTCCAAGTATAACATGAATTACATTTGCATGAAAAAAAGAAAAAAAAAGGAAAATTAATGGTTCAAATAATTGCTGGAGATCCTTCACATGATACTTAGCTCTTTGAGATACCATTCATTAGAATCCAGGGCATATCAGTAGAAACTGTATTGGTGCCAGCTGTTCACTAGGCCACATGATGGCTAATTTCAAGGGAGGTCCTGGCACACAGACATCCATCACATGGAAACAGTCACTGCCACTATCAGTTACTGATATACCATGGAACTGGAAACAGTTTGATGGGATTGTCTTGCCTGGTGAGTTCACACTCCTGACTACCCTAACAAGGATCTACAGTTCTTAGGACCCCAGCCAGGACGTGTGAGCGGCCCATGCTGTGCCACACACATGTACCACAGATGTACCACACACCAGCACTGCACTTTGCTTGCAAAAAGCCCCACGACAGAAATCCCCTGGGCCAGATCAGGAACAGAGACTTAAGCTACCAACCCCTCAGGCAGTCCCTCCGTGAGGGATTCAAGAGTCTTTCAGGTAGTACAAGGGTATCTAGGTTCTCACCTTTCTCTCCTCTGCTGAGAAAAAAGTTGTGACCGATGCAGAACACCCAGGAAAAAAAAAAATAAACACCAAGAAACATTGCACTGTACTAGCAAATCAAACATATTTTGCAATGTATTATTTAGAATAGAAAAGAACCTCCTCTTTGGCACAACTTAATGACATATAATCTCACTCATCTGTTTTTTCCTATACTATAATTAAATCAAATTAACAACAGAAAGAAAGGAGGAAATTTAAAAAAATACCAAAACAACACAGACATACCACAATGGACTAATAAACCATAACTAATAAATGCTCAGCTCCCTGAAGTTCTCTAAGCAGCACTTAAACACATGTGCAGCGGGAATGGGTCTTCACTGTTTGTTTATAACTTCTGCTTTAAAAAAAACCCCAAACCAAACCCAACATAGTACAAACAAAAAATGATCGAACAAACAAATACACTCACGCACACACATATTTCTCTTTGTTTTAAAGAAGGCCTCCGAGTGTAAGTGGACAATTTAAAAGGCTGTGGTCAGGGTTGTGTTGTACGAGTTCTTGACCTACAGTTGAGAAGAGAAAGTTTCCCATCACATGCTTTGTCTTGAACTCATACTAAGAGAGAGCAGCTCAGCTGACCAGCTTACCACAGGTACAGAAAAAGCCTTTCTCTGAAGATCTGTCACATGCAATCAATCCTAAATCACATGCAGACGAAGACTGTGGAAAAACTAAAAATTTGCTACAAGATCATCTTAGAGCCTTGGTTGATGCACAAAATATCACAAGATTTGATCAGCTTTGCCTAGCCTTTCTGACAGAAGAGTTCATTAACTTTGCCTTGAAACCACGCCAGGATAAAGACCCACCTCAGATGCAGTGGGTTTAGCATCAAGCCACCACATACACATGCAGGTAAGGCTGCCAGACAGTTTGCACAATCTGTGGAAGAAACACATGCAGAACTTGGTGGCAATTCACTCTTAGAACCAGTCTGTCCTGACAGAGGTACTTTGACCACTTCCCACTAGATAGCTAGCATACATCTCTGACTTGATAAGAGAGGGATGCTTAACAAAGACCACATCTGGAAATGGCTGGCTGCTGCTAGAACAATCTTTCTGGCCAACTGCCTGTTCCCTGAATTCACAAATTTATTTGGAAACAGTCCTTTAAGATCAATACTCTTAGAACAGGACAGCACTCTAAAGAAAGGGCTTTGAGTTGATCAAAGTATTTTCCACTAACTTTTAAAGCAATATTGACACTTCAGTAGCTTGCACTCCAAATACCTTAAGCACATTCTCCAAGAGCTATATAAACAGAAACCATATCTGTTTTACTTGCATGAGAAGTACACTAACAGTAACCTTGCTGAAAAATAACAGCCTTAAGCTGATCAGATGACCATTAAAGCGTTTCTATGAAGTCTTTCTCAACAGCTCACTTCTTATAACCACTAGCCTTTCAGATTTCCGAATCAAGCCACAGTTTCTTTCTCCACAAAGTGCTTCCATGTTGCCTGCCACTGTAACATTTAGATGCTGATTTCCACAAAATATGTGACAGTCTTCCTCAAAGGAAACTGATGTCCACAGTTCTGTCAGCAATGTTCCACCTACACGCTGTGCTGGCTGTTACACAAACAGAAGCACCTAAACCTGTGATTAGGCCCCTGCATAAATAATCTGATTTTCTTTCTGCACTTGTGTCGTAGAAAGAAAAAAATCTTTATCACTATAAATTCTGACAAGGTGCATTTTGAAGGAGATTATGGTCCCTGTTGCAAAACATTTCCTTACAGTCTGCTAGTAACCATTCTATGAACTGGCTTAGTATGATTAGAACTTGCAGTAAAATTTCTGTTTAACTCCTGAAGATGTATAAGCCATTTTCACTGTAAAAACCCATGAATTTGTAGTTAACTCAGAATGATTCTTGAGGTTTTAAATGCATTTAAAAGTAATTACAAATAAAATTCATTCTCCTGTTTGCAGGTTTACTTTTCTCAGCAGCAGAGACGGTACAACTTACCTGAGGGTAAAAAAAACCCCAAATCATTCCTAGAATGGTGATAACACACCTGGTTTAGGGGATTTTTTTCTCTACACATTTCAAAAAATCCAGATTCAAATCCTGCAAACCTTAAGGCTTCAATAAAACTGTTTCTGCTATTTACTTTCTCATCTGTCTGCAGATGTACAAAGCCTCTGTCATCACATTCTGATAGTAAGAAAAAACAGACACTGCAAAACTGCATGAGTAATTTTGTTACTCAATTCAAAATTGTTTGAATTAGCATGGGGGGTATAAGGGTAAAAGAGTAAGTTAGGTAAGGGTAAGAATGTCCGCTCAGCAAACATGGAAATGTTGGGACACAAAGAGAACAAAATTCTGGAGAAGTTATTATGCAGAAATTCCACTGTGAGATTACACAAGATTCCTGCACTTCACATGGCTTTTACTATGGTTTATCTTAGCATTTCAGATCTTGGCTACAATATTTATGTTAACCCCCAAATACAGATACCCAA
>VXBB01019057.1:37926-54587 GCA_013399915.1 Illadopsis cleaveri
GGGCCCGGGGGCTGGTGAGGGGCTCCAGGCAGGGGTCCCAACTCCCAGCCCCTCTTCCCACAGCCGTGTGGAACTTCCCGCGCACCAAGGAGCATCACCTCCCGCTGCAGATCGGGGAGATGGTGCACATCCTACAGGCCTCCGAGGGTAAGGGGGACCCCCGGGTGCACCCCAAGGTTCCTGTGCCCTCCTTTGTCCCTGTAGCAGGGGCCAGGACCCCCAGCCTGGCTGATGATGTCCCCTCCCCTCGCAGGCTGGTACTNCCCTGGGGACAGAGGGGACATTGGGGGCTTGTGGGGGTTTGGGGACATTGGGCAGGGTTGGGGACATTTGCAGGACATTGGGGACACCCCTGAGGACATGGGGACAGCTCTGAGGTGGACAGGAGAACAGTCCTGGGGACATTGGGGACACCCCCTGGGGGGCTGGGGGGGACAGAAGGGACATGGACAGTGGCTTGCCTTGTCCCTGGGGGGATGCTGGGGTTCGAGGGGGGCAGGGGGCACGGCAGGCTGGGCATCCTGTGGCATTGGGAGCCCCCAGCTGTGCCCCCCTGAGGGACAGCTCCCAGCCCGGCAGTGCCGACGGCTCTGGCTCCTTCAGGGCATCTTCCCGGCCTCGCTGATCCGGCTTAAAGGCGGCGTGGTGGAGCAGCGGGGGTAGGTACGGGGCACGGGCAGGGGTGGGTGGGCTCCACCCTTTGCCCCGTGCGGGGTCCCTGCGGTGCTGGGTCGCTCCAGGGGGCCCTGTGCCTCCCCCCAGGGTGGAGGAGCGTGTGGTGCCCGCCGAGATGCCCACGGTGCAGGAGATCACCACCACGCTGCGGGAGTGGGCCACCATCTGGAAGCAGCTCTATGTGGTGAGGGACGAGGGTCTGGATGCTGGGGGGTGGGTCTGGGAGCAGGGTAGGGGACCTCTGGTGGCCGCGGTGACACTGTGGTGCTGCCGCAGGCCGGTCAGACCGAGCGGTACGGGCAGGTGAAGCGGATGATGCAGGAGCTGATGGAGCAGCGCTCGCAGCTGCTCTCGGGGACGCTGCCCAAGGACCAGCTCCTGCGGCTCAGGAAGGAGGTGACCGGCAAGATGGACTACGGCAACAAGTGAGGGCAGGGACGGGACACAGGCATCTCCCATCTCACTCTGGCACAGGCTGTGCCGTGCCCATCTGTGCTCCCTGGTGTCCTGGCTGGCTGTCACTGTGTCCCCATCATCCCAGCTGGCTGTCCTGTGGTGGCTGGAGACAGTAAGTGTGCCACCAGTTGCTCAAGCCACCTGGCTAAGGGCTATGGCTGACAAGACGTGGCTGGGACAGGAATGTTTCTGGTGCTGCCAGCTCCTGTCCCGTTTCCCAGTCGGTTCTGTCCTGGCCCCTCAGACCCTGTGCAAGGACAAGTGAGTCCTGGTGGGACACACAGCCCCGTGTGCCCCCAGTCCTGCCTCACCCCATCCGGGCCCCTGCAGGATCCTCGCACTGGACCTGGTGGTGCGGGATGAGGATGAGAATATCCTGGACCCCGACAGGACCAGCGTCATCAGCCTCTTCCAGGCACACAGGAGGGCGGCACAGACCCTCACCCAGCGCCTCCAGGAGGAGACGGTGAGGCTGCTGTTGGCCCTGCACCCACACCCTGTGCCAGGGGATGTGACAGGGGCTGAGCTGTGGGATTGTGCCCCCTTGTGCCCCCCAGAGCCCGCAGCAGAGAGCACCAGGCCATGGCACCCACGGGGCTGCTTCGCCCTCTCACAACCTCTACCTCTGCGTCCGCAACTTCGTCTGTCACATCGGGGAGGAGGCGCAGCTCTTCATGGCCCTGTATGACCCTGGCGAGCAGCGCATCATCAGGTGGGGCCCCGGGGCGCAGGACAGACCCTGCCCCTGCTGTGCTGGATGCTCGTCCTGCTGCTCCCTGTGGCTTTCCCCCCGGGCTGCTCATCCTGCCCAGCCCAGAAGGACCCAGCGGGTGTCACAGGGGGAAGGGGCATGTCCCTTCCCAAAGGGCTGCTCCAGAGCGGGAGGGTTCATCATGGTGTGCTAGCCGTGCAGCCATATCCCATGGGACAGCTCGTCCTGCCCCAGGCACTGGTGAAGTGACCAATGCGGTGACTGGGGACATCCAGGCTGGGCCAGTGCCTCGGGGACACTGGTGTGCTGAGGGGTCCGTGCGGTGGGAGCTGGGAGGGGCTCTGCCATCCCACTGCCCACCTCAACCATCTCCCGCCCTGCAGCGAGAACTATGTGATCCGCTGGGCCAGCACCGGGGTGCCCCAGGACATCGAGCTGCTCAACAACCTCAAGGTCGTGTTCACGGTGAGCGCAGAGCCCGGAGGAGCCGCGCTGCTGCCTCCCGCCGCCCCCTCCTGCAGATCTGCTCCCACCCGCAGCATTTAGGGTGCCCCGTGTCCCCCTGCCAGAAGCCGAACCCCCACCAGTCCCCCTGCACGTGTACTCCCAGCCCCTTCGCAGACCCCTGCCCTGGCACCGGGACGTGGCCCCCACCGTGGCGCTGCCCCTCGGAGTCCCCTCTCGGTGCTGGGGGTCCTGGGGTCCCCTCTCGGTGCTGGGGTTCTCGGGGTGCCCCGTCCCCGCTCGTCCCGCGCCCCTCGGCACCCGCTGACTCAGCGCTTTGGCTGCAGCGCAGCGCTGACCCCCGGGACGCCGCGGAGCCATCGATATGCAAATGAGCCGGGGAAATCAATGTTAATGAGCAGCATCAGCACTTCGGCTCCGCTGCCGCCCCCCCGGCTCTCGCCCAACTCAGAGCCTTCTGCTCTGCTCGCTGCTGATGTCCCCGCGTGTCCGCACGCGTTGTGGCGTGTCCCTATCCCTTCTCCTTAGCGCCACTGGAAGGTTTTGGCGCAGGGGCAGCACCCGAGGGACCCGATCCCCTCCCCAGTGTCTCCGGGACTGGGGTACAGGGCCACCCTGACATCCTCACACCATACCAGGTTGCCCCCCGCTTGCCAAACTGCCTGGTCTAGGGTGACCCATCGGGACCATCGGTCCTGGCATTGTCACCATCCCTGAGCTTTGGGACTCCTGGGGTGCACAGAAGCCCCCAGGGCAGCAGGGCTGTGTGTCCACTGTCCCCACCGTGCAGGGCAGCAGGGACCCTCTGTGCCCACTGGTTCCCCCTGTGCAGCCCTGTGCAGCCCTGGGCACCCCGTGAGCACCTGGCGGTGGCGCTGGCACGTCCCCTGCGGTGCTGCCAGGGTCACACGGCCCCTGTCCCGCAGGACCTGGGCAGCACGGACCTGAAGCGGGAGCGGCTGTTCCTGGTGTGCCAAATCATCCGGGTGGGGCGCATGGACCTGCGGGACAGCCACAGCCGCAAGCTCAGCACGGGCTTGCGCCGGCCCTTCGGCATCTCAGGTGGGGGTGGGCTCCATGGAGACCCCCAGGGACTCCCGTGCCACCATCCTGGTAGACCCCCAGCCACCACACCAAGCTCTGTGATGTCCCTGGGCTGCTCCCGCTGTCCCTTTTCCCTGCCTGCCCACACTGTCCCCCCCAGGCTGTCCCTGCCTAAGGGACACAACATCCCCCCTGTCCTGGCATAGAGGACCCCCAGCACAGCTCTGCTGAGGTGTCCCCAGAACCCTGGTAAGACCCTCTGCCTTCACCTCCCTCCACCATCTTGTTCTGGGCATGGATCACTGTCTGGGGGTGCCACCTCTGCCACGGTGCCACCTCTGTGTCACTGCAGCGATGGACATCACCGACATCACCAAGGGGACGTGTGACAGCGATGAGGACAAGCAGCACTTCATCCCTGTCCACCCGTGAGTCCCATGGGCCCGGGGGAGTGCAGGGGAGGCAGTGCTGGGGGGCAATGGGCAGGGAGCAGCACTCCAGGCCCTGGCTGGCATGGGGACACCAGCTGCCAGGGGACAAGATGTGCAAGGATCAAAGAGAAAAGGGTTTTTTCCCCTAAATGTGGCTCTTCCAGGGTGGCTGCTGATGGTGATTTCCTTCACAACATGATCCGAAAGGCGGTGGAGGGGAAGGACATCAACCACAAGGGACAAGGTAAAGACCCTGTGTCCCCTGTGCCCACTCCGTGACACGAGACCCCTCCCTGGGCCATCTGCCTGTCACATGAGGCAGTGACCCCCTGAAGGGCCAAGGACTTGCTGTAGCCTCTGGTGGCCCTGGCTCCTCCAGCTCTTGCTGTCACCCCTTGAGAAATCACTGTGGTCCCTGCAGGGCTCTGGGTGTCCCTGAAGATGTTGTGGGGAGATCTGAGCCAGGTGAGGAAGGACCACCCGCACCTGGTGGACCGCAGCACGGCAGTGGCTCGCAAGCTGGGCTACCCGGAGGTCATCATGCCAGGCAAGCGTTGGGAGGACAATCCTGGGGGTCCCTGAGGATGCCAGCATGGTGCCAGGACCTGGCTGATGGGGCTGTCCCCCCCCAGGTGACGTCAGGAACGACATCTACCTGACGCTGGTGCAGGGTGAGTTTGACAAGGGCAACAAGAAGACGCAGAAGAACGTGGAGGTGACCGTGTGTGTCTGTGACGAGGCAGGAAATGTGGTGCAGGTATGGCAGGTGTCCCCCGTGTCACCTCACCTCGGGTATGGCAGGTGTCCCCTGTGTCACCTCACCTCGGGTAGAGCCAACAGCTCCAGCAGCAAAACTGGCTTGAGGAGCCTCTTGGGCCACTGGAGCTCCCCAGAATAGAGATCTGGGAATAGAATAAAGATATGGGAAAATGCTGTGAAGGGATAGAGAGAAAATCATCCTCCCTTGGGGACAGCCAGACTCCCTGGCCATGCCCATCACAGGCATCTATCCCCAGAACAGGCAGGGGGGGAAGGAGCTGGGGACTGGCAGGAGGGCAGGGGGTGTCAGACCCCAGGGTCACCTCCCCAGGCTGGCTCTTGCCTCTCTCTGGGTGTTCTTGCATCAGTTCTTAGCTGGCTCCTGAGGAATGGGCTGGAATTGCTGAGGGCCCATCTGTGCCAGTCCAGGAATGCATCCTTCATCTCCATCCACAGGGCCAAGCCCTGATGCGCCCTGGGAGGGCCATGTGTCCCTTCAGAGGTGACACCAGGCCTGGCAGAGGTGGAGGGGATGGCATTTAGGAAGGTGTGGGCAGGGGGGTTTGGGGGGTGTCTGGGACTGGCAGGGATAGGAATTCTCCCTCCCTGTGAGGTCATTTGGGCTGATCCTGAGGTAATTCCTCCTGGCAGAATGTGATCCACGCAGGAGCAGGGGACAGCCCCACCAGCCACTACCGCTCTGTTGTCTACTACCAGCAGCGGCACCAGCGCTGGATGGAGACTCTGAAGGTCTGGGGAGCCCCAGGGCACAGGGGCTGGGGTGGGACAGGGCTGCAGCCCCTCCAGGCTCCTCAGGGCTGCTGCAGGGGGTCCCCTTCAGGGCGGGCATTTTGGGGGGCAGTCCTTGGTCCCATCTCAGGGATGATGGAGGTGCTGCCAGGGTCACAGCATGACCCCTGGATGGACACCCAGCATGACCAGCACTGGGGAGGGTGGTCCTGGGAATGGGCACTGCAGCCCTGTCCCCATCCCAGTGCCCCCAGTTCACCCTCACTGGTTGACTGGGAAGGATGTGGGGTTATTTGCAGCAGTGGATGGTCTGGCACAGCCCTTGCCTGGGCACAGGGGGACATTGCCCAGGTGGGGGCTCAGCCCGTGCCCCCTGCCCTCACCTTGGCACATGTTCCCACCCAGATTGCTGTTCCCATCGAGGACGTCCACAGGACACACCTGAGGTTCACTTTCCGCCACCGCTCCTCCAGCGACTGTGAGTGTCCCTCACTCCAGGCCTTCCTCCCTGCCTGGAGGTGTGTCCCTGGTCCCCTCTGTGTCCCCCTCACTTCACCCCTCTGTGTCCCCCCCCAGCCAAGGACAGGAGCGAGCGGATTTTCTCCATGGCCTTCGTGAGGCTGATGCGCCCCGATGGCACCACGCTGCGGGATGGGGAGCACGACCTGGTGCTGTACAAGGTATGGGGGGGACCCCAGAGCCCCCTGAAGTGAGGGGGAGGTGTGGGACAGCAGCATTTCTGGGGCCAGGATCCCAGTTCCTGCCTGAACCACCGTGCTGGTGGCACGTACCCAAAGTCCCCGAGGGTTTGCGGTGCCTCCCTGCCCGTCCTCGCTGTCCTTGGTGGCGGGGGCTCCCCGCACACAGCGTCTCCAATCCCTGCCCTGCTCCTTTGGAATGACAAGTTTTGTTTGGCGAAAGGTGATTTAAGCGTTTGTGACGGGGAGGGAACGTCCCCGTGGTGGGGCTGCGCTTCACCTGATTTCACCAGCTCTGGCGCTGCTCGGGTTTGCTCCGAGAGAGCGGAGGGGAGGGGAAATCGCTGTTCGTTTGGAAAAACGCAGTCAGCTCCAATGTGAAGGGCCCCTGAAGGCGCTGCCCCCCTACCTGGTGTCCCCTCCCCGCACTGGGGCTGCTGTGAGCAGAGGAGTTGGAGGCACGAGCTCGTCCCCTCTGCCAGGGTGAGCTCAGGGCTCTTCCCTATGTGTGGACACCTCTTGGGGTCCCTGCCTGGCCATGGAGCTCCAAGGTCCCTGGGGGGTCACCTGCTCCCCCGCCCCTGGGCTGCTGCATAGGAATGTTCTCTGATTTTGGCACCGCGACCACAGTTTCTCCAGGCACAGCCACGTCCCTCCCTGAGTCCTGCCTTTTTTTGGGATGAGCCGACTTGCTCCTGCCTGTTGTGGCAGCCCAGGACAGGGACAGACCACGCTGTTCCTCCCTGAGGCTCCTGCACATTTGAAATTGTTATGATGTCCCTCCTCCCTGCTTTATTTTTGGGCGAAAGACCCAAATTCTTTGACTGCTGCCTTGGCCCTCGGCGCTGGCTCTGGTCCCTGGCTCTCTGGGGACTGTTCCCTCCACAGCAGGAGCATATTGGGCACCTTTGGGACGTGCCAGCGCTGGCTGTGGCAGTGAGAGGAAACCTCCCACACCTCCCTGCTAGGAGAACAAACCCCCCATACCTCCCTTCTGGGTCCCTGTTCCCCTCAGAGAGCTGTCCCTGCCCTCCTGAACCACCACGTCCTGTGCTGCTCCGTCCTCTCCCTGTCTGACTCTGGCTCTTCCAGGCAGACACTGGGGGCTGGACTCTGGGAGTCAGAAGCTATTTCATCTTTTTATCTCTGCTTGCCAGAGGAATGTGAGTGAAAGGCTTTTAGCTGCTCAGACCTCTTGATCTCCAGCTGGTCTGAGCTCCAGCCAGTTTTTCCTGCATGGGCTCGGCCCTGGGAAGGAGCACAGGGCTCCTGTGTGTTGGCTGCTCGTAGCAGGTGCCCTGGAGGGGAAAAGCCAACAGGAAACATCTCTGTCACCTGCATCTGATGTTCAGCTGGAGGGGTTTCATCCTGTGAGGCTGCAGGCAGGGAAGGATGGATGTCTGTGAGCTGCAGCCCTGCTGGCTGGCTCTGGTCATCCTCCACGTCCCAGGGAAGGTCATTCAGAGTCACCCCAGTGAGTCCTCCTGGATGGAACATTTTCAGCTTAGAGTAGAGGAGACAGAAATAGGCTGGTTTGGAGGCCCTGGCATGCCCATACAGGTGGGAGATGTAGGGTGACAGTGGTGTTGTGGGACAGGCTGTCCTGGACACCTGAGTGGTGTCCTGCTCCATGTCAGTGTCGGTGTCGGTCATGCCGGTGTCCCCACTGCATGTCCATCCCTGCAATAGTGCCCAGATGTGTTTAATTTCCAGCCTCAGACTCCTCTTTTTCACTCTGCTCCTCCTGCCTGTTGTCCTGTCCCTGCTGTGTGACACGGGCTGGGGTTTGGTGTCTCCCCCAGCCGATTGTCCCAGCTGAGCAGGGTCCCTGTGGATCCCCTCAGGGAGCAGCTTTGTAGGATCAATGTGGGGGAGCCAGAGAGCGCCCAGGGGTGAGATGAGGATGCTGTGTGGTGGGGGCCACCAGCCATGGGGTCAGAACTGAGCCCCTGGGCACACAGGGGGCCAACCCTATCCCCGGGGGCTCCAGCTGTGACCCATGTTGTGCCCTGCAGGGTGACAGCAAGAAGCTGGAGGACGCCAGCGCGTACCTGTCCCTGCCCTCGGAGCGGAACCTGTCGGAGTCAAAGCTCCTCTCTGGCTCCTCCTTCCGTGTGAGCGGCGCCGCGCCGGCTTTAGCCGTGTCCACCCGGGACAGCTTCCAAATCTCCACGCTCATCTGCTCCACCAAGCTGACCCAGAATGGTGAGTCCTGGTGCCCTCCACCGCGGGGGAGGCGGGGCTGTGTCCCCTCCCCGGTGCTGTTCCCACCCTCTGGATCACACTCCTCCCGATGTTTGGCTCTCCGGTGTCCATCACACTGCGACAGCGAGATGAGAACGATGGGAACAATGAGTGCTCAGTTACTGTTTGGCCATGGTCAGAACGGCCAAGGCTGTTCCTGGGGAGATCAGCTCGATCAGGGTATTTTGGGGGGGCTGCCATCTGCTGGAGAGGAGCAGCAGAAAGTGAAATTCCCACTTGAATAGGGCTGCATGACCTTCCTTCAAAATTGGGATGGGAATTGGGGCTCTGTGGTTCAACCCCCATTCCTGGGTTGGCTCAGGGGAGTTTCCAGTCCTGGCTTGCTCTACACAGGTCAGGGCTGCTGAGAACATTCGTGCCCCCTTGGTCCTGACACATCCCCCCTTGGCCAGGGGAAGGGCCCAAGGGAATGCCGAGCTCTCCTCCCACCTGCTGCAAGGCTGAAAGATGGGAATGGCTCATCCTGCTCTGGCTGAAGTGCAGGGAGCTCAGGGGACATGGCCTCGTGCTGTGGGGATGTGACACATGGTGACAACGCGGCTGCAGGGCCCAGGGCACTGTGGTTCAGTGTGGAGGGGTCAGGGATGAGGCTGCTCCATTAATTCCCTTCTTGCAGCACAATTTTGTCTCCCACAGCCACGACCTATTTAAAGTTTGTGCTTTATGGCCCCAGCATCAGGGGATTTCAGCACTGAGCAGTGGTTGTGTGGGGGTGTTTCTGGCTGTTCCTGGCAGGGTCCTGGTTGCTCCTGGGCAGCCAGAACGGGATGAGGGAGCTGGGAGTTGGTAACATTGGGGTCAGTGAGTGGTCCGTGCTGACTGCCCCATTCCTCCCACCCAGTGAACCTGCTGGGATTGCTGAAGTGGCGCTCCAAGCCCAGCCTGCTCTGTGGGAACCTCCAGAAACTGATGAACGTGGATGGAGGGGAGGTCATCAAGGTACAGCCAGGATTTGCTCCCCTCCCTCCCTGGTTCCTGCACTCCCCATGCCCAGCAGCTGGGTCTTGGGCAATGCTGAGGTCAGCACTCGAGCCCTCACGGCCCTCATGTCCCCGCAGTTCCTGCAGGACACACTGGATGCCCTGTTCTCCATCATGATGGAGCACTCGGAGACAGATGTTTATGACACCCTTGTGTTTGATGCCCTGGTGAGCAGAACCTTTGTGGGCCTGAGCCCTTCCCCCACCAGTGCAGGGTGGGCACTGGTTGGACTGGGGCAATGGGGTTTGCTGGTCTGAGTGACCCAGCCCAGGGTAGGGCTGCATTCTGAGGGACACTGTCCCTCTGGGGGACAATCCCAGCAGGATTCAAAAGTGTTTCTCCCACACCAAGACAAGAATGCTCCCGGTGATGGGACCAGGGCAGGGCGGGGTCAGGGTGGCTGTTGCTCTGCCCAGGCATCCCCCTGCCCACACCAAGCTGTGCCCCTGCCTGCTGTCCTCAGGTTTTCATTGTGAGGCTGGTGGCTGACAGAAAATTCCAGCATTTCAACACGGTCCTGGAGGCCTACATCCGCCAGCACTTCAGCGCCACGCTCGCCTACAAGTGCGTTCCTGGGGGCTGTGGCACGGGGAGGGACAGGCTGGGGCAGCTGGAATGGTGGAGGACAGGGCTGGGACAGCCAGGATGGGGCTGAGACAGGGGGTACAGGGTGGGGCAGGGCTGGAATGCCCACGGATATCCCACCCTGCAGGAAGCTGCTGTCGGTGCTGACTCAGTACGTGGAGCAGGCGGGCCGGGGGGAGCCCTGCGAGTCCCTCCCACGCACCTTCAAGGCCCTGGAGTACATCTTCAAGTTCATCGTCCGCTCCCGGCACCTCTTTGCTCAGTAAGTGCTCCCAGTGCTCCCAGTGCCACGCTCTGCTGTGTGCCAGCACCCTGCTGCAGCTCTGGGGTCTGTGAGGGGGAGATCCCTGTGCTGTGTGAGCAGTGTCAGTGCCATCATCAGTCCCAGGGTTGTGGCAATGGCAGCTCAACCCACCTGCTGTGGCACCCAGGTTGGCACCCACCGCTCCTGGCCATGCTGCTGTGTTGGCTGGTCCTCTCCTTGAGGATTCTGGCAGTTTTCAGCTTCATGCCGTCCTCTGGATGCTGCTGGACAATGGTGGTCCACTGTGGGGGTGGGCAGTGCTGTCGACCTCGGGGTGGGAGAGCTCTCTGGCCACCCCAAATGCCCAGCAATGACCCTACCCCACAGTAACCCTGCACCACAGTGATCTCTGCCCCAGCCACCCCTGACAAGGGGTTTCCCATGAGCTCTTAAAATCCTCCCACAATGGAAAGGGCAAAGTGTCTTGGGCAGTCTGTGCCCCTGCATGGCTGGTACTGTGCTGGGAAGGTTTCCTGGAGCCCAGTTAAGGTCAGTGGGAGGTGTCCCTGCCCATGGCAAGGGGAAGGAGCCAAACCCAATTCTATGATGAGCAGAGCAATGGGCTCGAAGGTCAAGGTACCCACAGGCACTTCCAGAGTGTCCTCAGGCCTGGTTTCACTTGTTCCCCGTGGGCATGGGGTTCACATCTCAGTCTGGGTGATGGCACAAACAGCCCTCCTGTGGGCTGGCGTGGGAGAGGAGGAAGTCAGGACACGGCCTTTGGTGTTACCCCACAAAGCCGGTGCCGTTCCTCTTTCGTTCCACGTACTGAAAGAACTTTCGTTCGGCACCGAAAGCTGAAGTGTCCTGAGGGAACAACAGGCAGTGAGTTGGGCAGTGAGGGACCCCCCCACACACGTGGCAAGGGCCCCCTGCACTGGGTGAGCCCTGGCTGGCACCAAAAGCAGTGGGATCACCCCATTCCCAGCCGCTGTGGTTTGGCTGGTGGCTGTTTTTGGGGGAATGAGGGTTTTGCCTCCTCCACCCCAAGCCCAGGATGTGTTGGGGTCCCTTTGGGTGCCCCCACTGGCAGTGAGGAGCTGTGCTGGGGTCCCTGTGCCCCCAGGGACTGTCACACCTCACTTTGCACCACTCTGTATAAACTGTGTGATTTGAGTCCTGTCTGTCCTCGCCATTTCCATCCCTTCCCAGTGTCCCATCCATGGCTTCAGGGTGCTCCAGAGCTCTGCAGTGCTCCAGAACACCTCACCCAGCACCTATCTCTCCCTCCTGTATGAGGACACGCAGCAGATTCCCAGCTTAGAGTGCTCCTGGCAGGAGAAATTAATTACGCGGCGCGTTTGCAAACAGCCCCGTGAATGAGTTTGCCTGGAACAGACACATCCCCGAGGACATTTAGCGATTTTATATAGCTTCCCTTTATCTCAGCAATCTCTACATGCAATAACACGGGCCCCTCAGATCCTCTAAGTGCTCTGAACGTGCTGCAATTTGTACAGGCTGTAATCGACAGGAATTGGGTTGTAATTAGAGTCAGTTGCTGCAGATTGCCGGGTCTGGAATTGCCTGTGCTGCTGCTGGAGCCAGACAAGCAGTGCCTGCAGCTCTTGTGAGGAGCCCAGGTAGCAGCAAGGATGACTGAGGGCCTTGTCCTCCACCTTGGGACACCTTCCTGTGTCCCCTCAGGGGCCCTGATGGCACCATGGTGACGTCCCTCCCTCACTGCTTCCTCCTTGCTGGTTCCTCTAGCTGCTTCTGCTTTTTAGCCATCATTGAGGGCAGAAAAACTTTCCCTGCCAGTGCTCATTGTCCTCCTGGATTTCAAGGCCAAGCTGGACAGAGCCTGGAGCAACCCATGGCATGTGGTGGGACTGGACGGGCTTCAAGGACCCTCCCAACCCACACCAGTCCGTAATTCCAGGATTTCCTTACATAGCTGGTGGCTGGATAATTTTTCCTGTCACTGCTTGGTGTCAGTGATGGGGGAATTACCTCAAACAGTGACTTTATTCCTGTGATCACACCTCAGCTTTGCACTTTTCCTGCAGCTTTGCACTTTTCCTGCAGCTTTGCACATCCCATGCCTAAAATTCCCTCATTCAGTTTGCTCTGGTGCAGCTGGTGGGAGGGGCTGGAGGGCTCAGGAGGTTCCTGCTCAAGTGGGATGGTGCTGAACTGGTTTGAGAGGGTTTTGGGCTGCAGAATCATGGAAAAGAGGCTTTTTTTTAAAGAAAAAAAGAGTTTTTGTGAGTGGGTCTGTGGACATGGTGGGGCAGTGGCTGTGCCAAGGGCTGTGGTAGTGCCAGGGCTCACCAGTAGATCCAGCCATGGATCCAAACATTCATGGACGAGTGTAATTAACTGGGAATGTGGTGACCCCCGAGCAGGGGCTGGTGATGCCAGGGAAGGTGTGTGGCATGGTGGCAGTGCAGTGACAGCACAGTGACTCTGGCCATTGCAGGCTCTACGAGGGGAAGGAGGTGGCCGAGTTCCAGCGCTCCCTGCAGCGCTTCTTCCTCACCCTGAACCAGCTGATGCAGTCCCCGCTGGAGGGTCCCACTCTGCTCTCCCAGGTGGGGCATGGGGCAGTGCTGGGAGGGCTCAGCTCTGCTGTGTGGTGGGAGGGAGGATGCCCAGGCCAGGCATTGGCTGTTCCCATGGTGAGGTGACACTGTCTGTGTTCATTTTTGGGGTGCCGCTGTCCATCCTGTGTGCAGACCTCCCATGGTGTCAGAAGGAGCTGCCACCCTGTGTGCTGCCTTTCTGTCCCCAGGGTCCCCCTTTGTGTACCTTGAGACCCCTCACTGCACTGGGGTTGGGTCAGCAGCTCGGTGGCACTGGGCAGACGCAGTCCTGGCCGTCATCCATGTGCTGAAGTGTGCAGAGGAAAATCTGGGAAGGGTTCCTGGGGATTGTCCCCATTCTGGATCTGGCCTGGCCTCATTGCCTGCATCCAGGACCAGGCACAGGGGGCTGAGGGAAGCAGAGCTGGTGAAGGCTGGATGGGTCTGGGATGGGGCTACACTCTGCACCCACGGCCACCCAAATAATGCTGGTGGGAGCCCTGTCTGAAGGCAGCTCTCTGGTGTCTCTGCAGGGAGCAGCCCTGAAGTATCTGCCCTCCATCCTCGAGGACGTGTTTGGGATCTTTGACTCCTCTGCTCTGGGGTAGGGTCCCTGTGCCCCCACCAACCCCAGTCTCGTGTCATGCTCAGCACCTGCCACAGCCACCTCTGTCCCTGCACCCAGCACAGAGCTGAGGGCGAGGGCAGGCAGGGGCGTCTGGAATCACCTCCTGATCCCCTTCCCAGTGCCAAAACAGGAGAGTTCTGCTCAGCTTTGGCAGCTGCCTGTGCTTGGGCAGGGACTGAGCCTGGGAACTCAGCCCCAGCTGAGTTAATTTTGGGAATTCAGGCAGGATTTGTCTGCTGGGTGCCTGTGGTGGGCACAGCTGCCCTGTGGGACCATCCTGCCCCACACAGCTCTGCCCCATCGAGGGGTTCACCCTACCCAGCAGCCCCATCCTGACCAGAACCTGGAGCTCCTGGTTTAACTCCTCTCCTGATGGCAGGGCCGTACTGCGGGACTTTGTGGGGAACCTGCTGCCCCAGCGCCTGCTGAAGCAGAAGCTGCAGTGCCTAACTGACATTGCCAGCACCAAAGCCTTCAGGTCCCACGGTGAGAGGGGTCCTGGTGGCACTGCCCTTGTTGAGCTCACCCAGAGGCCATGGCACAGCATGGGGAGGAGTCCCTTTGCCTCATGCCTGGGATGGCTCCACAAATGGGGACAATTCCCTCATGCCTGTGCCCCCTGTCCCCCCCAGAGTGCCGGGAGCTGGTGCTGCAGGCGGCGCTGCCCATCCTGCAGGAGCTGATCCAGGCAGGTGAGGAGGAGGAGGCCTGCATCGAGCTGCTCAGCAGCATCCTGGAAGTGTTGTACCAGGCCCAGAAGGTAAATCAGGAATCAACGGGGCAGTGACCCACCAAACCCCTCTGAGTGGGGTTAAGCACCAGTTCCTGGCCAGGATATGTTTGGAGTTCACTGTAGTCAGCCAGGGGACTGTGGATGTCACCGTGCCAGCAGAAACATGCCCAGAGTGGGGCAAAACCCTCATGCTTTCCACCTCAGTGAGTTTCTAGTGGGTTGCCCAACATCCACATGAGTGGGGAAGGGGCTTCCAGTCTCAGGGATGACACTGACCTGAGGGTGGTGGGGACATCACCAGCTCTGCAGAGCTGGGAGGAAGGTGAGGGCAGGGAGGAAGACAGCGATTACCAGTCAGCCCCTGGGCAGTATCACACTCCAGAATGAAGAGTGATGGTCCCAAACGGGAGGCAGAGACATGGTGGGCACCCACCCACCCAAATATGGCCTGTCTGGGATGGGCTGGGGCCATTCCTGGGGGTTTCAGCCCTGTTTGTGGTGATTGCAGAGCGCAGAGAAGCTGCGAGCGCGGCACAAGGACCGTGGGGATGTGGAGCTGGTGAGTGTCCCTGCAGCAACACAGTGTTTGGGAAATGCCCAGGGCTCTGTACTCTGGCTTTTCAGGGGCCTTCCTCTGTTCCTGCCCTTCCTGGCTGCTCTGGGGTTCCATTTGGGAGCCCTTTGGAGGTTCAGGTGTCCCACCAGCAGTGCAGTGACTGGTGGTGTGGGAGCTGAATTGGACACTGTGTCCGGGGAGGGTGAGGTGGTTCTTTAATCCCCACAGCACCAGGATTACAATTTTTGAGCTTTCCATCCCATTCCAGGAACCCGAGGAACAGGATGGAAAGCTCAGAAATTGTGGTGAAATGTCTCATTTTGGGCTTAACTTTTAAACCTGAAATAGCCTTTACAGAGAGTGTGGTGGGATGCTCTTGGGGGAGGATTCTGCTCTTGTCTCAACCCCATGAGAGTTGTATCCACCTTTGCCTGCCCAGCACCAGTGTAGCCATCCCCATCATCCTCAGCCATCCTCGGCTGTCCCCATTGTCCCCAGCCAGGTGGCCACTTTTCCAGGGAGGTGTACAGGGCTGAGCTGTACAGAGATCCCAAATCCCATGTTTATGCTGGAGCACATTGCCTCGCTCTGACTCCAGTTCCGGATCATTCCCATCTTGCCACCCTGATGCCACCAGCCCTTGAATGAGCCATGCTGGGACATATCCCACAGCTGGGACGAGCCCTGCCGTGGCCCTGACACCTCCTACCTTGCAGGCACAGGTGAAGAAGCACATCCAGGTGATCCTGGAGCAGCTGCTCCCCACGGTCAATCGCAGGGTGATCGTCCTGGACCGGGAGAACCCGCTGAGGGTGAGTCCCACTGTGCCGGGAGAGGCAGGAGGTGTCATTGATTTGGGGCTCTGTGTGTGTGTGTGACTGGCTCTGCTCCTCGCTGGCTCTGCTGCCACAACCCAGCAGGATGGGGATGGGTGTCAGGGATGTGCCCAGTGGAATGCAGGGGAAAGCAGGAGCAGCCGGAGAGTACAGGGGAGTGAGTGGAGGGCAGAGTTGCAGGAAAAGCTGTTTTGGGAGCAGTGAAGTGTTCGGGCTGCGTTATCTGGAAAACAAACAGCTGAGCCCAGTGAACCGCCGCAGTTTTACATGCCAAGAATGTGTGTGAGGAGCTGGACACACGGGAATGGAGGCGGCTCGGAGCTCCGCACGGAGCAGCGATGGGAGGGGACAGAGCCGGGGCCAGCGGGGGCTTGGGATCTTCTCTGGGAACGTGGTGGCAAACCCAGGAGCTGCACTGCGTCTGAGGGTGGGCTCTGAGCTGTGTTGGTGTGTGCTCTGGAAGCTCGGAGCGGGGAATTGCCGTGCTGTACCGTGCCACGCTTTGTGCCGTGCTCGGGGAGATGTGGGCAGCCGGAGCGGCAGCTCTGCCGCCGGGGCCGTGCCGCGATCTCAGCGCCGGGGTGTGATTCAGCCGTGACTCAGGCAGGAGATGCATGCGGGGTCGCACTGGGGCTCCATCCTGCTTTTCGTCCTCGTTCTCAAGCCTGTGACTCAGGGCCTGGGGCAGCTGGAGCCGAAAGCGCCGGGCAGCGATGGAAGCGCGGGCAGGGAAGGGGATGAGGGTGGTGCAGTGCAGCCCACGGCAGCAGGGAGGGATCCTTTGCTGTGCCGCGCTCCTGCTGCTCGCTCGTGGCTCCACAGGTGCCGTCTGGCAGCTCTCCCAGCACCGCCCGTGGTTCCCGTGCTGCTGCCGCAGCCCCTGCCCTCAGTCGGGGCTCCCAGACCCTCAACCCAGGCTGCCCCAGCAGCTCCAGCTGCTGGGAAGGGTTGAGGGGACCAAAAATACGTGTGCCCGCAGCAGGATACCATCCTTTCATCCATCCCGTTGCTGCTGGGCAAGGAGTTGTGCCTCTGGGCCGCTGTCCCCGTTGCAGTCCCCGAGTGTCCCTGGCACACGGGATGGGGTTTAACACTATGTGCATCTCCTGCTTTGGGGTGCTGCGGTGTGGGCACCAACCGGAGAGCTGCCCACCCTCCTTTCCCCTCTGTGGCTGCAGCAGCCGCTCGCCGTGGCCGGGGGTGGCCGCTGCTTTTGGAGGAGGCTGGACGATGTCCCCAGCCTGTTCCCTGTGGCTGC
>VXBB01019065.1:0-34523 GCA_013399915.1 Illadopsis cleaveri
GGCTCCTGCCTTCCTTAGCAAGAAGGAAGGTACTTGTCTGGTGCCACCTGTGTCTGGACCACCTGTCTGGTCTACACATGTTTTATATTGTCTACATGTGTTTTATGTACACTCCTGTGGCACCTTTCTGGTGAGGTGTCAAACATACATTTGTGAAACACCACGAGAAGGCTGGAATACAACTCCAATGTCAGTAAATACAGGCTAATATTGCCCAGACAAGAGACTGGAGACCTGTCTCTGAAGAACCACAGGCTGGGGAGTTCCCAGTCATCAGCATTAATGAGGGATGAAGTGCTGAGCTGAAACAGGAAGAGAAATGGGCTTTCACAAAGGTGCTCTGCTTTTCAGGTGTCTGCCTTGACCACAGTGCCACTTGAAAGACTTTTGCAGGCATTCACCTTTCTTACACACCTTCACCTTTCAAAAACTAGAGGGTATAAGTACGGTTTCCAGCTCAGCTGTACTCAGAATCACCAAGCACTTGCGTTTTTGCTGAGATTCTGCAGTGCCTCATGTACTGTCGTTTAAATATATGCAGGAATGGTTTCTTTGTAACATTCTAAACAGATAAAATTTTCTTTATCTTCACCTTCAAAACAGAATTACTGAGATTTATATAAAAACACAATAAAATATAACAAAGCTCTCTGTCTGAAAGGGTAATTTAAACTCCACTTAGTCTTCGATAAAAACAAAATAGCACACCATAACCATTTACTGCATGTACTTTAACACAATTAACTGTCTGAGTGTTGTGAAGAGATTCTAAAATTTCATTTTACAGGGGAACAGTGATCTTTTCAATATTTTTGGGCCACAGCAAGAGATTAAATGTTACTTTTATGAGCATTTATAAAAGTAGTTTCAGTTATTAAAAGCAAAACCTCAAGCTGTTGCTTCTTTTTTTTTCAGCTAAATATGCTGATCTAAGTACAGAAACCTTTTAGCTAAGCTATATATATATATATTTAAGTATATATAAAAATATATATCCAATTAAAATGTGGTTGTGTTGATTATGGTGACCAAAATTTGAACTATGTAAAAATCAAATAGTGACAGTGTGCTTACAATAAAGCAGAATATATTCAGAGTTTATAAACTTACTTACACTTTTGGCTGTTCAGTCTAGATGTTTTTAATATCTTTTCCCTTAACAGAAAATATTAAATGGGTCAGTAATAGAGCAGGTTAGAAAACTGGAAGGGATTAATTCCTATTTTCTGAGATGAGACCATAAACCCCTTGTTCAAGCACATATGGATAATATCAGAGAAAAATGTGAAACTACAGTGACAAGGCAGACAAACAGTAGCTAAATACCTTCTTACATCTTGCCTCAGTGCCCTAAGAAAATAAAATCACCTTTATAAAAATGTGCCATTTCAAAGAAAATAAAAAGACAAGTGCCTCTTGTAACATCAGCAATAACATTGGTTCTGTTTCTGTTATTTTCAAAGAAGAAATTTAGTTGCCTCTTTCCAAGGATAAAAAAAGCAAAGTTAAAAGCAGTTAACAGCTTTTGTGTTTTTTCTTTAATTTTGGCATTTTTGAACTTTTTTTTTAAAAAAAATACTATTCTAAGAAGCAATAGCATAGCTGTGTAATGATCTCTGTTGTTTTGGATTTTTTTTTTTTAATAATAAATCCATTTTTTCTGAACCAAGTGGTACCACAGACAACTTTATATTTTAAGAGGAATTAAATCTGTGATGGCCAGAAGGCAGATGTTGTGCCAGACCAGGAGGAGAGCTCCTGTTTACATGAGGTTGGAAAAAACAACCTATTGGATCCCAGGAATCACAGGAAAGTCCTGGAAGCTTTGGAAAATGCCACATGGGAGAGTGGAATTGAAGGACTATGATTCTCTTAGGTGTTCTTCTGAAAGAAGTGAGTAGCAGAAAAACTCAGCTTCCCACTCACCCTTCTTCATGCCCAGAGGCCCAGAAGTTGAACAACCTCTCTTTCTTGTAGAGTTCAGTCCTAATTACTTCATACTGGAGTAAACAGACATTGCAATCACAAGCTACTCCATGTTAATTGGAGAAGAATCTTCTAAAATAGCACAGAGGCAATATAAATTTATAGATAGCGTTAAAAAAATTAAAAGTTGTAATTATAGATAATAATGACTCTTCTACTACATGGCAGATACTTGTGTAAACAGCATTTTTTGGCAATAAATTGCATATTTAAGAGTTCCATTTCCTCTGGTCTCTGTGAGACAGTACGTTGACTTCAAACACGCCAATAAAACTGACCAATACCCAAAGAAAAAACCTGAAACAACTGCTTGTTTTCAACTCTTGCCAGTGATTCATAAATAACAATACAAGCTCAGATCTGACATCAGCAAAATTACTTTATTATCTTCTGAGTAGTATTTGTACCAGTGAATCATTTACTAGTTTAAATTCTCCTTATTTCCTAAATTTTACGCAATGTGGAGGTAAAAAAAAAAAAATTAAAGACAAAATGTGATGTAACTGACATATTTGTGCTCTAATGGCATGTAGATTGTGCATTTCCAAGTATATTTTACCTTTCCAAATATATATATATTAATATTAGCATTATAGGAATGTGTGAATATTGCTCTAACCAAAAGGTATTTGCTATAACTTGATGGTGGTAGATATTAGATCCTGATGGTCTGTGTCAGTAAAGGTAGTGATCAAGCTCTGAGCATCATGTCCACCTTCCCTGTGGTTCTCACTTAGCACAATTTCCTCCTTACTCAGCACAGTGGTCAGGACAATGCCTTCAAGAAGGAAAAATTTAAAAAAAAGGCACAGCAAAGCACTGCCATCACATTAGTATTTCTTGCATAACACTGTCTCCTGAAGCACTTGGAAAGAAATCTTTATTAATTCAATGGAGAGGGGTAATGAATTTTAATAACTTTGGAGCAATGGCAGGCAAATCTCCCCTAAATACTCCAAGGCAGAGTCAAAGTTTGAGCTTGAGATGAGAGAATCTCTACTGGCTGTACTTTAGGCATTTCTTTGTATTATGGGAAACAAAATCAGACCTCTCCAAAGGTTTGGCTGAGATGGAGTCAATTTTCCCACCACAGCCCTCACAGTGCTGAGCAGAGAGAAAGGTGTTGAGAACCCAGCAGCGTTTGGGTCCTGCTGGGCAGTGGTCCCACAGCACCAGGGCTGTCTGTCCGAGCCAGCATCCACCAGCCCCTAAAAGCCATTCGGGTGGGTCTAGGCAGGAGCCTAGGAGGGGACACAGCCAGGACAACTGACCTAGGCAGACAAAAGGGAAATCCCATTCCATACAGCATCTGCTCTGCAATAAAAGCTAAGGCAGAGGTTGAGAGGCACTCAATTTTTATTACATTTGTCTTCTGGGGCAACCATCGCAGGTACTGTAAGCCCTGTTTCCAGGGAAGTGTCAGACATTGGCTGTTGACAGGAGGTAGAGAAATAAAATCTTTTTTTCTTTTGCTTCTGCACCCATAATCTTTGCCTTTGCTTTATTAAACTGCCTTTATCTTGACCCATGAGATTCTTTTCTATTTACTTTCTCCCCAAGGACTGTCCTGCTCTGAGGAAAGGGAGTTTATATAGATCCCCCTGGAGAATGAGATCTAGGGATAGAGAACTTGCACACACCCAAGGTCAACCCACCACAATATGAAAAAAGGGTTTTGAACAAACCCTGAGCCCTGAGAAGGTAAGGTTACAAAGCAACTGTAAAGAAATAATAGTCAGAAGCTCTTTCCACTGACATGTTTTACTTCTTCTCATGACTCTCCAATTCTTTGCAAGAACAAGAACAAATACTGCTCCTGGGAGACTCAGAGTTGTATAAGGCTTGAGAGCTACACTGCTTTTAACATTGACATAGTGTGTATTTGAGGACTTAATCCTCCTTGCAGATAAGTTGAGACATTACCTAACATTGCCATAGGCTTCTCAGAAATGTTTTTGAAAAAAAAAAAAAAAGAAAAAAAAAGTAGAAAATCACGGAAATTCTGCTTTGCTTGAAAACAGATCAAAGAAGAAGTATCAGTATAGGAAAATCAGGAGGAAGCACAGAGAAGCAGTTGAGACAGACTTTAAGTAGGAAAGTGACAGGCAATGGTGAATTGGCAAGGAATCATTTGAACACATAAAGCCTTAATCACAGAATTAGTGACTGAAAACTAAGGCAAAAAGAAAAATCGGTGGCAAGCTTGCCATGATGGTTATGAGACTGATCACAAGGCACACAGGAAAGGGGCTGTGGTAACAGTGAAAAGATAATGGTTTCCATCCCTTAATAAATGATAGTTTCTCCTATTGCCCTTATCTCACCTCTTAAAAATATGGAGTGGGCATAATTCTAGTTCTTTTATCAAAAAGCGAAATTTGTTTTGAAGGTGAAGAAGTAGATGAGAGAAATATGGTGAAATACAATACCAGGTGAGCACATGGCACTTCTTGCCTCAAAAGGGGAATCAGTACACAGGTTATTCTCAAGCCTGTCTTGTCAAATGGATCTATGAAGAGACTTGGCTGCACATGCTTTTACTTTGTGATTGTTGTAGCATGTACACTCTTACATAATCACAATTTTTATAACTGCTATTGCAATAAGTCTCAGTATTCTCCTGATAAAAGCCATTTAAGGGGGAGTTCTGATTACTTTTCTGTAAGGGACCTGCACTTGAGAGAGAAGAAACCAGGAGTTTCTATTGTTATGATTGTCACATTTAATAGTGTGACAAAACACAGCTCTGGTGTCCTTGTGACTGTGATCTTGAATTAAATTATTTGACTACAGGCCTTTAAGGGCTGTACCTGCTACAGCTGTTTGGGAAAATAGATCCTTGAAGCTGGGTGGAAGTCTTTCTTACAGCTCCAATAGGATCAACTACATTGGATCTCCTCCCATATTTCGGAGAACAAGCAACACTTGGAAGGCACAGCTTATTTACTCTGTTTAGCTTTTACAACTCTGTTGTCTCCCAGACAGATGCTGCTTAAACTGCCTGAAAAAATGACACTGTTGACCTTTCCATGGCACAGCATCCTCCTGTGGCATAGGATAATTAAAATAAAGCAGATTGCAGAGCTGATACAAGGGGAATAACCCAGTATTCATTCTGGGACTTACTGAAGTATTTAATGTGTGCTCTCAAAGCCATTCCTATTTCACTACCTGTGTAGATCTAGAGAGTGTCATGAGGACCTGTATATATAAATATTTATATGTGCATTTCTACTTGTATGTTATTGAGTAAATGACTGATGTTTTGAATTATAAATCCTTCAGGTCGAGACTTAAATTTACCGTATTGAATAATTTACTGGTTTTGTTCTGTGGCTGTTGGAATACTACACACATTACTGAATAGGCACATTTTCTTCAGTATATTTGATATTCTTTGATATTATTCATAGAGTCATGGTATTGATTTGAATCCAGAAACACTGTGTCACTCACATAGTTTGACTTGATTTTGGTTTTGGGTTTTTTTGTTTGTTTGTTTGTTTGTGGGGTTTTTTTTCTTTTTTTTTCCTTTTTCTTTTCCTTTCTTTGTGTGTGTGTGTGTGTGGACCGATGAAATTTGCTGCAAGAGCTTTCAAAGGGCATTTTTTAGCTCTCAGAAGCAATCATGCTTCTATCAATTAGCATCTTTGAGATTCTTAGACACTTAAACTTAGTACATTTTGTGGATTTGGAGGTTGTTTTGTTTTTAAATTGGAATAATTTCATCTTCTGGTTTGGGCTTGTGTAGGATTGTGGTATGGTGGAGGAGAGAGAAGAAACATGTCTGCATAATCTGATTAAAAAACACAGATGTTTAAAATGTAGTTATTTCCCCACTGAAGGGTGAGTAAATTCAGGATTTTTCTTTCTCATGATGATTTAGACTGTCAATTTCTTACCCTCATTTGTCAGCAAAGAAAGTGGATGTCCGTGAATAGAATTACAGTCAACCTCACAGTTCCCTCAGAAGGAAAATCAAGGCTTAGTACCTCTTTCACTGGCTGACGTATTTCAGCAGCGTGTCTTTTCCAATATTGCGTCTGAGAACAAATCAAAACTACAGACTTTTTGCAGGCACAAATCTTCAGGAACTTTCCACATAAATATCAAATTCTACACATAAAAAATTGAGTAATGACTATGCCTGTACAGTTCAGAGTTTGTTTTATAAACACCTATACTATTTTCTCCTCATTTTGTTCTATTAAGCAAAAACTATTCTTTCATGTGAAATGTTTACCTCTCTTAGAAGTTTCATTATTCCCAATATTGTTCATGACTACTGCATATCTAAAAAATGAAAATGTCATTGGTAATGTAAATGTAACAACTAATAAGTTATGTATTCTAGAAAATAAATAATTTAGAATATTTACTGGGAGTTTAAAATAGCTAAATAAAATGTATCCAGAAGAACACATATAAAGGCTGAAAAGAATGAGAAAAATAACATTAAAACTGTAGGGATAGAAAAATACAGAAATAGAAATCTCTTGTACAACAGTAAAGTGCAATGCAAATCAAATAGTCTCAACAAGTGGATTGTGTGTGAGCATGAAACCCCACCAGAATTCAAATGTTTTCATCTCTATCCTCAGACCATTGATTTCTATTATCATTCCTTTCATTTTCTTTCTTTTTTGTACCCTTATCTTTAAATTTCAAGTACTCATTCTTGTCTCATGACATTTTTTATCTTCTTTTTTTTATAAGTTGTCTTATGAATGTTATCAATAATATATTGTGTAGCTTTTTCCTCCCATGGAAAATGTAACAAGACTAACTCATTATTTCACAAATAAAGACTTGCTTAGCTGAAAAGTTACACATCAGTAGAGCAGAAGATCAAAATATATTGTCAGAACAGAAGTTCCTTTGAGAAAAAAAGTGTTAAAAAATATATGCAGAAAATATAAAGGTCATGAATTTGCAAAAATATAAGATGGTGGAGATTCAACAGAGAAACGTGGACAAAATCAAACAGAGACCTGAAGTCTTTACAACCAGACACTGGGGAAAATCAGCAAGTAACAGAAAATTGTGTGATAATCATCTTGCTTCTAATACAAAATAAAGTTTATTCCAATGAAATAACAAAACCACATTGCATTAGGAAGGACTGATGGACATCAAATACACAATGTGACCCCAGCCAGGCAATCATCAAGGCCAACTGACCACCTCCTCAACTCTAGCATCTAATCCATCAATCTCTCCAGCCTTAAGTCATTTAGGAAAATGTATTTCAATACAGAATGAAATTCATTTGAAAATATATTGAAGTGGGATTTTTTGATATTATTACATGTTTCATAGATCATTTAAAGTAATTCATGTTTTCATTTTCAATTTATTTTGTTATGTTGACTTCATTGGAGTTTAGCATGGATTACAGGTAAATTCAACTTCTCATCACTTATAACCATTCCTAGAACTATTTTATATGCATGTGTTTCATTATAGGGTAATAGGTCAGAAAGGGTGTCCTTGTCTCTTATAGCTAAATGAGGTAATTTACCCATCAGAGACCATTTCTGGTAAACAGAAGTGCTAGAATGATATTTTTCTGTAAAAATTCTATTTCCTCAGGAAAAAAAAAAAAAAGTTTTATTTTGTCAAACTCTTTTGACAAGTAAAAATGGCTCTTTCTGTGTGTTTCAGACCTTGTACAACTGTTAGAGAATTCTTGTACTACCCATAGGTACCAAATAAAACAACTTCACTAGGTCACTTCTTGATTCATGTGCTTGTAATAATGTTGACATAAATTGTCATAAAATTTGAATTGGATTCATTAAAATAAAGGGTTTAAATAATCATCAATCCTGTGGTTACTGATCTTTGAGAAAATATCAACCAACATACTCCAGATACTTGCACAGTCTGGTGAAAAATGAGAAAAATTAGGGGTTTTTTTCCTAGGGGAACACTTTAAGCAAAACAATAAAAAGTGTGTTTTCTGGAATAAAGCAGCTTAAGAAAAGTTTGCCATTAAATTTTAATGTTATTTAATGCTTGCAAAACAGTTCTAAACTGTACTTTGACCAGTGATGCACAGAGAAGATAGGCACAGTTACTTCTAGGTAGAAGATAGGGGCCACATGAACCCTAATTCAGCTGCTTATTAACTGCCAGGAAGGACCCATCCCACAAAAACATCATTTCTGTCAGATACTATAAGTGTATGTTCCAGTAAAACATCCCTAGATCCCTTTGTTTATGCTGTTAGGCTTTCCTAGCTCATTAGAAGGAGTCTTAGGCAGAAAGTTAATGGTTGTGGAAGAAGGAGAGTCAAACACTAACTTCCAGAAGTCGTTGCCTGCAGCTGCATTCCCACTGAGATTTCAAGGAAGTGCTGCTAGTAGGTGAATATGAATGTTGCAAACTAAAACTCAGTTTTAGGATTTATCAGTGGAAGAATATCTTCCATAATTTGTTGGGTATTTGGGATTTTTTTTGGTTAGTTGGTTTTTTTCTTAGGCTACAAAATTTCTTCTAGAACTCCAAACAGTGTGAAACTGACGGACGTTTCTTTAGCATGGGTGAAATGAATTGAGCTGGTGACAAGGAAATAAGTGCTCAGAGTGGTTTTCTGAACGATTTTCAGTCTACTTTAGGAAATCATGCTACACATGACTGCTAGCCACATAATTAATTGTATTATGTGCTCAGACACTACGTGAAGGAGTGGTTGCAAGAATTTTATAAAACAGAATGGAGAAAAGGTTTTATAAGCAGGAAGAACAAGGGACTGAGTATTATGAAAATTATGACTAGGAGATTACTAGATGAACACTTTTTAACATTATTATCAAATTAATTGCGTTAATCAATAGTTTTGTATTTAACAATTCTTGCAGATAGAGATGAAGTTCAGTTCTGGAGGAATGTAAAGAAACAATATGGATTTTGTCTGGACTCCCCAAAAGGTTGAGGGCATATATTTTTAATGGATAGTGACTTCTTATCACCAGATGAACTTGTACCACAAGTATTACTGTCTCTTAATATTTCTTCCTGTATCTTGTCCTTAACTATCTTTTTGATTGAACTATAGCAAGCCTTCTGCAAATGTATGTAGGAAAAAAAAAATGCTATGACTGTTCTCAGTAAACTCCTACCCAGCTGAAAAATTCATGTCTTGCAGAAAGTTCTGTGATGCTAAAAAAAGAAACAATCTCATAGCGCTATCTTTTATTCAGTCACGAAATATAGAAGGGTTAGCTCTCTTCAGCAGCCTATTTCCATGAAATTTGTGGGAATGGTGTTCTCCATCAGATCTGTGTGACACAGAGTAGTGATAACTTCAGGAATTAAAAAGGAATGAATGACAAAGGCATGTTTATATATTAAAAAACATTACATGTACCACACCTCCTAAGAGAAACACATAAAGATGACTTTCCAGTAAAATAAAAAGAAAAGCATGAAGGCACATTTTTTTTCCTGCAGAGGTTACATTGTACTTATACTATATTGGAATCAGAATTTCCTTCATTCCTTAGATTTGCTTTTGTTTAAACCATGAAGGAAAATGGAATTGTCTTCTTCCTTATGTTGAGAGTTACCTAAATCCTTTTGTTTCAGAATTGATTAAAAAATTTGCCTTCAAACTTTTAACCCAAATAATATGAATGTAAATTTGCAATTTCAGGGTTTTCACTGCAGTTTGATCATCTGTGGCTCAAACCACCTGTAAATGGCATTTCCCTGTGGTGGCATATTGGTCCATGTGGTACATCAGTCAGCTGATGGCCTTTATTACAGGATCTGTAATTCACTACATGGTTAGGAAAAGTGATTATGTGGATTCTTTTGTGTGTCACTCAGTGGGTTCATAATATATGGCCTTGTAACTGCTGTAAAAAACCCTAATTCTTCATTGAGGTGAGAAAAAATAATGTTAAACTTTACACTATCTCAGCTGAAGCTATTTTGTGTGGCTGCTTTGTGTATTTTTATTACTTTTGTTGACCAGGGAATGGTAGCAAAAAATAATTTTGATACAACTAGTGCAATTTTCTCAAGGCAGAAAAAAGACCAGATTCCATTTAAGGAACAATGGTGCTACTAGCAAAAAAAGAAAACGAGCAAGCAATTTACATAAAGAACATATATTTATATTCCCTTCCTCTAAGGATGCATTTTAATATACTGAAGCAGAAAGTCCATTTAGTTTTATTTTACGAACAGAAAACTCATACTTCATCAGACAATTAATTCCCATCGTCCAATATCGTCCTGAAATGCTTGGGCAGAAACAATGGATTAACAAGGACACTTGAAAATGTTTGCAGGAAAATTTAGGGGAACTTACACCATAATTGCTATCCATTGATGACTGAGTTCATTATGCTTTATTTTAGTATAATTCCTCTTGGTCTGAGGAATCCTCTTGGCACAAGACAATCATATACACCGAATTCCACACCCTGATATCCAAAAAGATATATTTTATGGTATTAGATTTACAACTGACAATTTAATTTCCTGTAATCTTTCATTAAAAAAATAAAGTAAATTAAAAACCAGAAATATTTTATAAAACTTATATTTTTTTTAGGGAGAGAAATTATTATTCAACTGTAGGAAGGTATGTTGTCTCTTACTATGGAAATTTAGACCTATATTTTTAATGTGACTTTTGAAAAATAATTTGGATATGCAAATAGATACATTAAAAGCAGAACCTAGCTGTGAAAACAGAGATTAGACTTATTATTAGACTAGAGGCCAGAGATTATTTTTCAAAAACAGAATGAAGATTTCAAAAACAAACGGCATAGATAGTCAATATATATAATCTTGGTAATTCAAGTGCAATGGTGGTGATGTATTTTAGATTTTTTCCCTACCTAAATTGACACATATGAAATTTTCTTTTAATAATTAAATAGGTAATTCAAAGATGATAAATCATTGAAATAGTCTGCTTTCTGCAAGAAAATTTAGTCAAGAAAATATTTTTATGAGATTAGTATGAATTTGTAGTTTGTTTTACCTGAAGTTCCTGTCATAGCACAAGGTATCCTTGATTTCCTGTTAAGTCGTTGCTAATCTATTCCCAGCTGGACTGGTATTGGTCATTTTCCAGATCTGGGTGATGCCCGCCTGAGAACTGTATGGATCTAATAAGGAGTAGGTCAGAAGGCAATCCACCCCAGATTCAGGTCTCACTTCTCCTAAAATCTTGTCATGATTACTTTTGCCAATGAACCAAGTGAAAATTTTTTACTACTGCACTCCTCCATGATACCATTTTTTTGCACAATGCAGTATGATTCCTACAACTCTAAACTTGTTCAAAACTGCAAATTCTTAAGAAAATGAGCTCTGTTCCATTCCAAAAAAACACTTATGAAAACGATCTAGATGACATCTTGAAACAATGTATTAAGAACCTGGTTCTTCATAGCGTATTTTGGTATCAGTCCATGCCTCACACTCCACTGAGGCCAGATGGTGAGTGGATTTGCTTGGGTGTGTTGGGTTGAAAGGTGTTATCAAACATTTGCTATTAAGCACTTTATTATCTCATACTGTCTGCCTTTCCTATGAACATTATTCTGTTGTTCATTTGGTTTGCAGTCTTAGTAATAACTTGTTAGTATTTTCATTACAGTTTCAATAATTGTCTGATGTTCTTTCTTATTGTTGTGAATTAGCTGGGTTTAGTTCATGTGTCATGTTATATCAGAAAGCTCTGTGCTGCATATTTTTCCCCTTAAGAGTTCCCAATGGTGTATTTTGATTTCCTTTTAACTTGTTTTTTGTCAGTTCAGACAAAAAAAAAAACAAAAAACAAAAAACAAAAACAAACTATTTCCACTAATGAAGACATACTTGAATTTGTAATCTGGATGATGGGTCATGCTCTTCTTGACACTGAAGTGTGAGCAGCTCAACAGTGGATCAATTTCTCAGGCAAAACACTGGGATATACTGTAGCTACCACTCCATAATCATAGAATCACAGAACGGTTTGGCTTGGAGGGGACCTTACAGATCATCTCGTTCCAACACCCTGCCATGGGCAGGGACACCTTCCACTGGACCAGGTTGCTCAGAGCCCCATCCAAACAGGCCTTGAATACTTTCAAGGCTGGGGTAGCAACAGCTTCTCTGGACAATGTGTCCTAGTGCCTCACCACCCTGACACTAAAGAATGATTCATTATATCCAAACCAACCCGATGCCCATGCAGTGTGAAGCCATTCCCCCTTGCCCTGTCACTCCAGACCCTGGTAAATAGTTCCTCTCCATCTTTCCTGTGGGCTCCCTTCAGGTACTTGTAGGGCCACAATTAGGTCACCCTGGAGCCTTCCCTGCACCAATCTGAACAATCCCAGTTCTCTCAGCCTTTCCTCATAGCAAAGCTGTTCCATCCCTCTGATCATCTTGGTGGCCTCCTCTGGCCTGGCTCCGGCAGGTCCATGCCCTCCCTGTGATCATTGCGAGTTGCAGCTGCTGCACATGTGTGGCAAACACAAAGGGCCGAGACCTTCTCCACAGGGCTGTGTGTCACCCAGGACCACGCTAGATCTATGAGCAGATCCTGCTGGTTTTCCTTGCCTGGTTCTTGTGATCTCCATGTTGTGCCTGACAGCACAGTGAAGCAACTCATCCACCTGCATCCTCTTCCCAATGCCACCAGGACCGGAGTGACGGAAGGGCTGTGGCACTAGAAGGAAGGACAAAAAGCAGGGCCACTCTGGTGACCAAGGACAGAGTAGTAGTTCTGTCCAGCCTCAGCAGCTGACTTGGAAAGTGTCTCTTGTCTCAGTGATTTGCAGTCCCTTCTTGACTTATTGCTGCTCTCTCCCGCTGTCAGGGAGAGATCATGCACACAGAGCCTGTGTTTGAGGCCACACACTAATTCCCTTTGGTGGAGAATGCCAGCTTCTATAGATATTTCTCTTTGTAAGACTTTCAGGCAATCCAGACATTTAATATTTCCCCTGGAAATTCACTGTATTGTAGCCTTATCTAGAAGATGGTGTGGGGATATTGCTCTTAATTAAAGAAATCTTCTAATTTTACAATTCCTAGCTATCTGAAAATGTTTCCTTATGAGATAAGATTGTATTTGCCTGGTAAACCCATAATTTATTGTCTCAAAACTCTCTTTTCCCCATTGGAGTGTACATTTTCTTCTAATCTGCATGTTAACAATTGTACATTTGTAAATGGAACCTTTGATGAAGTATTATTGGCTCTAGATTTTTAACAGATATGTCAATGTTCATTATTTGTGCTATTATCTAGATTTAGTCTCAATACAGTTCAACAAAACATTAAAAAAAACTCCTGTGATTCTAGTATTAACATAGCTGGAGTTCTCAGTCCCCTGAAGGCTGTGTGAAGAATAGGCTGATTTCAATACTATCTTATGTTAAAAATTTTCCTTTTAAAAAGGATATGAAATATACTCAAGTCTTCTGAAAATAGGTATCTTTATGAGAAACAGTTTTCATTATATGCATATATTTAATTTCTATACATTTTATGAAAAAAATATATTAATTTTTTTTAATTCTCAGGTTTTATGGTTTCATCCCCTTTATTTAATTCTTGTCACTTGAGTAAAAATGTGTTTCATTTGCCTTTTTCAAGTTCATAAACATTTTAAATTTGGATTTTTCTGTTTTTTGCCTTTTCCTGTGATACCGTTTAAAAAATTGCTCATTGCACAGGAAGTGTCAGCTGGATAAAATTGAAGGGGGGAAATTGATACAATTCTGCTAAAATGTTTTAATTAAAAACTAAACAGGAAATATTATAACTAAAAAAATGTATTTGCATTACTGTATTTATAGTGATAAAGTATGAACAGCTTTTTGAAGTGTTTCAACTAGTTTTGTTAATAGATCTATTTTCTCTAGGCATCTGAATCTAAACTTTGGCACAGATTTGCCAAAAATCTGAAGTCATGATAATGGTTTTCCACTAAAAGATTAGATTTTTTTTAATTGTTGTACCAATATTCAACAATAATTTTTATGTATATATTGCCTCAATTCTCGCTACTTCTGTCTTTGTAAAACTGGTTTTTTAACTCACTTTTTAAAATTTTATTGAAGAAAAACAAAATAATCTGATATAAAAATATTTCATAACAATGATTATTATATCTACTATTACTTGTTACATATACTGCTCAAAATCAGTTGTGAGGTCTTGGCAGATTTTTTAGCCTGTTCTTACTGATAATTCTCTTCTTACTCAATTTGATATAAGAATATAAGTGGCAGGAGTAACTAATAGGATTGGTGTGTGGTGGTTCTTTATAGGAAACTGTACCTAGTACCAACTCCTGTGTAATACTTATGGACAAGAATTCTGGCTGCATTGGAATGTCAGTATGTAACTTTATATGCAGATTAGGCTTTTTTTCCTCCTCCTCTGTGAACCACAACTATCACTGCAGGTTACTGATCACCTTTGCTTTCACATCTATCCATTCTTGTTTACTTGTTACCATTCCAACCCTTCTGTTTAGCCCTTTATAAATTAGTCTTCAAATTTGATGCTATTTTTCAGCAGAAGCATTGGGATCTGTCGCAACCAATACATAGATTTTTAGAATGGATTCATACAAATCCTTTGAAATTCTTTACTTCTTATGTCACAACTCAAATTTTCCCAATTATTCAAATTTATACATCTGTATTTTCTCCTCAGCTAGTAATGCTGGGCTTTAACTCACCATGTTTATGAGCTGCTGAGGTCGTACATCCACCATGTTTCTGTCAAGCCTCCGTCATAATTTTTCCCTGTTAGTCACAGCTTCCAATTTCTCCTTGTTTGTCCTTCAAGCTTCTTGTGTTAGCATGCAGGTATTTTATTATACTTCATATATGCCTGAAAGCTCTCTGGGTTTGATGTATTGGCATCCTTTTGAAGTATTTGAAGGTTCTTCATACTCATCTTCTGCTAGAGAGCTTTTCTCCTTCCTCCTCCTTATCATGCTGAAGGATAGTATTTATTTAATATGTATAATTGATCTAGCTATTAAATCCGTAGGCCAAGGCAATCAATTCATCTGCATTTATTCAGATCACCTGAAAGTTCTCATCATTGCTTAAAGGCTGCAAAGCACAAATATGTATCATGCTTAAAGAAAAATGGAGAGAAGGTTAAGAGAGATGGAGAGGGATTTAGGAAGATTTAGGTTGCTGCCCTCTCGTTGCACAAAACATGCTTGTCTTATTCTCTAAAGAATTATAACTTGTGAATTGCATGGAAGAGAGTGGAGGAATTGGGATTTACTTCAATTATACCAAAAAACTCCCTCCCAAAATAACAACAGAGAGAGTCTGAATTCTGGTGTCCCAGAACGTTTGAGGCTAAAAGCACCATTTACTAATGGCAGAGCCAAGGTTCCCATGGCCCCTTTCCAGCCAGGCTGGGGCTGCAGAGTCTAGGAGTTGACTAGCTCTTGCCTTCCTCATTTTCAAGCCACAGACACCCAGAGTTGACATGAATAAAATGGGTATTGCACAGCAGTAAAAAAATTTGCAGAGAGTGAAAAGAAATATTCTATTATCAGAAAGTGGAAGTTTCCTTCAGTTTGGACTGTAACATGAAGGGAAAAAAGGGAAAAAACTAGTGTCTGACTTAATTGGTTTTTCAATAAAAATTACGTGACAATTAAATAAGCAAAAAAAATCAATGGACCACATAAAAAATGGTTATATAAAGAAATGTGGAGAAAATACTGGTGATGATTATAACCTGAAACCTACGGTCAGAAATTTCAAAAGTAGAAGCCTCTTTATTTCAGCTAATTTTGCACAGACTTGGCAGTTACATGTGCAAAATCTTCACTGTAGAAATGGCAGCTATCATTCACTAAGGCTGTAACCTTGCAAATGCAGCCATGTGACTAACCCCCACTGAGGTCAGCTTATCCCACTTTAGTGGGAGAATAGATCAGGAACTCCAGATTATTCTGTTCTGTCTTAGGGGAAAAAGGGAAAATAATTAAAATTATTGTTCAAGAGAATGCAAATAAGGCTGGCTCATAAAATGAGCACAAGGGTGTTTTTTAAAATTACCAGGCAAACAATTTCAAATTAATAAATGGAAATGTTTTTAATGTAATGAATAATTAGACTGTGAAATTTACTGTTAAATTATATCATTGATGCAAATAGCTGAGCAGGAGTAAGAAATGATTTATAAACTGCATATGAATAAAAACTGCATAGGCAATGAAAACAGAATAGGCAGAAAAATATTAGGTGTTATTGGCTGCCATAGTGCATGTGAGAATGCAATGCTCATCAGCTGTGGTCATGAAAAAAGAGAAATTAACTTCCCCGTATCTCTATTTTCCTTTGTCACTGAACATCAGGCAGGATTTATGTGCCATTGAGCACCTATTTTCTCTACCTTGGTGCGTATTTTTAGCTAATAAATTTTGATTTATAATACTCTTGAAAGTCCCGTGTTGTAACTCAGCAGAATTTTAAACTCTCATTAGAAATTCTGAAATGCTAAAATGAAAACTCTAAACATCCATATTAAAACATTTCCCTAGTAATTATTATCAGTAGGACAGAAATAGCCAGAAATATCAGACAAGAGGGATATACAAGTACTGCAATACCCAGATTGCCAGATGCTTTAAAAAAGGAACAAGAAACGCCATCAAGCCATATGATCCATAGAAGCTTTCCAAAACAATTTTGCTGAGGTTCAAGAAGAGAGGTTTGCAGTCCAGCCTATAAATCATTTTGATGTTTTCTAAAAGACCAACAAAGTGATAAGGTTAAAATAAAGTATTTTTATTTCTCTGAGTAAACTTTATCAGAGTGAAACATGAAATTACTTTGATTTTGTGAACAATGTTCTTTACAAATTTTCTGCTCTCGCATACTAAATATTCTGATAAGGCCTACAGTTACCACATGATTTTTTTTTTCTATCTGGCTCTGTGGCACTTAGATTACTAAAGGATACAGCCATGCATTTTCACACAGGAGGAATTGAAGAAAGAGTGTTAATATTCCTGAAAAACTTGCAAAGTAAAGTTAGAGATATTTCAGCTGGGACTATATCTCTTCTTTGCCTAAGGGACATACTGTCTTTTATGAGGCTTGTTTAGTCTAACACAGATTTTTAAAAAGAGAGACAGAAAGAGACAGGAATAGAAAACATCTGTGAGTGACTAGCTTGAGGTAACTAGAGGATGATGAAGTGACAAAACAATAAAAACATACCTGTTTCTCATTCTGTTGGAAAAAAATTATCATATCCTAGTGCTATGGAACATTTTAGGAAACCATTAATGTATTTCATCTGTACTTGTGGATGCATTTACTCACATCCTTCTGTCTGGAAAATGAATGATTTAATGAAGAGGATTCCATGAAATGAATTCACAGCCCAAACTTTACCATGAATATGAGGATGGTTCTCGTTCTTGGCTGGGGTGAATTTAAGAGTAGCATTAACCCTTAGTGCAAGTGTACAAAATTAAGAGTTTCCCTTCATAGCACCAATTGCACTGATGAAACAAAAAAGAGTCACCTTTCATCTCTGATTTTGGGGGACTTCACATGGATGAACCCAGCCTGGTCAAAACTAGCAAACTTATACTCTTGGTCCAGTCTAATGCTTCCCCCCACTCCTCACCCCTCTGATTCATGGATTAAGGACAGGAGATGGACCCAGCTGAGAAATCTGCTGTGATTAATGCTGCTGCTGTATCAGGGGCAGATGGCACAACACTCACTGACTTGATAGATTTATCAATTCTGCTTCTGAAAGAGGTGGCTTGCCATATTCCTTGTGCATCCTTGAAGTTAAAAGGAAGCCTGTCTGGTTGGGGGTTGAGGCACTGTGCTCACTGAATCTTAAAATTAAAAAAATCAGCTACTTGTTTGGACAAAAGCAAGAATTACTGGCATGACTCCACAGACATTACTTCAAAAAAATTTAAAAAATAAAATAAAATAAAAAAGAATTTAAAAAAGAGAGAGAGAGAGGAAGTTATTCCATCTCATTCCATCCATAAGAGTAATGAACAGTCTTTTCAATAGAGAAGTTACATATTCTTCATCGTTCTCTGGAAGGTGTTGTGATAACTGTTTCTGTATTAACCTTTCTATTTTGTTGTTTATTGCTGAACTGGAAAATGACCTGTTTGGGATCAAACTGATTCAAAATTTAATTTTTTTCAGTAAAATAGAATTAAATAGAGAAATTCCCTCTTTTTCTTCATAATGATACTATATTTTCTGTTATAAACATGTATACTTTTACTTCGCTTTCACAGGAAAGTGAAGTAGGGAAGTACTTTCACAGGAAGTTTCTCAAGTAGGGACCCAAGGTAGACTATAAGTTGTAATATTTAGTTGGCTGATAAAAGACAGCTATTACAGCCTTTTCTCTCGATGTTATCTTCCAATTTCTGCTCTTTATCAGCTCAAATATTTGACCTTTTTATGAAATTCTTGATAGATTTGGAATGAGCCAAACTTCCATTTTTCACCATATTTACTATTTGTAACACAATAGAATACCTATATTTAGCTTTAGTGACAACGACGAGGAAAAGAGCAGTGATGCCAGAGCTAGCAGAAACACTGAACCATGGTCAAGGGCTATATAGCACAAGTCAAAATAAATCCTCCATTCTCCTGCTGTCACCTGAAACTGGATTCTCAAAGCTGACATGATTTCTCTTCTGTCTGATGTAATTACAGGAAGAATGTATGATAATCACACTTAAAGGTTGGGTTTCTCTGTCACAAGTGTGCTCATTCTTGTTGGGGATGATCCTCCTCGGGGGAAAGAAAAACACCTCAGAACACTTAAATTTTAATATCGCCTAATAATTTGAGATATTTGTCTCTCCTCCTGATCTTCCCATTTTAACATAGACCTATGGCACAATAACTCCTTGGCCTCTGAGTAACCACCAACAAGGTTAACAGAGATTTAAGCAGTCACAGTCTTTTGCAGCTGGTTGGACTGAGGGAAATTCTAGGGAACTGAGAAATTCCTGTGATTATTATCTCCAGTGAGTTGTCAAGAAAAAATGAGAATTTACAGCAAATTCTCCACTGGAGATGGTCTTCAGCAGTAGTGATAGTGTTGGGAATCTGCTCTTTCGGCTGCAGTTGAAGGAAAGGTGGACTTACAAAAACAGCAGGAGGTGTACATAACACACACATGGACCTCAGGTGTTCCATGGGGAAATTAGTGAAAACTAATTAGTTGGATTTCCCTGGCTGATGTTTGATTGGTTGACTTAATTTCTAAATTTATTATTTTTCACTGTCAATACTGCTCTGAGAGGAGCAAAATTACCCAGCCTGTAAAGAGCCAGCTTGGCTTTCAAGCTATAGAAAAGCAGGTCATGGGGACTACAATATCTATACTATTTTTAAATTAAAGTTTAATACAACATTTCTAGGCATATACACATCTTTTAGTTATTACATTTTTAAGGGTAGGAGTGCAAATGCAAAGCCTAATCTGCATAAAAAGGGAAGAGGATATTCAGCTGAGTATCTGCACCATGGTTTTACCTCTGATGAAACATCTATTGTTGAGGATTTAAGGGAATATTTGTGTCACTCCATTCTTCTTCGGTTAAAACGAATGCATTGTTGACTCTTAAACTTTCGTACCAATAAAGTTTTAAGACTGTTGAGGTGGTTGTCTAGAAATAACTGTTTCAGGTTCATTTCACTGAACATATTGCTGCCATTTATCATGCATCCTTGTCTAATATTGTCTTCATTTGAATCCTTTTTGCCTTCATGCAAATAATAGATCATCTAGCAAGCCTGGCTGGAGATCGTAAGGAGGGGTAGAAGGCAGAGATGTGTTTTGCTCCACCTATGACCACATTGTGTAATTTATTCAACTCCATCTCAGTTTGTATTATTAAGAGTCAAAGGGTTACATGTGAAAAAATCTAGACTTCATTATTTGCATTTCCACCAGCAAAGCCACTGCAGAAAGCATAATACACTTATAAGAAGCGTAAAATAAGTATTTAATAATTTATTCCATATTTTATTTCATTTTTATCCTTATAAAAATGATAAGGATTTTTATCCTTATGAAATTGTATTTACTTATATATTAACTTCTAACATGTTTTTTACATGTTAGTTTCAGCAGATGAACACCCTTTCTAAGATTTTAAAACACAGTATATAGCTTTATCTAATGTGTATCCTATCATGTATTTCTGCTAAATCACTACCTACCAGAAATCAGAGAGGGAAATCTGTCCCACTAATTTCATAAAGTCAAACTCATATGTGAAAGTCTCTGATATGAAGATAATGTCAACATTCAAACAGTCAGATAATAACATTAAGGAGCACTTTCCCTCTCCTTCCTGCACTACACCTCCAAAAGTCACAACTTCTAGAAGCATTGCACTTGTTTGAATCTGTTCAGTGAGCCTGGAATTTGGACACCAGCAACAGAAGATTTCAGCAGAAATACTGAAGTCAGCTGATATCCTACATTGCTATTACTTTTCTTTATCTTTTCTTAAATGGCTTCTTTTCTTTTATATACTGTAGAATTTTGTTGATCAAGATGCCTGTTCAGTTTAATTATCCAAAATTCCTGCTCAGAAGAACTTTTTAGTCTTAATCATGTTGTTAATTAAATATTAATGCCTTCTCCCTGAAGATATGGTTGATGTGCCTGGCCTGGTTCAGAGAGGGAGGTACTGCCCTGTATTAAGCACTGGCCCAATGGGATTGTTATCACACCCCACAGCCCATGGTACAGGTATGGCCTACAAAGCAAATCGACAGGAAACAATGAAAACACTCCATAATATTTTTATTTTTTGAAGGACACAGAATCAGAGAATGGTATGGGTTGGAAGGGACATTAAAGGTCATCTTGTTGTAACCCCCTTGGGACACCTTCCACTAGACCAGGTTGGTCAGAGCCCCATCCAAACTGGCCTTGAACACTTCCAGGGATGGAGTATCCACAGTTTCTCAAGGAAGCCTGTTCCAATGCCTCACAACCCTCACAGGAAAGAATTTTTTCCTAGTATCTGATCTAAACCTCCTTTGTGTCAGTTGGAAGACCTTCACCCTTTTCCTGTCACTCCATGCTCTCTGAATAGTCTCTCTCCATCTTTCCTGTAGGCTCTACAACCTTTATGGTGGTTTTCCTGTGATTTCCAGTTATATTTTATTTGCAATGTATCTCTGCATCTCCAAGGATCTTTTCTCTCTATCAGATTTAGTTCTGTTTGCTGCCAGCCTTACTAAGCACCAGCCACTGATCTCGAAAACTACTGTGTGTAATCAGATCTTAGGGGAATGTTTCATCTGTGAGTAGATTTCCCAGTTCAGTACATCCTAATTAACCAGCACAACCTAATCATAGAGAAGTCGACCTTGTTAAAATTAGTTTTATTTGCCAAATTCCATTAAATCAGCCTTTTTGTCTTTTGACTTAAAAGTACACAGTCTGAGAATTGATTATGTTTTATTTTTGTGGTGAAAGAAAGTTTTTCCTCCTAAGGTATTTGATCATGAAGTTGGAGTCTTAAGACTAGCCCTGAGTACTAGATATATCAATTGGATTGTCTGCCACAGGATTTTATTTCTTGACAGATTCTTTTAGAAATAACATTTGCTGTTAAATGTTTTGTTAGATTTTTCTTCCCTTCCAAGACTGTCCTTTTAACCTTTCTTTTATTTCACACAGGTACAGCTAAAAACGCTGAATTTTCAAATACAGATGGCACTAACAAGACTTGTATGTGTCATATGTTCTGCTTATTTAAACAAATTCCTGTCATCTTGTAAATTTTAATTTTTCAAATGTTTCCTATCGAATATGTTTAACCGTGTTGACTTTTAGTGACTTATTTTAAACAGACAAGCAGAACTATTTGATTTCATCTTGATTCATTTGTCTAGTGGAACAAAATTGTACTAAGTAAAATATTCATCTTCATTGCCAAGATCTGTTCTATAGCAACCATATTTGTCATCAATACCATTAAAAGGATCAAAGCATTTACTCTTAAATAGTATCTTCACACTGTAGCAAGAATAGTTTCTTTCTTGCAGTTCTCATTCATTACAGCTGTTATGGACAATAGGTTTGTCCTTCCATTTTCTAGGCTGCACAAAAATGTTTTTCTGCTTTCTGTAAAAAAAAAAAATAATAGTAGATTCGTAAATACGTTGTAGGAAAGATGCATTGGGTCATTTCAGAAAACCCTGATAACAGGAGATATAGAGCTGTAGATATTTTATTCAGTTGTGCTTTACTAATTGGGTTAAACTGCTTTTTCTCCTTAACTCATCATATGGACATCCTTCTTTCCCAAGGAAATCTAATAACTCTTGAATGCTGTAATCAATGAATGCTTGGTCAATACATTCTCACTCTGATGCACAGAGTTAATGCAAAATATCTTCACAATGTTCAATTGACACGTCTAAGGAAATATTAGGTCGAGATTATATCTGATAATTAAAAACTGCTTCTTTGTTCGAATGAGATTTTTGAAATAAGAGGAAGATGTATTTGCAGTATAAGACAGGTATTTCACTAAGCTTTCAGTGTATTTCAGCTGAATTGTATTCTACTAGACATAGGGAGTCTAAGTGGAAGGGACTGGCAACCAGTACAAAATAATTCTTTATTGGGATGATAAGTGTACATTCTTTTACGTGACTGGGTATGTATGTTGGAGGGTGGTGGACTTTTAGTTATGCAGCACATTAAGTAAAAAACTTTCATAAAAGCCTTTAATTTTAAAAAAAATATATTTTAAAAGGTTTTAGAAACAATAATAATGATCTACTTAAATTTGTCCAGTTTTTATCCAGCAAGTAGGGAGTGAGGGGGAAACAAAACAACAAAAACATATAGGATGTTTTAGTCAAAAAATAACTTCTTCGTTAGAAATTCTGACCAGTTCCACATCTAGTTCCAGTTCTACAGGGAAGTGTTTGGGGAAGTTCTGTGGCAAAATTCAGCAACTTGGTCTCTTCATTTGTAAATTGTATGGAAAGCAGATACTCTAGATGTCTGAGTAATCCATGAGAGATGAATGGATAGTTATCCCAAGTTTCCTGTGTAACTTGTAAGAAGTTTTGCTCCTAAATCAACCAGAAAATAGAAATATATTCACTTGCATAGGTAGGAATTATATAATAATTGAATCTATGTTATGCAGAACAAGCCCAATTGAAAAACATTGCTATGTACAGCAGGGCATACAATTACCCAGCACACAGAGCATGACCAATCTCTCCTTTGAAGTGGAGCACCAGATGTATCAGTTGTAATTTGCCAACATCAGAGCACAACACCACCCCTTGCAACACTGCACACTTTGCTGTGTTTGGGCTTTATTTGATCTTGGGCTTACTGTAGGGAAGATCGAAAAATGATGAATTGTTTCATGGAAACAAAAGTCAGACTTTTTTTTCCAAAGATGTTCTTGAAAGAAGAAAAGGAAGTAACAATGTTATAGAGAAATAGGATTTAGTTCCTTTTAATTAGTAACTGCAGTTTGTGATACGTTGTAAACCACTGAATTCTGATTCTTTCAAAATAATTGCAGCCTTTGGCCAAACCTTTGTTGCTGCAAGATAAATTTAGAGTCCTGGGGTTTTTGTTGTTGTAAGGTTTTTTTTTTTCTGAAAAATTTTAAAAAATAATCAAACTCACGCTGACAAGACCAACATTAAGGTCCTTCCACCTTCTTTCTTATTATCTGTCCAAATCACACATGTGAAAAGTGATCATCATTGCTAAAAATGTAGCGTATGCAGGCAATATATACATATATAAATAAAAGTAGAGCTCAGAAGCTTTACTGACTTGAAGAAATATTTTCATTTTGTACATTAGTTCTCACATAACCAAGCATTTCCCAAAACAACCACTTTCACAGCTCAAGAGAACTGCATATTTTTATCAAATTCCCTGCTGCCTGTTTTGCTGCGGTTATGAATATTTTAAGTATGTTTCTAATAGCTTAGTTGAAGAAGTATTCCTTCCATGTAATAAGTAGGATGCATAATAAAATCATGTTTATTTCAGTCTGAGGAAGCAGCCAGACTTCTCCCCTCTGTAGAGATGGACACTGCAATATAACATGATGTTAAGCTAATGATGGGGAAGATAAGCATCCTCATGGTGGAATTTGAAAATACTGCCAAGTCCTTAATGTTCAGAAAATGCCTGGAAACTTGCATCTGCTCTCATGGGAAGCTGCTATAGCAGTGAATTCTATCCACAGAATATTTAACATTTTTCATTGCTCTTTGATGGCATCTGTTCCCTGAGGTAGCTTACATAAGGTATCATATTTCTAACTGGAAGTCAAATTAAGATCAGACATACAGTAATTGCTCTTTGCTGATGTTTTCAATAATTCATCATGGATGGCACAATAATTTACTCTCCTTATATCTCTGAGAACTTAAATGAAGAACACTTCTTTTCTGAGAGTCAGGAGTTTATGTCAAGCCTAAGAGATGTTTTTTTTTTTATTCTAAATATTGCAATTTTCTGACCTGAAAATTTGCATTTTGTATAAAAAATATCAAAAAAAATGGGGAGAAGGATGCCACATACCAGCTGAATGAACAGATGGGTAGGAGGAAATTTTTAGAGTCATCATCTGGCTTTGTACAAAGAGAAGGGAAAGTTTGTCATTTCTCAGAAAAACAATTGAAAATAGCTCTGAAGCCTCCCGGATGAAAAGCTTCAAGCTTTGGATGGATGTTGGCTACTTTGGCTCTTCATTGCTTTTGTTGAGTTATATTTAATAGAGGAAAAGCCTGGCATTTTCTATTTCTTTTTTGTATTTATTGCTGTGCTCAGTAAGACCAGCTCTAAATGTTGTCTGTATCTACATCTAAACTACTTAGGCTAACACAAGAGAATAATAAGGGTTTTTTTCCTCACATTCATGCATTCTGGATTATGACATATATACGAAGAAATACAATAGTTTTGTGTTCATAAAAATGCAAACCAAATGAAGCAACAAATATGACACTGACACAAAAGAGTGCTTATGTGAACCAGTGGCTTTAAAGTACTTTAGCATAGCAGGGGAATATATGGGAAAGGTTTGTTTGCTGGTTGTTGTGCTTGTTTGTTTGGGGTTTTTTTTGTCTGTTTGTTTTTTTAACCTGCTGTGAACCCATAGGAAAATGTGGCATTGTCGTCACAATCAGTAAAATAAGTTTGATCTAACAATTTGAAATCTTCTATTAAGCTTATACCACCTGGATGAGTTTAGGACTTTTTTTTTCCTAAATTATTATATCCAATTGACTCATTTGTTTGCTTTACAAATCTACATTTATTTTTTCTGTAGAATGTTTGTGAGATGCCTTCAGCAAGATTGCTGGTCCTTTTTAGTCAAAGGCAAGACTGATCACATTTTCCCTGAGAGGATCTACACCATGTTATGCATAGCTCATAGCAACGTATCTCACAAATGTCTTGACATGTGTTTGCTTTCACATTTCTACTACTGGAGCCCAAAATATTCCAGCTAGTTTCCACTAAAGCACAGTAATGGTGTATGCTAACCATAAGAGTTAATGTGGTACTTTGGCAGATGCCACACTGGCTCTGTTTCACTCTTTGTTTTCTGTCTTTATATTTTGCCACTGCTGTCCTGGCCAACTTAAAACCTAAAATGTATTTGCCAAAACTTATGTGTTTTAATTTATGTTGTTGTTCATAGATTTGATTAATTCAGCTTTTGGCACATGAAAGCTTTGAAATTAAAGCTACATCCAATGTTGGAGCCCCTTTCTGGTGCCTTGGTTTATTTTAATTTTAGTTTTTGTTGTCTTTATTTAAATAATTCCAGTATGGCTGTCAGTAGCCATCTCTACACCTGGTTTGGTTTTGACACAAGCCTTGTGTTCCCAGAGTGATTGGTCTACAACACTCAACAACATGGTCTACTCATACAGATAGACAAGGTCACCATAACACTGCACACCAGATGGCATCAGCTTCTGTCTGTCACATCCAAACACTGCCATCAGACTTTTCAGTATTCAGGGTGGGAATCATACAATGGTTTGAGCTGAAGGGGACCTTAAAAATCATCTCATTCTGACTCCCTTGCCATGGGCAGGGAACCTTCCACTAGCCCAGGTTGCTCAGAACTCCATCCAAGGTGGCCTTGAACACTTCCAGTCATGGGGCAGCCACAGCTTCTCTGGGCAGCCTGTTCCTCATCATCCCCACAGTAATAATTTCTTCTTTATCCCTAACATAAATGTTCCTCTTTTAGTATGATTCCTCCTTGTCCTGTCGCCACAATTCCTGACAAGGAGTCCCTCTCCAGGTTACCTGCAGCCCCTTCAGATATGGTAAGGTCCTCTGAAGTCTCCAGGCAACCTTCTCTTCTCCAGGCTGAACAACCTCCACTTTCCCTGTCTTTGTAGGGGAAATGAAATATTCTTCAGCATCTTGCCTGTTCAGAAATAACCACCCATGGACCATTCCCTGGAGAATCAGATTCTTTTTCATTAAGGAATTCCAGAAGCAAACCACTTTGCCATTCGCATGAACAGAAACATAGGAAACATTGTTTCCAATTCCTGAACATAAAACTTGAACAAGTGTAACCCAACCTATGCCAAGGAAACAACATAAATGGAAAAATTGTTTTGATCAAACCTCAAAATACAGAGTTCTATGAACAATTTCTTAATTTGTAAGGTGCCTAAGCTTGTGAAAAATAGAGCATAGTTATTGCCTAAAACCTAGGCAGCTAATTTGTCTCTTGCTAGATGAAGAAAGTAGGTTGGCAGAGAAGCGTGGAATTTTCTTTGATTCTCTTTCTGATTTAATTCCCTAAAAGCTGATTGTACAGAAAGATCTGTTTTCCCAACAAAGGAAAACTGAACAGTATTTCTGTAAATGTGTGAAAGGCTCCTTTGCATAACTGCTAGAAAAAAACCCTTGATGAGATCAAATGGGATGATACAGAACCATGGCTTTACCTTCTGAGAAGTTTATTGTGAAGACACAGACAAGTGTTCATCCTGGAGAGATTTTCTTGCACCTTAGTTTGGAAAATGCATTACTATAGTAAAATAATATTTATGATAATATATGCATGAGGTGTACTTTTATATATAAACCACATTTAAGTTTATATGGGACAGTTAATATTATATGGGACAGCTGGGTTATGCATCTACAGTTTAATACCAGCTGCCTTTAGAAAAGAAAGCAATTCTTACAAATAAATGCATATTTCTCCATTATAGTTGACATAAGCCCATTTTTTTCCTTTTTTTTTCTTTTTTTTCTTTTTTTTTTTTTTTTTNTTTTTTTTTTTTTTTTTTTTTTTTTTTTTTTTTTTTTTTTTTTTTTTTTTTTTTTTTTTGTACTTTGGCTACCCAAATTACCTTTTAGAAAGAAAATATGTCTATTGATATAAAAAAAAAAAATATATAAAATATGTAGTAACTCATGAATTAGGCTTTAATTATTCTGGATAAATATTTATCTGTTCATTTTTACATTAATATTGTGACAAAACATTATGAGACATTTTAATAACCTTTCTATGGATATTAATGCCATATTTTTCTTTTTTTTCCCCTAATATTTGGTAGTTGCTGTTTTTTGTTTTATTTCTTAACTAAATTTCCCAGTCCCAGAATAACCTTGGTATGATACAGAATTTGTTTATATTTTGTTCATCCTAAATATGTATAATTTGAAAACAATATGCATCCTTATTGAATTTTAGTATTAAATAAGCCTATAAATGGGGTTTAAAAGGTTACAGAAGAGTTAAACCGAATGTTGTGGGGTTTTTAATCTAAACATTGTGTCTGCCTCATTGACTTCTCAGTGTGCTTGCTAATGAACTACATGGCGTTGTGGCGGATCCTGAGGCAGAAGCTGGGAGGAGTAACAATCTTATGAATAAATGTTATTAAAATCATTACATGACATGCTATCCTGCCATGACGTTAATCTGTCTGGGGATACAGTTAAGATGTGGTGGCAAGGGAACTAAGTTTCTCAGCAAATGGTGTAAAAAATGAAATTTGAACTAAATAGCTGTTGGAAAGAAATTAGTTTGTCACCATTCACACTAAAAATTTCATCTCCCATTTGTATTAAAAAGAGAGGGGAAAAATGAAGAAAGACAATCTGGATGCTTTCATGTTTTATTACTTTCTTGTTTCAGTATTCAAATTATTCTTTGAAATATAAAATACATTTTAAAAGACTGAAAGTGTTAAGATGCTAAAAAGCCATTTTATTTTTTTTGTTATTATCAATTTGTGTCTGAAGCAAAAAAGCTCCATTTGGTGCATGTGGTATTAGCTGAAGACTTCTGTGATTTGGTCAGAACAACCAAACACAAATAGGTCTCTCAGTATGTTGCCAACAGATTCTCCCAAATCCTCCAAGGGTATCTCTACTTGGGCAAATGTTTCTAGATTATTAAAAATGAATGCTAAAGGGGGAAGAGAGCTGGAGTGTTTGAATCTGCTTGCTCAACTGTTTGCTGAGTGAAGTCTGGGTAAACATCTTGCAATTTTTCCTCTAAAAACTTATACTTGGTGAAGGCCACTGATGATAGAGGGAATCACAGTAACAGGAAATCACTTGGCTGTCTATTTGAGGTGAAATTTCTATTATTGCCTAGGATAGGATTTAGTTCTGCAAAGAATTTTTTTTTTCATAGCTTTTCAATCTCTGTAGAAAAACAGGTATTTCTGAGGTATAATGTTATTTTCATATTTGCTCTTGGGTAAGACAAATAATTTAAGTATTTATTGGTTTTGATTGTTTCAGTCCAGAAGATGGCAACTTGGGAGCCATTCAATTATATTTAAATACAAGTGCTTGGTTCACCTGGAGATGTTATTCCTCCTGTAAAAAGAAGTGAGATACAACATCTGTTTTACGAAGAACATTTTCTTATGAAAGCAGGTACAGCCTTACTAAACAGAATGGGGGATGAATGCCAAAGAAATTTCCCCACCATGTCCTAGAGGTTACATCCTCCTGTTGGAGCAAATTCAGAAGAGCACACCGAGATAATCAGAGGGATGGAGCACCTCTCCTATGAGGAAAGGCTGAGGGAATTGGGATTGTTCAGGCTGGAGAAGAGAAGGTTTTGGAATGACCTGATTGTGGCCTTCCAGTACAAGGGACCCCAAAGGAAATATGGAGACAGACAATTTACAGAGACGTGGAGTGATAGCACAAGGGAGAATGGCTTCAAACTGAGCAAGAGTAGGCTTAGATTGGATTGTAGGAAGAAATTCTTCCCTGTGAGGGTGGTGGTCTGTTATACATAAAGTTACCACCCCTTCACACACAGCCCATATCTAGAGTTATGCATACCTTTATGCTTTGAAACCTTCTTGGAAAACTCTACGTGACCTACATTTACATGTGTTTACAGTGCTGTCTTAAGAAGAGGTAAACCGCATAGTCTTAATTAATTTATGTTTTGACTGCAGTTCTGATAACAGTAAAATTGTTGCAACTTCAGAAATTTTAAGTGTGACATCACATGCATCTCTTCCTTTTTTAGAACCTGTAGAATCTGGCCACTGCATTAGGTTGTTAGAAAAATTTGCATTTGAATCTAGTTTTATTGCTTGTGCATTTTTCCCTAGAGGAAAATCAGAACTTGACTCTAAATGTTTATCACAGGCTCTAGGCAGGCTTTGTTGCTCTGTCAATAGATGAGTTTCTTATTTAATTCAATTTTGTTCATTATAGTATTTTATGTATATCATGTCAGACAATTAAGAATGTTTTAGTCTCCAGAAGAGAAGAAATATCTATATACTTTTTTTTTCAGTAGACTCATAGTTTTATTTCAGCTTAATTGAATCTTAATTTACAATGTTTAAGCATTAAGTAATGCATGCCCTTCAAGTTCAATGTGGTACTTGATATCTTGTAGCAGATTACCTATGCTTCTAATATCTGGAGTAAATATCTCAGGCATAATTTACTGAAAATTTCTGAGCACAACTTTGTTTAAAAAAGAAGATAAACTCGTCTGTTAGTTCTTTGGGTTTTGAAAATCCAAATATATTTTGTGCTGCTGATAGCTTACTTGGATCCATACTGAAAAACTATTGTCAGAGTGGGGTGTCTCAGTTTGGTGGCAATCAAGAAAAGAAATTATGCTGCCATAAGTCAAAAGTAAAATATAGAAGAATATGGTCTTCTGTTACCAAAGTGCTGTCACTGACAGTGTTGCTGAGAAATAAAATGAAATAAAACTTTTGTCTTGTCAGTGCAGTTGAAAGATATCATTAGCAAATTACTATCAGCCTGTCTTATGAAAAATTCCTGTAACCTTTTCTTGAACAAAATAATTCTCTCAGTGACATCTCCATTATTTGCAGCCTCAGCTGACACTCCTGGGCTGCCTTGTCCCTGCCCCACTGGGCTCAGCTGCTGCTGACACACACTCCCCTAAATCCTGCTGCTCCTCTTACACATTTTCCTTCTCCAGGGAAACTGTGGCATCCTGCCTGACCTGTTGCTGAGATGCCAGGACCAGACTGCCACAGTGAGGAGAAATGTGGCCCTGCTGAGTGTCAGGGGAAGACCAGCAGAGTTTTACCTCTCTGTAACAATCCATAGCGACATGGGACAAGAGTTGGAGGGTGGAAGAGGAAGTCAGTTTTTCCAAATTGTCACTTGCTATGTCCAATGGCATTTTTGGGCCCTCTTCCCTCCTTTCCCAGGGCCCTGAGGGTATGGCCAGCCCTGCCTACCTCTGCTTATCCACATTAACTCCAATTACAGAACTCCAAGTGTCAGACCAGTATTTAAATCTCAAAGATGTCATGCACAATTTTTAAAACTGCATTTCTTGTGTGATCGTTACCACGTGCACTTTAATTACAGAGAGAGAAAAATATTAGTATTTCTGCCAAATTTATGTGTTAGTGAACGTGTTGGCTGCACAACGGAACCAGCTGGAGTTTGTGCAGAGGTTCCAAAGTAACAGCAGAGGATGAGGAGCCCAGCTCCTCACGGAGCTCTCCTGTCTGCACATGGTTTCACCACCTCTGTGAGTAGGAGGGACTGGACATGGAAATAACCTCTCATCAGGAACCACGCTCAAAACAACACATCTCTTATTTCCTAGGGAATATGAAAAAAGTATTTCTAGGAGGGAGAACAGGACATGACATAGAGTGGTGTGGTGTATTGCAATTTAAAAAAACAGTGGAGATGAGTTATTAAGACTGGGAAATACTTTTTATAGTCAAGGAGGGAAGAAAAACATAGAAACATAATGAAAATATTACCAAACCTATGAACTGATTTTTTACTGCCTATTTTTTATCCTTTGTTGAGTGCACCTGAGACTTCATCTACATGAATTGTATAAAATTGTCATGTTTGTCTTTACCATGCATTCTATTTTATGGATTCTTTAGAGGTTTTATACCCCTTTTTGTCCCCCCTTTCTCTTTATCATGATACAATACAAGGGTGATGGGATGGCAAACCTAATGTGAGTAGGAATCTGGATACAGACATTCACATTTAACATGATAACCTAGTAAAGCTAAATATAACACATTTTCTATCTACTGGTGATAAGCTGCCCTCTCCACCTCTACAATTAGGATTCTTGAGCAACATGATGTGAAAATGGTTTCTGTGAGTAATGCCAAATGCAAAAAATGAAAGCCCAGAAAGTGTGCTGCAGTCTCTGCTTGCAATAGGCTTTATTTGCATAAATTACGATGTCTCCTGTTATATTTTCATTAAGTTTATGATGACTTTTAAACAATAATTTAATCTCAATGCGATGCACCCAGGTTTTAATTTAAAGAAGCTGTCTCCTGGCCTTCCCACATTTAAAGCTGATGATGAGATAACTGTTTTATAAATGAATTACTATTGGACCATGACCAATAGGATCTGAGCTGAATCCATTAATTCGTAGTTCATCTTCAAAACCAAGTCTGTCATTAACCTTTTTGTCCTCCATCCCTTTGCCTAAATAATTTGCTGCATTCTTTATCAAACATGAAGTGCAACAACTTGTACATTTGCAGTCAAGACGCTGACAATTTTTTTTACTAAGAGCTTTCATTGCAGGAAGCTTGAAATATCTTGACACTTCCACTGAGAGCTTCAATTAAATTTTAATCAGCAGTGTTACCCTAAATGTGGAAATTTCTGGTTTAAATGAAGACACAGACAGACAGATTTCAGAATAGCACATGACAGAGAAGAGGGCAGAATACTTCCTTTAAAGCCTGGGTCACGGAGTCCTTCTGAGCACTTCCAGATATATAAATTTACATCCCTTTGGTATTCCTCTTTTTGTCTGCCTGTTCATCACATGACCTGTTCCCTGATGCTTCCAATCCATTTCTGCAGTTGTTTATTATCTCTCTTATCAGTAGATACTGAATGGGGTGGGAATGGCAAAAAAACAATGAAAAGAAAATGAAATGGCCTTGAGAAAAATATATACTGGAGTGAGGGGGGAGGGGATAGGAAGACAAAACAGATAAGCAAAGGAAAAATGGAAAAAGGAAAAATTAGCAAATTTAGTCAGTAGGACAGAGGGACAATTAAAGAGCTCTATGAAATAGCTAGAATAAAGAAATACAAATTAATGTTGTCATTTCCCTGTCAGTAGGTTTGTAAATCCTGTATTAAAATAAATTATTTCAGAGCAATATTCATACTTATATTTATCAGATCAATAGCAATAAGACAATTATATTTATGAAATCATGTTGTGCCTGAAAGGAATTGTCATTGTTATTATCACTCAGATGACTTGACGACAGTTATATAATAATTTCTTGTTTTCAAATATTCCATTATTTGATGTTCCATATAAACTTGATCCAAATCCTCTGATGTAATTTTTTTGCCAATAGTCCAAATATCAATGTAAACACTTAGTGCACTGATCTGTTCTTCATTGTCAACCTGGGTGAAGTCTTGGCCCCCTAAAAAAGTTGTAGGGCTGTACGTGGATTGGCAAGAGGTTGGCTGAGCTCTAGCAGCAGCAGCCAGGATTTTACTCTTCTTTCCATGACTTTGGGTTTGCTGGCGTTTGCTAAGCCTTAATCATTATCTGCAATGTGTCCCTGTTGAAGAGAACAGAAAATTCTGAGGAGAATGTGTCCCATAAAAGCAGGAGCTGTAGTCCAGTGACATGTATTTAACCATGCATTCATCTGATCCTTCTTGGAAATTTCACAGCTGATATTTTTTTCCTTCAGGGATCTTTATAAGATCTTCTTCCTTTTAGTGCTTTGTCTGGCTGACGTCTCTAAAGAAAAGGACTGTATTTATACTGGATTCCTGTGCTGGGGAAAATCCATGCATGTTAAAGAAGTTGTTTTTCATAAAACTTTTATGCAGCCAGTAGCAAACTCTTGGGACCTGTTGATACCAGACAGAGCTGTGGCAACAGGGGCAGGAAGGGCCTGAGAGCCCTCCCAGGAAACAGCTTCACTCTAACACATGTGAAAACTGTCTTGGTAGGGATATAAAAACACAGGATCATAGAATTGCCAAGGTTGGAAAAGACACCGAAAATCATCAAGTCCCACAGTTAATCTGTCACCACCATTTTCACCACATAAACATGTTCTCAAGTGCCATATCNTAGCCCTAAAATCAGGTTCTGTTGTTTTATGTCCGTATATCATGGCATATATACAAGTCCTCTCTTTTCCAAGTTCATAAAACTTTGATTTCTCATAAAAATTGAAATATCAAAATCTGAATACCAAAATACACTGCATCCTTTAAATGTATATTAGAATGGAATTTAAATTTTTATTTCAGTCATTAAACTTTTTCCTCTATTTTAGTTCTTTGCTTTCTTTGCAAAATAGATCATTGCTCTTGTACCTTAGGGCCTTTTCTGTGATGATAAATAATTTCAAAACAGCTCCAATACATGTTTGTTTGTTTGTTTGTTTGCTTGCTTGTTTACTTTAGAGGAGCTAAATAACCATAAGGATTATCATTAACAGAGGACATTTCACACTGAGGACTGCAAGACATCTTTAATTTTACTCTGAGGACTGCAAGACATCTTTAATACTTATTGAGGCAGATAATTTAGTCATTTCGTTTCTTTTGTGAATAAGCAGGGTGTATTTCTTTCCAATGAAAAATATGCTGCAGGTATTACAGATTCTAAATGTACTATTGACAATTGCTCCTGTTAGTATAAAATNAGCTTAACAACCCTTTCAATTAAAAATGTATTCTTAACCTCCAGTCTAAACCTCTCCTGGCACAATTTGAGTCCATTTCCTCATGTTCTGACGCTTTTTACTTGGGATAAGAAACTGACCCTCACCTGGTTCCACCCTCCCTCATGGAATTGTGGAGAGTTATAAGATTCCACCCTAAACCACTTTTTCTCTGGGCTAAGTGCCCCAGCTCCCTCAGCTGCTCCTCATCAGACCTGTGTTCTTTCCTTCCCCAGCTCTCCTGCCCTTCTCTGGACATGCTCCAGCCCCTCAATGTCCTTCTTG
>VXBB01019065.1:56142-157780 GCA_013399915.1 Illadopsis cleaveri
CCCAATTTCCTTCTTAGAGGGTTTTTTTTTTTTTTTTTTTTGAGTCTATGTTATTTTTATTGAACTTTTAAATTATTTGCATTAAGATCTTTCTTCAGCATGAGGGAATATTATGCAACATAGGCTCTTTCTTCATTAAATCATCTTAGAATATCTAAATGTGTTTGATAATCCTTTTCATTTGATAAAACAAAGCAAACAACTCTTGTTCATTAGCACATCAGTGAAGATTGCACACGTTCCAATCAGTCTTTGAGTCACCATATCATAGCACCATTTTAACAGAAAAGATGAACAGAATTAAAATAGTCAACTTGTCTCCTGTATGCACTGCCTGTGAATCTCCAGCCAGTGTGCACAGCTGATAGAAAAACAGGATTGGTAGAGATAGGATTGGTAAAATCCACCTGTGTGGGTTTGGGAGCATTCTGCTTTGGTTGGGAACACTGAAGAGCTTCAGGCTGCAAGAAGAGCAGCCTGTCAATCCTTCCAGTCCTGGAAATCTGTGGTTTGGCAAATGATTCAAAACCATAAGTGGAGGAGAATTCATGTGGAACGTTGGATAACCCTCCTAAGTTTCAAGTGAAAATCTAGTGTGGATTGCCTGGGTAAATCTTTGTTGGTAGAGAGACAGGGGAGTTGAGCTTGTGTGCAAACCTTGCATCCTACCCAGTTCCAGAAATCACCAAGCTGTGGTTTCCATCACTGCTCTGGGCTTCAAAACCATCTTTCTATACAAGTCTTGTTCTACATTTTTAAAGGACTAGCCTAAAACTGGATTTTAAACTATCGATTCCCTTCTCTGCGAAGCAACTGAAATGTTGAGTGGATTTGGAGCCTCACAGGAAAAATGGCTTTGTCAAACAAGAGGCTGATAAAGGGCAGACAAATAGGGATTTGTTGCACAGCACTTCAACCCCTGTTAATAAGTAATTAACACTGTGTACACAAATTTGCATCAGCAAATGAAGCTGTTGTGACTGAATTCTCATACTTACTTTGCTAAAATTTTGCATTTAAAAGACTTTTACAGGTCATACAGAAATAAATGTTCACTCTAGACGATATCAAAGGTCTCATTCACAGTCTTGCACAGGAGTTATAGAAATCCATATATGCGTATATATTTTATTTTACATGGGCTGAACCAGGAATAAAATACCTTGGTTTTCCCAGCAAAATGAGAAACTAAAATATTTGATAGGTGTAAGATCTTTGTTTTTCTTTGGAAATTGTAATTCTGTTTTTTTTAATGTTGGTTTCCTTTTTGTAATACTTTAATGGTGGGTATTTTTTGATTTGTTGTGTTTTTTGGTTTTTTGTTGTTGTTTTGTTTTTTTTAATATTGGATTGTAAACTTTTGATATCTCATAATTTTGATCAGAAAATACTCCTCGCTGGATGAAGGAAAGAATGAGGAAGCTCTAACAAAATTTTACCTTTTCCCCAGTAGCAGGTCTAGTTTGCTATTTGAAAGAACATTTATGCGTATTTTCTGCCTCCAATTTACTGTCAACAGAGGGCTACAAAAGATGATTATGACAATACCAAGGTAATGCAGAAATGCTTTTCTGTGGATGCCCAGCACCTCCAGTCTTTCTGTACTTTCATTACTGGTAGGCAGTTCTTCATTCCTTGCACATGTAANCATGCCCATATGTTTTATTTTACATGGGCTGAACTAGGAATAAAATACCCTAGTTTTCCCAGCAAAATGAGAAACCAAAATATCTGATAGGTGTAAGATCTTTGTTTTTCTTTGGAAATTGTAATTCTGTTTTTTTTAATGTTGGTTTCCTTTTTGTAATACTGTAATGGTGGGTATTTTTTGGTTTGTTGTTTTTTTGTTGTGTTTTTTTTTAAATATTGGATTGTAAACTTTTGCTATCTCATAATTTTGATCAGAAAATACTCCTCGCTGGATGAAGGAAAGAATGAGGAAGCTCTAACAAAATTTTACCTTTTCCCCAGTAGCAGGTCTAGTTTGCTATTTGAAAGAACATTTATGCGTATTTTCTGCCTCCAATTTACTGTCAACAGAGGGCTACAAAAGATGATTATGACAATACCAAGGTAATGCAGAAATGCTTTTCTGTGGATGCCCAGCACCTCCAGTCTTTCTGTACTTTCATTACTGGTAGGCAGTTCTTCATTCCTTGCACATGTAAGATTTTATGTAGCCTCGATGTAGATTCTAAAACCCAGGAAACTGTCTTAATCTGCCTTGTTTTGATAGCATCTTTCTCCATTTGTTAAGTTTCTCAGTTTGTTTCTTGGTCTTTCTTGATTAAAGTCAACTGCCTGTTCCTCCCAGGAATGATCTGGTTTGGGCTGTTTTTTTCTTAATAAAAAGAGGAATATTATTCAGCTGTCAGTATTACCTTGGTCTCTACATATCAGTGTTATCAATTCTTTGAGGTGGCTGACAGTGTTTATGGATGATCATATCTGCATGGGAAGATGTTCTGCTTCTCAGACTTTCTTGTCCTTCTGAGCCTTTTCTTACATGAAAAAAAGGCAGCTGCACACCTAAACTTGATATAAGGAAGTTTTTTTAAATAGACTTACCAGAAGTTTACAGACCTTTACAGACCTGATTCCTCTACATTGAAACAGGCTAATTGAGTGTGTGCCAAGGTAACTTGTGTAGATGTTCAAGTCCTATCAGTTAATTTTTCTCAGAATTAAGACATAGAAGCCGCCCAGCTTTAGCATTAATGGGAAGGGAGGAGTCACTGTAACAGCAGTTTCAAACTGATTTTTGTATGGGATTTCTATGAGCTGTTTTTCATCTTGTTTTGCAAGATTGCAATTGGATTTGGTTTTTAAGCAGTGTTTTACATTACAGTGATATTGAGAATACATTACTGAGCCTTTGAAGTGAGATAGTCTAATTATCTAGAACTTGAATAGCTGAATTCAAACGTCCCCAGGGATCTGGTGCTCTGCCTGCCCCACTCCAAATAAATCTGGACTCTTACAAGATTCAGAAACTGGGTGTTCTCTTCTCTATGACTGCTCCACAAAGCCTTTGTGACAGAGAGCTCCTGTGTGTGAACATTTTATTAAAGACTTGAGCTGTCTGAAAGGCTGTCTGTGCAGATCCCTTGGTGTGTATGAAGGCTGCAGAAATGGTTGTTTAAGAAAACAAGCTTTCAGCTGCATGAACTAAATGAATTTCATGTCAGGATGAATACATGTGGGGGAAATAAACACATAAATGATGAGAAATGGGGTTTTAGTAAATGCTCTTAATGTAATCTGACAACAATCCCTCATTTTCACTGTCCAAACTACAAGTTTTGTTTGTATGCACACCATTCACATAAGGTTAGATAAACACTAGTGGTCCTGGGCACTCTGTTTATTTGGTTTATGCTAGGAGCCTGACCCAAAGACTGATTTCTTTATATATTGGACTGGATCAAACTTGCTCAACTTCTTTGTCTCCAATATGTAGACTGCTTCTTCTGGGTATTGCTAGAACATCACTCAGTATTACCAGGTTTGGGATGGGATTTCTTTGTGCTGTGGTTTCTTTATCACAATTAGTGCCTCACTGTTGGAAGGTTTGGTCACCTCTGGAGAAAGGACAACTCAATATATGAAGTGTAATGGCAGCTCTGGATGTGACTGCCAACACCTGATGCTAAGAGATTGAAAATTTTCAAACACTTTGTCCACTAGTGATTCCTGATAACCAAGGAAACTCTAAAAATAAATGTTTGTCTTGTAGGAAATTAGAGTTCTGGAACAAGTGCAGTCTATGACAAAGTGATTCATAGGTTTGTGCATGTAGGTTGTTTGTTACTTCACTTCTTTTTTTTTTTTCCTTTCTGTTGTCTCTATGCTTCATACTTTTACTTATTCCACTTTGGTTGATAATTGATAAAGAAATCAAAACAAAGGGGAAAGAAGTTGAGGAAACAACTTGCTGGCATGTAAAGAATTCATATAAGAATAATCATCATTTCACAGAATCCCAGAGTGGTTCATGGGTTGGAAGGGACTACAGTGGGTCATCTGGTCCAACCTCCCTGCTCAAGCAGGGTCACCCCTGAGCATGTGGCACAGGGTTGCATCTGTTCTGGAATATCTGCAGTGAGGGAGACTCCAACCCTCTCTGGGTGATCTGTTCCAGTGTTTGGTCACTGCACAGTGAAGAAGTTTTCCCTCATGTTCAAGTGGAACTTCCTGTGCATCCATTTCTTCCCTTTGCCTCTTGTTTGGCACCATTGAGCAGAGCTTGGACATCTCTTGGCACTCCTTGTTCAGCATTTGAACAACAGCCAGACTGTGCTGGGGGGAAGTGAAGATGAGCAGGTGGGTGGGCTGAGCAGCCTGTGGCTCTGCTCTTGGAATGCCCCTTGCAGCACATGCTCCTTGTCCAAGCTGCAGAGGAGCATTCCTGCAGAATGCTGCTCCCAGCAAGCACCAACCTGACTCCCAAACTCCCACTGGGAATGAGCCAGAAGAACCATGGAGTTTTCACATGCCAGAGGCCAGATGAGGAAAAACAGTGGCTTTTCTAGATCATAAAATATTTTTACCAGTACTTATAGGACACAGATCACACTGGGTCTGTGGTTAGACTCTTTGCCTAATGTTCTACAGGGATTTTAGAATTGCTTTCATCAGAAACCAATTAACATAGTGTTGCATGTAAGGATGAATGCAGAATATCTATATCTATTCCTTTGGGACACTACTACCATTTTTATTTTCCTTTTACCCATATGGGGGACTTGCACCAGTGTAAGTGAGGCTGAAGACAGACTTAGTTCCAGCATCCATGTTTAGATCTGTCAAAAAGTTGTGCTAAAGTATGGATGGGTGTGTGTCCTCCACAGAAGTGCAAGTATGCAACTGCAGAATTGCTTATAAACCACCCCAAAAGTTCTGATTTATGGAAAAGAATTACAATTCCTAATTAATAATTATTTAATATCTCTTAGTTAATAAGGTCTATTAAATGCTCATAGCAAACTTCTATTATGGGTAACTTTTTCTCAGTGTCAGATATTATTTTAACCTAAGCCTTCAGTATTTCCTCACAATGCTCTCTGTACTCAGTACTCAACCACATGAGCAAGTAAGTTCATCATGGACAAACCCCTGACAACTGCAGTGAATTGTAAAACAAGCATTTTCAGGTTCACATACTGGCTGTTTTTCATGTGGAATTGTTTTGCAAAGACAGCGTTGATGAGAAGTGCTTGCAGTTTGCTCCTACTGTATCACATTCTGTAATGATAAATGTGTTTTGAACAAAACAATATTGTGTCTATAAAAAAGAAATTATTCATGTGTAAATGGTAGTGGAAGTCCTGCCAAGGGAATAATGAGACTCTAGGAGTGTACTTATTGATATTCAAAGAAGGAAAAAGCTGAAGGCAGTGGTGTCAGCCTAATTTCCTTTTCTGTTCAAACCTTGAATAGTGGTGTAGCTTCTGTAGCTTGCAGAGAACGTGCACAGATTAATTCCACAGGAGTTCTTTACTCAGGTCCAGTTCTGGGTTCCTCGCTAGAAGAGGGACAGGAAGATCCTGGAGCAAGTCTAGTGGAACACTGTGAACACAATTAAGCCAGAGCAACTCACTTAAAATACTGGTTGAGCCTCAAGAAAAGGTGACTGAGAGGAGATTTAATGCCTGTAAGTATCAGAAGGGAGGTGCCAAGAGGCTGGAGCCAGGCTCTGCTTAGTGGTGCCCAGCAACAGGAGAATGAGAAGCAATGGGTAAAATCTGGAACACGGAAAGGTTCACCTGAAAATGAGCAAGAAGTTTATTTTGAGGGTGATAGAACACTGGAACAGATTGCCCAGAGAGGGTGTGGAGTCTCCTCCTCTGAAAATATTCAAAAGCCACCTGAATACAATTCTAAGTAACAAACTCTAGAACGCCCAGCTTGAGCAGGAGCTCTGGGGCTCACTGCCCACCTTAATAATTCTATGGTTGGTTCTGTGATTTTTGGTTCAGGGAAGTAGGTTTCTTGAGTAAATTTGATTCCTGCAGCATAAGACTCATTACTAGTTATGTTTTAGTTTGGTATATTCATATAGAAGATGAATTTCTGAGATGATCAATAAGGAAATTTTGTATGGGTAATAAACTTGAGGGTAATCTGTGGAGAAACTGCTTTTGTGAGCCTAGGTGGAAAAAAATACAGGCAGATGAGGAAATAAGTCTTATCTTTATACCAGTGTTTTTGGTTTTTTTTCATGGAGTCCAGATTTTCATTACTATCTTCTCTGCCTTGCCAATTTTTGTGGTTGATGTGAGTTGGAGGATTTTTTTAAATTTATTTTTTAATGTAGGGGTGGCGGGAAAGAAACTCACAGATGTTTTTATATATGCCCAGTTATATGTACAGCATTCTGTACATTAATGTGATCACAAAACCATCCAGGTATCAAATACCTTTTACAAAATAAATTGCTTATTAGCCAGTTACCTCATTATTCTAAGCAAATTGTTGTATCCATGAACAAGATGATTTTTTCAAGGTGGTCAAAATGGTTTGTGAGGTTTTGTTTGAGGTGATGCATTTTGTATTTATCCATAGCAGGAGATGCCTTCCTCCTCTCAGTATTTTGCAGAGGGATTATTTTTCAGATGTATTGCCTCTTTTCTTTTTATTTTTTTTTCCTTCACTTAGTTAGTTACAGACTCGTAAAGATGGCTTAACATCTTCAGTTTATAACATCCAAGCCTTTGAATTATTTTTTTTTGGAAAACACCCATAGCCTAGAAAAATATCATATACTGGTGTGTTGTTGGTAAATAAAGATTTTATAGCCATATATAGCAATCATTTAGTTTTCTATAGGTTTTGGAGTTTGTTTGTTTGGGGGTTTTGTTTGTGTTTTGTTTGGTATTTGTTTGTTACTGGGTTTTTTAAAGTTTTGTCCTTTTGATTGAGGAGGATAGCTAAAGCACAAATCTATTCCAAATGCCCAAAACTCTTTTTGATCTCTTGGTTAGTTTCCTGACAAATGATATTGCAGTCTGGATCGAAGCTCCAAAGAAAAAGCCCATCAAATATAATGGCGAGGCTCAATTGTGCCTTATACCGGCTGCCATGGAAACTTTCCTATGATAAGATGTCAGATGTCAGAGAAGCAAGGTGGAGAAAATAGCTTGACTAAGCCAGAAGCAAAAACTCAGGCTCAGGTGGTTTGTGCTGAGAAGAGCTGAGTGCTTAGTCAAGAATTTAAGTGCTTGGTTTCAGATTAGCAAATCAAGTAGTAGGTGTGATAACTGAAGACATAAAATCTTATTAGTGTCCTGAATCTGTGGTTGTAGAGTTGTCACTTTTGATTGAGAACCATTTCAGGTTGATCCATGTGGATGGTGTGCAACACAATTCCTCCCATGGGGAGGAACTAACGCCAGTTAATCAAACCTTTTCTCTGGGTTTGGTTTTACCAGAACACAGATTTTCAAGAGTTAATCTGTGGAATACTTGTATGCTTGTGAACATTTAACAATGTATCATGGAGGACAGGTATTTATTTTATAACATTTTTCATCTTTTTTTCACCTTTATTCTATACATTTGAAATTATACTAATGTGATTTTTAGCTGTTTCCGTCATACTAGAAGTCATATTATTAACTTCAGTTAATGTTCATTGAAAGAAATTCTTAAAGGAAGGTTCAGAAAAGCATTCCAGTCAACTTTGATATAAACCCTGTGATTGTATTTATTCTCTGATAATCTGTTATTCCCTTCCTTTATCTAGGGAAGTTATTAATCAGGAAATGGCTCCTAATACCCAAGTAGTCATAGGAGAGGAAGATTATAAAAGTACATCACATGTGTCCTCTTCTGCAGTTCACTCTGCTCTATTTCTTGGACTCTGTGTTGACTTCTTTACAAGTAGCATCAGCACTGGTTGTAGAACTTGACCACAGAGTATTTAAAATCTTTGTTTCATTACAAAAATTATATACTGGAACAACTTTTTAAAATGCTTTAAAGATTATTGACATGCTAAAAGAATTAGGAAAAAAATAGTATGTGGGGAGGGTGAAGACAAGTAAAAGTGTGCTCATGTGTTTTATTCTTACAAAATGAAAACAGCTTCTCCTTGTATGATGTTGTCTCTCTCTTCAATACAATTATTTATTGTTCCCTGCCTTGCCAAAACAAATCTAACAGATTAGAAGACAATTTGCCAGATCATGACCTATGTCTTCCTTCCCAATTTACATATTGAAGTAACAAGGATAGACTTCACAGCATGTATTTATGTATTTCTACTCATTTGATTACTGCCTTTTGCTCTTCCCAAATCCATAAAAGTGAAAGATTTTGAGTTGCCAACATTGTACATTCATATCTTAACAGAAAGCTGTTGCATTGAAGCTAGAGTAAATTCTGAAAATAATGGAAAATTATCATCCAAAGTGTAAGATCTTACCAAAAATGATAAAGAAATCAAAGAATTACATTTTTCTCAACACATATGTATTCAAAGCACACAGGCAGTTGAACACGGTATACTGATGTCCTCCGTGCATTAGCCAAATTACTCATTCCCTTCCATGATAAAGAGCTCTAACCCTATAAATGGATCATCAAGCCTCAAGCCATCAACACACCACCTTTATTTTCATCTCTTTTCCCACTGGTGCTGCTTTTCTCTTGTTTTAATAAAGCTGGTTGCCTGGCAGTGTGAAGTAACAGGTGTGTGTCTATCATTATTATAATAATTTTTTCTTATAATTATGTTTTCCTTGCAGTGCTGCTGGCAGGTCATTTAAGTTGCAAAATTAGTACTTCTATGGGAATATTGCAATTAAAATGCATACTGCCATCAAATTATTTCCTTTGAAACTCTTGAATATAGTAGCTCTATTCTTAAGAGTTTATACTCATAAATGAAAGGTAATTCCCCATGGCTGCATTATCTCCTCTTTAGATGTACTGTTATGTTTCAGAAACACTAGCCTGAACCAATTTGTATCAAACACTTTTTTATGGCATGAAGGAAACATTAAAAGTGTGGCATAAATCAGAGGTAAACTTAGTTTTGCATGAAGCCTACTTGCCTTCACGTGTTCTCTTATAATGACTTTGGGGAGAAGGGGGAGATAAGATAGACTTCCACAGTAGGGCTGCTCGGCTCACTAATGCAATTTGAATTGTGTATCAACACATTAATGTTAAGGTCACAAAGTTAATGATGTCTAAAACTACATTGTACAATTTGCCTCAGCAACCTCATAAAAAGCAGGAGTTAATGAAGTACCTTTGATTTGTGGTAACACTAACCTCCTTTCTTCAGCATCAAAGCATGAGGTCCAGAACTGCAGCTGGAACCCTGCTTTGATTCTTGTTCTCCTGACAATATTTCTCACACCTATTTTAATGGGCCAAAGCAAACTCCTTCACAGAGAAACAACACCTATCCTCCCAAAAGTTTCAGTGCTGTAGGCAGCCCTCAGAGCTTTCACTGGAGCTCTGAATACAGAGCACTTTGGCATCGTTAAATTGATAATACTCTTGCAGTTTGCACTGTTTAAGAAATAAATCCAAGGTTTTCTAACTATAAAACTACTATTTTTAATTTTTAGAATTCTAGTTACACTGAACTGGGATATTCATAACAGGAAATGTGGGTAGAGTTAAAGATTTTACTGTTATTCCAATGAACTGCAACAACTCCAATAATCCAAACTGAACAATGAGTATGCAAAAGCCTCACCAATTATATGTTAAAGAAAACATATAAACAAGTCATACCCAGCACCTCCCCCTTTATTCTGATGTTCTTAACACTCCTTTAATGCTCCCCTGGTCTTTAAAGGTGATACCACAATCTTCCCTGGGCAAAATCGGGGAGTGGAAAGCTAAAATGATTTCTCCATGCCAAATTTTGATGTTTTCATTAGGATGACAAGGATGGTTCTCAAGGCAAAAACAGCAGGAGAAATAATGATGTTGACACTTCTTTCTCCTGAACTTTGTGTCTCCTTAGATTTATTATTACTTCTTTGCATCACTCCTTTCTCCCTGCTTCCAGGGAAGGGGTGAAAGCTTCCCCACAGTTCCCCAATTCTTCCCAGGGACTGCCTGGGGCTGCCAGCTCCTTCTCCTGCAGCATTCCCAGAGCTGAGCTCAGACAGGCTGGGCAATGGACACTCAGCCGTGGGGCACCAGAAGAACCCAGTTCAGCCCCACTCAGGGCAAGGGGTAAAGCATGAGGAGATCTTGATATTAGTACCTTCTATACTATTTTTTTATATGTCCACACCTATGTATATTTGGTGGTAAGTAAATAACTAGATGGACAATTCAAGTGAATACTGAAAATGTGTTCTATCTTACAGCAGAGGAAAATGCAACTATCCAAGGGTGAATTGCTAGGAGGTTTGGGAGCTCTTCTACTTTAAGTCAACGAAGCATTTCAATTACTAAATACTTCCTCATATTTCTTCTTGTAGGATTTATCCAGTCCTGTTCAAGACCTCTGGGTTTTCTCCTCCTTGGATTCATCCTTACACTAGAAATCAGAAATACTTTAATTAGGAGAAACTCAGAAACCTGAAAAATATATGCAAAACTTCCCTTTTAAAAAAAAAAATCAAAAAGAAAACTCTTCTCAGAAAATAACAGTATTTTTAAAGACTTGGGTGAAATCCTGTCATTTTTCTTTATTATAGCTTTGTTTGAAATTAATGAGTTACTGGATGAATAAGCATTAAACAGTCTGGAAACAAAAATAATAGCTATTTGTAAACAGATTTTAATTTTCTTTTCGATTTTTATCGGCTGCATTCCATCATGCTTTACTCATGGATCTGCTAATGTAGATAAGGACTTCATAAGGAGTTATGTCCATAATAAAAGTGCATTAATATATTGTGCCTACTCAGTAAGCTGTCTTAATTTTTTTCTCTCCTCTTTTTTCTACTGCTGTACCAATTCCACTTAAATGGTGGCAAAGCTAAGCCCAAGAGTACAATTAAATTCTTCTTGAAATATAATTAGTTCAACTGTGATGTCTTTGATTTCTGGAAATAGTTAGAGAATATGGTGAGCATATTTGTATAAGAAAAGAATTTAAGATATGCTAAAACACAGACAAAGAGCTACAGACAAATATAACCACAGATAGGGTATTCTGAATAATTTATTGTGCTGGTTTTGACTGGATAGAGCTCATTTCCTTCAGAGTAGTTTGCATGGGGCTGTGTTCTGGATTTGTGCTGGAACCTGCCAATATTTCCCGGGATGTTGTCATGACCACTGAGCACTGCTTGCAGATAGTCACCCTCTCAGACTGCCCCAGCAGTGGGTGGCTGGGTGTGCACAGGAAGCTGTGAGGAGACACAGCCAAGACAGCTGGCCTCACCTGTCCAAAGGGATATTCATAATGTATGTCACCATGCTCAGCATATATAGTTGTGAGCAGAAGGAGGGGAATATTTGGAGTGATGGCATTTGTCTTCCCAAGTCACCACTATGTGTGACGGGGCCCTGCTCTCCTGGGGATGGCTGAACACGGGAAGTAGTGAATCAATTCTTTGTTTTGTATTGGTTTTGCACATGGCTTTTGCTTTCCCTATTAAACTGTCTGTGTCAACCCACAAGTTTTCTCACTTTTACCCTTCTGATTCCTAACACGGGGAAATACTGAGTTCCTGTGTGGTGCTGAATTGCCAGCTGGGGTTAAAGCATGACAGTCATGAGATTACTTTGCATTTCACAGCAGCAGTGTCTGTAGCTAATTACTGTTTTTCTTATGCTATCTTTAAATCCAAGAAAAGTTTCTGTTGGACTTGGTTTCAGCAAGTAGCTCAAGCAGCGTGGTGATAGTGTCAGAGGCAGAAGGAACAAGATCATCTCTAGCAATGTGTCTGTATCTACACATGATTTTAGGCTACAACCAATGCATCTGCCTGCAAACCAGAACAGGACTATCACTGCCTCATCACTGTTACTGATGAACTATGTTGCTTACAAGGATTTTATTTTTAATTATTTGTTTTGTTTAGCACCTCAACTACCTATCCATGCAGGCACAAGTTTGAGGCAAGAGATGGTGCCTAAATTTCCTTGTTGCCCTCTGGCTGAGGGCTGAACTCTGAAAACAAAAGGTAGTGAAATAATTGTTTATGGAACACAGAGAAAAATTCTCTTCAGAGATGTTATTGACAGATATCTGTCCCATGTGACTGGAGTTCACTCTGCACTGCTTTGCTCTTAGGAGTCCAAAAAAAGACCAGTTCCATTTAGAAAGAATTAGAAATATTCACTTGTGCTCAAGGTAAGACTACTGATATTTGTTAGTAAAGTTAATAGAGGAATGTCCTGGGTTGTAGTATGGGATGTACACAAAGTATTCTATCACCATCTTCATGAACTGTTGAATCCAATTGTTGAAGTAATTTTTCCCCCTAGGCCCTGCCCCCCCTTCCTTTTTCTGTTAATGTGTCTTCTGTTAATGGCCCATCAATACCTTGCCCATGACTCATAGATAAGCTATCTCTCGTTAATGGGCCATCAAGGACTCTCCCTGTATGACTCATCATCCCATTGTGAGATGCTCCACCTAGGGGGAGGAGCCAAGCATTCTCACCTGGATATAATCAGGCATTTGGGACAGTACTGACACTGGATTCCCAGAGGACCAGAGCTACCAGACCTTTTCTTCGGGATTGCTGCTTCAGAAAGACCACCTCATCTGGACTGCTTCCATCACCCTGCTACGGGATCACTGCTTCACGGAGACCACCTCATTTGGAGCGCTTCCATAACCCTGTTCAGGTTGTATTCTGATTCTGTCAGTGGGTGGGGGTTTTGTTTTTTGTATTATTGCATTTATCTTATTTCATTTACTTTTTTTCCTTCTTATTATTAAATTGTATTTTTTCTGACTTGGAGCCTCTCACTTGGCTTGCTTTCAAACCACTACAAGGAAGAATGAAGAAATTTTTTGTCTGGATGCATCAATTCACATAGGTGCAAAAATAATAAAATTTGCAGTTGTGGTGTGGGTTAATACTTTTAATTCCTGTACATTTATCAGCAGTCACAAAGTCAATGCTCTCTAGCAACCTGAAAACTAGCTACATCAATCAGTGCAATTAATTCTCTTTCAAAACCTGGAATTCTTATCCAAGACTGCGTGTTTTATTTATATTTTCATTTTAATTTTTCCTCCTTTCCTCACTTATCTTCTCTCATTTGGCTACCAAGGGACATTCAGATCATGGGACCAGATTCTGATTAGCCTGAAGGGCTGACCCTAGGTTTCAGCTGTTTGATATTTGGATCCCCAGCACCAGATATGTAGCTACATCAATCTGGCCCAATTGTTCTGCATTTTATGCATGATTATAGGGTATTAACTTCATATTTTGGGGTCTTGAGGTGTTTTTTGGTTTTTTTACTGTTTTTTGTAATTTTCTGTCCTCTTGCTTCCAGTTTCTTGTAGAAGACTTCAAAAAATTGCCTGTGCTTCCCCAGGTTGCATGGAGGCAATTCCTGTGACTTACTTTAGTCATGATTGTTAAATCAATATTTTACTCTGATACAGCCAAGCTAACTCCTTTCTTGCTGTTTTACTCTTCTAACTGTGGTTTGAGAATTTACTAAGGAATGAAGGAGTTCAAAATTCAAAAAGGAAAAATTCAGCCACATTTCACAGCACCTCTACAGAGAATGTTGTTTTGTTTTCAAGAAAATGAAGTTACAATTTCTTGTCAGTTCTAAAACTCTCAGGCTTGGATTTGGTTGAGATTCCCAGAAAAGATGATAGAGAACCATAATCTCATTCTGGGGAAAAAAGGAAATATTTTGCATATGGTTTTGGAGCTAAAAATTCATTGTTAGTTTACTGAATTATTTATCAATATAAAGCTGGAATTAACTAATATTGAAAAGCTTAATGAATTATACAAATTAATTGCATGCAATATTTTATATGGATATAAAAATATGAAGGACTTCCTATTTTCTTATCCATCCTTGTGTTCAACACTGCAGCTTTTCTCCTAGTTTTAGCATCAACAATTCCTGTACTTCTCAATCAAAAAATAGTGTATTCTATTAAACATTTCCAAGAATTACCAGCAAAGTTTTGTTTGTTTGTTTGTTTTCATTATAGAATAATTAGTGTGAATAAGAAAATAGGAAATGATCCTGATTTTGATGCTTAGATGTACTTTCCCTTGCATGCACTTTTCAAGGATTTTGAGTGAATTGGAGACAAGTGGCCAATGTTGTTAATTAAGCCTCTTAAGGAGACATTAATAAAAGAAATTATGGCTGAATTGGTGCAATGAAGAACTCAGATAAAATTGAACAAAAAGTGTTATCAGAAAATATCACAAAAATCAAAGGAAAAAAGGGATTAAATCTTTGGAATGAAGGGGATCTGAATATAAACTTTTCGGACTCAGAAAAATTGTCTAAGCTCACAGATTGTGTGCATACATCTTTTTTTAGGTGACAGCTTTCTATACTTTTCTTTTTTTGGTTGATCTAAGCTGCTGAGGGATCTTAAATATATAAGAGAACATATATTTTTGGATTCATCCTGGCCATGCCTGTTCAAAATAAGCCATAACACTGTTATTTTGGGTCATATTCTGCTAGATCAGATTCTTGGTGTAGAATAAGGTGTAGAAACAGATAAGTGAAGAGCTTGTAGCTTCTACCCCTTTCCAAATAAAGAAATTTGACAAGATCACCACGGCTCTATACATTACTCTATACAATGAGCAGCATGCTGTACAATTTCATACAACTGTTAGTAATGTCAACATTGTGCAGTGTCAAGAAATCATATTATCAGAAAAATCTCAGCTCTTCACTTCAACATTTGCATCATTTAAGCTGATGCTTGAAATAGGGAGGATGGAAAAAAAATTTGCAATATGCCAACTGTCAGTGAAAGGTATAAGGTAATAAACCATCCTGGTCTAAATGTAGCAATAGATCAGAAAAACCATCTAATCATAACAGCTGCTGAAGATCTTAAAATGTCCTTTTTTTAAAACATAGCCTAAGGTTTGCTCTAAATGTACAGGTGAATATAACTAAAAAAAAAAAAAAGATGTCTATAGGAAATGGTACTCATTTTGACCTCAACAATCCATAATGCAGAACTTCTCTGTGTTGCATTCAGGAACTCCATGACATTTCAGTGGGAGTTTTGGATGACTGATAAACTCTTTGCCCTAAGCCTTCATATTACTTCACTTTGTGAAGTCTCAAATAATGGTGGTTTTTTGTTTTTTTTTTTCATTTTTCTTATATTTTTTCAAGTAAAGGAATGAGGTTTTGTTAGGGTGGTCTGGCTGGCTGCCTGTATNAAGGAATGAGGTTTAAAGGGTATAGGAAAGAGACTTCTTAATTTATGTACTGTACTATATGGGCTTGTACATAATTGTTGATAGCTCCAGGAGCTGTTGTTACACAGAACTGACTGAGCAATCATTGTGACACACTTTGTGTTTGATGTAGCTGCAGCACAAGAGCTACAGTCAGCTGGGTGTGTGAGCAGGCAGCTCCTGCAGTAAAATATATGTACTATGATGTGTGTAAGTCTGGGCACTGCATGGGTGAGCCTATGGCTGATAAACCCGGGCAGAATGGAGGCTCTAAAGGACAAATGGGTTTGTCTGCCCATCTGTGCTCACAGAGAAACGCAATTCTGAGGAATACTACATTGCAGGAGTACTGAGGTGGAAAACTGCCTTTATGGAGCTGTTCTGGAGCTGGACAAGCTCATGGCTGCATGAGTCACAAGGGTTTCCTCTGGTGTGAACTTCTGGGAGGATTTGATTTCAAAAGTGAACTTACCATGCAGGAGCCAGGGTTTGACATTCACAAACTTGAAAAAATATGCACTTTGGTGGGGTGGGGATACTTAAAATATAACTTCCCTTTGTCAGCACCAAACGTAGTATCTGATACATTGGAACATGGTGAGATAATTGATTAGATTGCAAGGTCAAATCCTGGTGGTCAAAAGAACTAATCTTCATGGAATTTAAATAATTGTCACCTTGTTCAACTACTAAAACCATGATGAGCATTTTATTAATGTCTAAGAAGCAGAAACGTGTCTTTCTTGGCTATTTATCACTATAAATTCTTCTGCCATTTTTAATATTTTGCTATGTTAGAAGTATCATTCAGTCCATTATTTTTCTGAATATTTTGTTTGTAGAATAAGCTAATAATCTCATGATTTTTTTCCCCTCACTCTTTAGTATCCTGTACACAAAGAATTTTACTATAAAAAAATATTGGTTGGCATAGTCCCATTGAGGACATGAAGATCTGAAATGAATCCTGACATTGAAATTTCATTTGGAAGTTACTGTTACATTTCTCATGAAGGTGATTTTCAGTATTTTTTTTTCAAGAGATAAAATTTGAGTATCCATGTATGTATTTGGATAAAACAGACATTTGCAATGGTGTATTCTTTATTAACTATTAAATTTCTTTTGGAAATGTGAACTTACATATTTTGTATTTATTGGAGGAATTGCATTGAAAATAACTGCAAAGAATACATTCTTACTTCTTTTGAATTTATAGTTAAAACACGATGTCCAAATTTTTTTTTGGTAAACTTCTGAGCGTACTACATTTATTCAAAAGCTCTTTTTCAACTCAGTATTACTTTTTCTGATGGTTCAATTAAATTACAAAATTCTCAGTAAGAGCAGAGGTGATTGATGGCGTAATGTCTTAATATCTTGGATAAAACTCAAGACTCTTAAAAGAGGACAAAAGTTTTTTCTAGATCAGGAATTAAATATGGGAATATATATGTGGTATATGCCTGAATCATAGCATTTATGGCATGTTATAAAAATATAGATGCAAGCACAAAAATGTTCACATTAATGAACATCAAGAAAAAAATTAAAAATATCACACAACCCCAAAATCCCACCAACCACAACAATGAACACAACAAAGGCTATCACTCAATGGAAAAGTGAATGCAATTAATTTGGGATTCTTAGAAAAAGATTTTGGAGGTCCTATATATTTAAGGTTGTCTTTTATGATTTTCTTACCTCACTGACTTTTTTTATAATTTCCTCACAGTTATGACTGAACTTTTCTGTAGCTGTGGGGCTTTTTTTCTGTGTTGTTTTTTGGCTTTTTCTTCCCCATTTATTTGTTTATGCTTTAACTCATGCAGCCATTGAATCTTATATGAAACCATGTTTGTCTCTACAAGGACAATATGAATGTGGACTACTATAAGAGCCTAACTAGTATGTTTTCTGATATTTGCTTTCTAGATTTTGATGGAGTTCTTAGTCATGTCTTCAGCCAAACAAAGTATAAGACAGGGTAGTTTTTCAGAACTGTTGAAATACATTGCTTCTTTTGCTTTGTTGGAATTTTATTGGAATATGCTTTATTTTATGGAATATTTTATTGACTTTTTGTTTTAATGAAAAGCCTAATGAAATCAAGAAACAAAATTCATTATTTAAACAAAACTATTAAAAGCATTTTGGAATGGTCTGTTATGATAATGGAATAGAAAAATGAAAGAACTTTAAGAGTTAAAGAAAACAGGGATAAGGAAGAAGAAGAAAAAAGTTTAAATTCCATTGAAATTGTCAGGGTCATATGTTATATTTCAGAATGTTTTCAAGAACTGTAGAGTAGCATTCTGTAAATTACATTAAAAATTATGACTTTCTCTATAAGAAGAAAAAGTCTCTACAAAAGTCTGCTTCTGTACAGAAGCAAAAATCCATGAAAATACATATTAATGGGTGTTTAGAGACTATGACTTTTCAGCAGTTGGGTTACCCAGCTAATAACAACTCAAAGATATCTCAGCATTTCCAAGAGATTCCGTTTCTTGAGTCTGGATCTGCTGTGCTGCCGCTGTCTAACATTAAAAACTGGTTTAGCAATCACTTTAATTAAAGCAATAAAATCAAGAAAAATTACTATCACATCTGTTAAGGGCTTTTAGATATTTTTTCTCTTCCTTTCTCATCATTAGTTCATCAAGATATGAACTGTTCTAAAAGCACATGCACAAAGCAGCAGCTGTGTTTTGGATCCCTTAACACTGATAACGGTTCAATAACAGGGTCCCTGGCCTACAGCTGGAGTGCATAATCAGTGCTGGAGAATGTGGAAAACAAAAGGTCCATGTGAACTTCATAAACCTTTTCCTACACAAGCAGAGCACTGGAACCTTCTGCATGAGAGATTCCCTTCTCTAATACAGTGTGAATGGACTCCTGGTGCCGTGTCTCACCAGAAGTTATCCATCTTCCTAAGGCTGCAAATGAAAAGCAGAATTCCTGGGCACAGAATGTTCTCAGCCTTATTTGTCCTCTGAACCCAGAGGAAATTAACTGTAAACTAAGAATTGTGGAAAAGGATAACACATGCATCCATAAATATAGTAATCAGAGTTGCTAGTCATGAGAGGTCTGGGGTTTTTACCTGAGGCATGTGGACCTACTGTATTCCTATGGATACAGAAAGCACTTCAATTTGTGTTTCTTTCTTTCTGCCAGACACTGGCTAGAAACACTTTCACCCTTGGGAATGCATCTTGCCATAGGAAGACATTGCTGTTGATTCTGGTACTTTTTATATTGCAGAACCCTTTGGTGCATTTAATTTTACAACTGGGTTATCCAGTCTAAGGCTTGTGCCCCCAAATGAAATGTAAAATAATGCCATTCATGTCAGCTTGATATCTTTCCAAATGTGAGTTTGTCTGCCTGCAGCAGCTGGCTCGAACACTAAACTCAAGCCCACATCCTTTTTCTGAACACCTGTTTTTTTCTCTAATGCAGGAAAAGTTAAATAACAATCAGTGTATTTAACCTTAGCTGTGGCTTTTGCAAAACTTTCATTAAATATCAAGTTTAGGTTAATTCTATAAAAGAAGGTTCAGACACATTGGATCGAGGGAAAGGGGTTGTTTGATGAAATACCTGGCTGGAATGTAACTATTTTTCATTAGCTTAGAAATAGTAACATGAAAGCACAGTGTTAACTATATTTGCTACTTTGCAATCAATTTATATAAACCCTTCATGTCCTCTGAGTCTGGGATAAAAGTGTGTGCATGAGATATGAAAGTGAAATTTGAGTTAGCTTTCCTTAATTTATTGAGTCTGCAACACACTAATTTTACTTATAAAGGACTGAAGCTTAATTTCTCTTTGAATCTCTAAGACGTAAAGGGCATTAGTTTTTAATTGAGGAAAGTCTATAATGAATTAATTATTCCAGTATTAAGTTGCTCCATACAATTATTTACAAGTGTCTTTTCAGTTGAGTGTATTTTTTGAGTAGCTTGATTTTGCATATCTCTGTTCTTCATCTTTTTTGGTGATATAAAAACTACATTTGCCCATTTTGATCCTTTTTTTTTTTTTTTTTTTCCCAGAATAATCTCTATGGCCCAATTGAATTCTCAGCATCCTCACTCTTTAGGAGAATATGTCAGCTCTCAAGTGTCCAGTAGTCCTTTTTATCTGATGTGGACTCTTTAAAACCCACAGGCATGTCCAGGATATCAGATTAGCTTTAAGATGCTGCCATTCATCTGCTCGGTTTAATGCATTCTCAGTCAGGACTTGCTGTGTTGGCTAAAGGCTATGCCACGCTGCAGCTTAGAAAATGAGAAAAGAAAGGCAGCCAGGCTTGGGCTAACTATACCATTAACTTTCCTTCAGCCTGCAATACATCAGCAGAGCATCAGACCTAATCATGTGGTTTGGTTTTTGGTTTTTTCGGGATTTTTTTATAGCTGCTCTACCACAAATAATGATCAGAGATATTTATTCAGAAAGGAGCAGTGTTTAGTCCTCTGGAAATTTGCTGTTCTCCTAAACATGATATGCACTGACTGCCCATTAATTGTGTCATGTATTTTTTTCTCTTTACTTTTTAAAAAAACAAACTATGCTTTGAATGCTCAAGGAAAGGGGAGAGAGGAAGTGTTTACCTGTAAAAGGCAAGATAATGTAGTTGACTAATCCAGGAGAATATCTAACATAAATGGTGTTATGTTGCTTTTCCTGCCTGTGGATATTTTAGAACCCTGTATATTGATTAACTAGTGATGCAAACCATCTCTTTTCTGTGTCCTATTGACTGGATCTGTGTTGTACTTGCTAATACCTAATTGGATCTCAGGGCAGTAAAGCTTGCATTTAATTTATAGACAGTTTGCTTTTATTCTAACCATGTCAGGAAAATCAGGTTTTAAGTACCATGGGAGCACAAGATTCAAAACTAATCACCAGTAAACTTTGAGAAAAAAATTGGCTTGAGGCAGGATATTTAACTACTAGAAGGAGGGAGGAAGTGAGAGAAACACCAGTTAACTGGGGAATTTTTCTGTGTGTGATTTATGAAAGATATTGGGTAAATTCAGTAAAAATGACAGCAGTGAGCTGCAAATGAATTTCAGCCAGAACATGCATTTTAATATATTATCTGTTTAACCAAAGCATATGCTATCCACAAAATAGATATTAGCTGTCAGAGCTTGAAATTTGTATTTTAGTTTAGAACACTACTATTCAATTTATTTCAGAAAGTAGAAAGCCAGCTGACTTATTTTGAACAAAATGTAAGGACTTTTCATTTTATTTTGTGAGAATAAATGTGTGAGTAACTATCACATTATCATTTGTATCAAGCAGATCAGCAAGCAATATTTTTTGTTTTTTCTTTTCAAATGTACATACAAAAGAAATGTATTTATTTCTTTTTCAAATTTATTTATTTTCAAACTTACAAATCACTTGTCTCTGCAAAGAAATACTTGAAAGGTTGTATAAAATTTGATATGTGGCCAGATGTGTTGTGTTTCACTCTACTGCATGTGTTCAATGACTAGGCTTGCTCCCTCATCTCATGATAAAAATAAGAACAAAGAAAAAAAAAAAAAAAAAAACAACAAAAAAAAAAAAAAAAAAAACAACAAAAAAAAAAAAAAAAAAAACAACAAAAAAAAAAAAAAAAAAAACCAAACAAAAAAACAACCTGTGGCCACCAGCCTGCACATGACAGTGGTTTCCCAGGCAGTTCTCATGTTACTCTGTGTGTGTCAGGGAAGAGGGACACAGGGATTCCCAGGTGTGCAAAAAAAGCTGCTGAGCAACTTCATGAGAATGTTAAAGGACCAGTCAGCCTCCACTGCTGCTGCTTCATGGTTTGAAAGCTGCAGGTGGCTGCTGGGCCAGTGTCTTGTTGCTGCTGGCCAACCTGGCCAAGAGCTCTGCAGGAATAACCTACATTCCTGTTTTTCTGACTGAGTGGCAGAAAGCCACATCATGGATTCCCAGAGGGCTCTCATGAGGATCAGTACTTAGTGTTAACAGGGAACGTGGACAAAAAGTTACAGAGCTGCCAAAATTATGCAAACAAACACCTCATGCTTGTTTGATAACTTGCTTTTTCTGAATCTTTGGTGCAAGAAGAAAAAGCAAAGAACTTGTGGGCCGGATATTTCTGGGTCTGAGAGATTTTAGCCTGCTAGCAGCTGCTAACTTTTTCCCAGGGAAAAATTTCTCAAGAAAGTTTCTTCTCAAAACAGTCTTTGCAAACAACTCTCCTTTCTCAAAACAATCTTTGTCCAGCTGGTGTTTTGCTGTTTCTCTAGTTTAACCAATGGAATTAGAGAGGTGTCGTTCCTATTCATCAATCATGTTAAGTCTGTATTGGAACACCTTATAAAAGGTAGTAAGAATTAGACAATAAAAGCCTTCTTTCTATGTTCTTTGCTTTCTGAATTATTTGGAGCCTTTCATCTTTCTTTTGTGTCCAAGAGCGACAGGAACTTAACTGACTAAATTTCAGTCTTGATGCCGTGTAAGAAACAAGGAAGCTTACACAACTAATTGCATTAGAGTCTTGGTGCTAAAAAGCATATGGAGGTGAAAAGAGGTGTTGGAGCATTTTTTTGAGGTAGTAGAGTTGTATTTTTACCGTAGTTCTAATAACTACAACTCATTCCTCTGTTCCTTAATACAATCAGAAAAAGTCTTATATTTTTGAGGGCTTCCTATTGGTTGTTCCTGTGTCCAGGTCCCTCTTGTGTCGTGTATCTGTCATCCCCATCGTGCAATCACTGCTCTCAGTATAAGAAGTACATACGTTCCTGTGGCTCATTTTCTCCTTGCAAAGGTACTCTCTTGGGCATGGCTAGAGAAAAATGACACACTGCTGGCAGAAAAACATTTACCCTGGCCCCATTCTCCCTGAATGTTTAGTGACATGCTGACATTGCAAACCTTCCTCTGCTCTTGGATCTTGACTTCTTTTGGTTATAGTTCCAGTGAGGCACAGTCTGTGAGCGTGCCTGGACTCTGCTGCACAACCTATCTACAAATAATTTTGTGCTAATAACTTCTGACCAGGTACATCTGTTGACACCTTTTGACCCAATTCCTTACACCTTTTTTTCTGTGCTGCTAAAACAAGCTCAATGAGACTTTATATCTTCCCACCACTAATTAGTTAGGAAAAGTGTGTCTTCATTTCAGTAGGGTACACTTGATAGTACTTCTCATTCTTCCATTTTTGTGCTGACAGTGTATGTTGTAAGGAAATTGGTGAGGAGCTGGGAAGGGCCAAATGTCAAATGTTTAAAAGATGATGATGTGAGAAAGTTGCAGGAAAGTGCCAGATTTCAAAAATTGAATAGATGTGTCGGAGTGATAGTGAATGTCTAGAATATTGGCATAGAATTTATAGTGGCAGCTCATGAAACAGATCTGTCCAATTTTTGTTCTTCCTCACAGTCAGAAACAAGGTATGATTCAAGCAGAAGGCCTTCAAGCCCAATTCCTTCATTTTTTCCTTGATGTCTCTTCAGAACTGGGAGCCATGAAATTATAGGTGCAAAATAGTTTCCCGCTAAACAACTGTTGCAAAAACCTAATCATTTTTTTGAACTGTTTGCCTCAGCCCTGCTCAGTCCCCAAGAGTACACTTATCCAGGGCTCTTTATCAAAGATTTAATAACACTTGTAAGCTATTCCCAAAGACAAATAGGAAATGAGACTGGGATGGGGGAATATGGATGGCATTATGTCTTGTGCCATACTGAAGTGCAGGTATCTTCTGTCTGTGTGCTTTTCTTGTGATAGCCACTTTTTTGGGGATCTTTTTTATGTCTCTGCTGAATAACTGCTCATCTTGTTCTCAGCTAGGGACTCTCAGTGCTCTGGAAATAAGAAATACCTGCTTTTCTGTGTGCTCCCACTGAGCTGTTTCTGTGAGATCTTTCGTGGTGGCCAATGCTGCAGCAGCTGCACATTTGGGGATTTGGCCTTTTAATCACTTGCCTTCATCTGCTCTCTGTGTGTCTGCAGCACATGCTGGACTGGAGGGGGCTTTTGTTGGAGGCCCAAGAAACGTAGTGTAGGCAAAAAATGAGAAACAAAACCATATCTGTATTTGTTGCATAAAGTCTATTTTCCAAACCTCTGTAGAAGCTTTTGTTCTCAAAGAAATTCTTCTTCCAAACTGAGCTCTTTCTTACTTCATTGCATTCACTTTCAAAATTAAGAAAACTTCTACATGTAAGAAAAAACTTATATATGAAGTTAGAGCTGTCTAGGTTTTTAAACAGTTAGCTTTTTATTTTACTAAACTCCGCTTAAAGGAAAAAATGTTTTATTCATGCAGATCACTTATGTATTACGATGCATCCCAAATAAATATTGAATATTTAATATAACCTCAGTATAGTATGTAATTTGTGCTGGAATCCTTTTCCTTTAAGCAATTAAGCAGTTATTAGATATCTTAAAAAAGAAAACAAAGTATCAAGTTGATAATTTATCTTTTATGGCTTGCTCAAAGTAGTATTTTGCTAAGCTTAATATAAAAAAAACCCGCTATTGTGTCTTTATTTCCCCCATACAGCCTCTAGTAAAAATGTGCTTTAAAAACATCAGTTGAGATGATCTTGAGAAAAGAATTTTTTTGTACTTCATGTATATGGAAATATATCTTTTAGTGCATGTAGGAATGGACAGCTGGGAAGAAATCTCACTTCATTCACACAAAAGAGCAGGTACACCATTTCTGTGTGGTTCATGATTTGTCAGAATAAACTTGTAGCTTGTTCAAATTGAGAGGTTTTGTTGCAGAGGAGATTGCCAAAGGATTGCAATGGCATGCACTGTTATCTTCTAATGGAACTGGAGTCAGGACTGATATGCAGACTATCTGATCTGCCAGGCTAGCAGGGAATAAAAGGTATTGATTTGAGGAAATGCTTGAGGGAGTAACATTGGCCTTACAATGACATATCTTTAATGAGAAGGCTTATGACTTGCCCATAAAAGCCTTAACCATATCCCTGTGTTATTTGGGCATTATTGTTCAAAATAAGTTAAGGGATTTTCTGACTAGCTTTAAGTGCCCTTAAAGAAATTGTGTTCAGGTACAATTATAGTCAGTGTGCTTAACAAGTGTTTCTCATTGATAGAGGTATCTCTTCTTAAGCAGCTTAATGCAGTATTAATGACAAAATTCCACAGAAGTCTGGTAGTCCCAAATCTGGGATTTTTCACCCTGGGTTCTTTCTCATCTACATCAGTCTTGCCATAGTTAACAGGGACAAAAATCTAAAATTTTAAAGGGAGAAAATGTACCTGTAAATCCACTCTACAAGATGCATTAGGAGTTTAGTGATCCTGAGAGAGAGAGGCTTGCTAACTTCACAGTCCTTAAACATGGTCATTACACCTGCAAGAGTGAGTAAATTTAGAAAGTGCTGAGAAATTGGATTGTAAGAGGTATAATTCCTGCTCCACAGCCATGTCAGCTTGGGAGCACTGCCTCATGTTGCATAAAGCCTAATCACTGCTGGAGATGGAGTGAGCATTAGAACTCTTGGGACCAGCATAGGTAAAAGCACATGCCTCTTTACCTGACACATGTGCTGCTCATGGGAAACACATTCAATCTTTATCTAACATTCAAATTTCATGTGGCCAAAAGTTCCTTAAAGATGGTTAAATTTCCTCTTGGGGGATCTGTGCTGAGAAAATCTCTTGTAGCACTGAAGTTGCTGTCTGAGATGTGGTTCTGCCTTCAGTGTGTTTCAGGCTTTATAAGGGCAAGAATAGCAGAATATGGGAGTGGGGAATTGTGTCTATTTGGGTGCTTCATTCCATTCCTCTGGGAAGCCTAAGTTATTTTCAGGCTCTTGCTTTCAAACCACGAGTTCCCCAAAATTACTGAGATTGGTTCTTCTGACTAATGCTGAGTAGAGCAAAAGTTCTGTTAATGTAGTTTGTACAAAGAAAGAATAACTCACTAAATACAAAAAACTGAAAAAAATAAACTGTGTTTTATCTCAGTAGGTGTATTGTTTAAGACAAATGCCTTTTTAGCCACTTTTGAAAGCTCCTAATGCAATCAACCTGTTAACTGCAGGGCCACAATACATTTTTCTTTAGTAAATATTTTCCCAAGCCAAGGGATCTATAAATTATGAATAAGCCTTTAATGAAAATACATGAATAGGTAATACCAGCTACAATCTCCTATTATTAGCTACACAAGATATTGCCTAATGTTATATTTAAATTATGCAGATCAGAATAATTTGGTATATATCAAGGGATAAATTATATTGTTCTATGCCATCTTAATTATATCTTTTGACATGAAAGAAGCTATCTGAGTGCTTTGCTAATTAATCTTGTCACTCTTGACCCAGAAAAATACTCTGTGTGGGTTGTTTCAAATTGCTGCAGTTAAAAATGCTAAATATATAATTTAATTAATATTGATATTAGAAGGTGTTCAAATCCATCCTGCTGTCAAGGAAAGTTTGAAAGCCGGTCGTTTCTACACCACCATGCAAGTGAGAGACGTGCAGAATTTATCCATTTCATATACAAGGGTTTTTACTTTATTGCTTATTTTTACTTATTGCTTTCTGTCGCAGTGACTCATCATTCTTGTTCTCCTATCAGTATCCAAGATGATCAGGTGGTTTTGCCTGTTGTGAGCTTTTGTTTATGCCAATATCTCATACCTGTAAAACAAATCTAACTTCCTATATCACTTCCTTTAAAAAAATATTTTGTGTAGTAGAACCTCTTTAAAGATGTAGTACTTTTGCAAATGAAGAAGCTAAAAGATATGCATTTGAGACATAGAAATGTATTTCTATGAGACATGTATTTTTTCTCAAGCTCAGTATATAAAATAATTGGGAAATCCTCTTCAACTTTAAGCCCTCATTATGCTGTCAATAGATCTAACCATTTCTAACACCTTGCTTGTGTAAAATAAACATATTGCCACTTAATGGGTTATGTATTCAGGGCTCCCCTATCTAGGAGTTATCCTCTGGATATAAAGCAGATCCTTGTTTCTTTTCTGATCTTAAAGTAGAGACTATGTTTATTTTTTAACTGGGGTCACCATCTCTTCCAGTGATAAAAGGGTTCATTTATTCATTCTTGCAATATATAAATGGACTTTTAAATGTAAATGCACTCTTAGAAATTACTTCCTAGCCAGACAAGGAGAGTTTAAGATCCCTCAGACACGTTTTAGGGGAGATGATGATTCAGAATGTTTAGATGTGTCTCTCCTTGGTACACAGCAACTTCTCTCTGTGTTACACTTCAAAACAGACAGTCCCCAAAACATGCAGTATATGACAGCACAATATCTTTCTGGTGAATATCTTTGTTCTTCTCTACTGTCAAAGTTCAAAACTGTGATTTTTCTTTTTTTTTTTTTCCACTTTGCCTATGCTACCAAGGTGTATCTACCTTAAAATTAAGTTGCTTTTTGAAATAAATTGAGAAGAAATTTTACTATCTCTGTAAAAATATTCAATTTTTTTTTATAGTAATCCAGAAACTTGAAGCAGAAAATCAAAAGAATTGGTGGATTGTGTGGAATTATATTGACCTCTTTATAGCTGGTTATAAAATCTAGTAAACAGCTTGGAGCATTATGGATCTGTTTTAGTACTTTTGCTCTTTCTCACCTTACCAGGGGTACTGACAGCTCCATGTGTATGAGTGAGAAACACTTTCAGATGCAAGGACAAGGAAACTTCCAGATGTCCATGAGACAGCTATTGTGGTGGCATCTGTTTGGCCATTAGCACACTAGCTCACTTAAAATCAGTGCTGTAGAGGTTTTCTCATGTTCTTATTTATGCATCAGTATTTTGAATTTTTTTCCTGAGAAACTTCCCCTGGGGTATGAGAGAAGGGAGGAATCCTGCCAAACACAGGGGTGGTATAGAAAACTCTTCTGACTGGGAGGCTCCTTGATGACTTGGAACGAATTTGAAGCAGTACAAATGCAGGCTGCAGTCTTTCGAGGAATTTTCCCAGTTCACCGTTCTCTTCAGTTGGAATTAACATCAGATAAATGCCCAGATTGGAAAGATCAGTGTATCACAAGGTTGAACTCTCAAAAGAAGATCCAGAGTTTCCAGTTTTAAGGTTTTTACTGGCACTAAGATTAAAGCAGTTACATTCCTCTCGCCTCAGTCCCTCAGGAAATTTGCCAGGTGCTCTCCCAGCTGTGAGATGCCTCTGCCTTGGCCACGAGAGCACACAGGCACAGGATTTATGTAAAGTAACAATCATCCAAGCATGAGAGAGAATAAAAGGAAGCAGAATTTGGTTTTTATCAGTCGTTAATGTTCCTGCTTGAGTTTGGTCTTGCTTTCCTATAGACAACCGTGTTAATAATCCATGCCTTGATTAGAAAAAGCTGTGAACAACTGATATGGAAAATCTGGATTGTTGCATGGGTTCTGATGCTTTCCATCAATTTCTTTGCCAAAGGCAGCCAAAAGAAACAATTTAGTAAAGTCAGGAAATGGCTAGTAAACTTGTGCTCTAATTTCATTTATTTCTTCATATTTATGTTAAAACTGCTTAATATTGTATAAATTCCAGTGAAACAGATCCCAATATTTTATTCAAAACCTTTAAGCCAAACCAGGTTCACACTGCAGATAAAAGCCTACATAGCCCAGCTATGTAAATTTTATTTATCAGAATGAACTCAATAATAATACAGTTTGCACTTCTACATTTAATTAAATTTCATTACATGATAAAATTGTATTATAAAGAAATCTTTGAAAACATCGTAATCAAGGTGCAATATTAAATTTCTCTTAATAAATAAATAATGATTCCCTGTATTTATGTGGTCACAAAAACATGTTAGCTATAGTCAGAGTTTATTTCAAGTCAATAATAACCACTCTTAACAAGCAGCAGTTTCATACAATGTCTTCTAGTTTTTACAGGGATTATTGTATAATATTGAAAAATGTATAGTACTGAAAATGTGCTGGTAAAATCAAAATGCTATATATAAGGAAATTAAATGAAGCTCAGCCAGGAGGTTTTGATGAGTAACATGCTTAATGGGGGAGGCCAATGGCTTCAGAAATGCTGGTTTGCAAATGGCCAATACTTATTCAGCTTATTATTTCTTTGGAGACTTTTAAATTTCACTTAAAGGTAATATATAGATTTATTTTCATTAGTGAATAATTTTGAAGAAATTAGCTTTTATTATAAGGTTTTCAGCCTGCTAAGTGTTGATTCTTTCCTTTTCCTCCAAATATAATACATCTTCTACTGGGGTTTGTTGGACATGCTCCACCACAAAATAGGATTTGCATTGTTTTTTAGTTAGATAATTCAGCTGATCCATTTCCACAATCCAATTTACATACATATAGCTCATGAATGAGAAAACATTTATCTAAAAAAGAGCATGTCTTTGTGCAAATTTATTTATTTATTTCTCTTGAAAGAAAGAACAATTTCTATGCAGTAATCATGTCTTTAATTACCCCTTTAAAACAAAAGCATGCAAGAGTATGCAACAAACATGTTTTTATTAGTACCAAATGGATGGAATTGGAGAGATTCTTTAAATGCCCAACTATAATGTCCTTGTCATAGAAATTGTTAGCCAGGAGATATATTGCATTTCTTTCTAGAACAACTCGAAATATATTCCTCATCTAGCAAAAAGAAGGAGTCCTTTTCACTAAAGTGTCAACGTTAAGCTGACACTGGAGTCAAGAGGTGAAAAGGATGTTGTGGGAACTAGAAGAGAGGTCAGAACTGAGTCAGCCTTTGCCTTCCTTCCTGCTCCTGAGAATATGTGGAGGAATGGAAAATCTAATGCTTAAAATAAAACTAAGTGATAGAATATTGCCCTGAGAGCTTGCTTCAGGAACTGTCAACTGCATTAAAGGCACATTGATAGCCTGTCCTGGAAACCAGGTTATCCACTTTCCTCAAAATTTCTTAATTATTATGCTTTAACACATTTATTGGGAACATCCTCTTAATTGAGTACTTTATTGGTTTAATTAGTTTTAAGTATTCAATGGCATCTTGTTTTACAGTTCTCAATACCAATTTAGATTTTATTAGCTAAAACAATACATAAGTTACCAATTGGCATAGAGCAGCCAGATAGGATATACCTTGATGTAAATTNTGGTTGCTGTCCAATGGTATACTAGGGTTAATTTGATACTTTTTTTGTGGCATGATATAGTATTTCAGTGCCCAATGTGTCTTTTTTTTTTTTTCCAACAATATCATGGTCTGATTCTTTCTTATGGTATAAACTCAATAGATAGAAAGTGCATCATATAGAGTTGTTATTTATCTTAAATGTTTATTACTTTTTATCTGTCACTCCCAGTTTCTCCATCACAGTTTTGTCCCTCAATCATATAAATGCTCTTTATTCTCAATATAATTTCTATATGGTTATGTTTTTCTTCCCCACATTTTCTTCAAAATAGACGAGAATAAACTTTCAAAGTCAGGGCATCAGACCCAGTCCTCCCATAACTCTGGTTATAACATAAAGCAAACATAAATCTTGATCCATTGTATTTGTTTTGTCAGTAGGTGAAACAATATCATCCATCCCTGCTTTGTGACCATATTACCTTAAAATATATATGTCAAAACTTCTTAAAAGTTATGAAGTATCAGCTCTGTCTTCAGTTGTTATACATCAGATTCTCACAAATCAGGACAGGTATTGAAAGGACTTTCTCTAAGACATAAGGTAAAGTCTGAAATAGAATTCAGAGTTTTGGAAGGACTTTTTCTTTAACTAAAGAAGAAAAAGTTTACCTGGTGTGCTAAGTGATTATAAGCAATGATAATGTTATTTCCAGCTTTTCTTATGCTGCATTATTAAAAATAAATGAGAGTGGTAAAACCAGGACTTTTTTTAACATAATGTTCATCTCATGATAAATTTAAACACTTTCAAATTTTCCATGCATGAAGATAGTTGCATTTTCAGAACTTTTGGAAGGAAAACAACTTGTGTGTGATATCAATGCAAACATCAAACAAATCAAATATCATACTTACATCATTAAGAAGGTACCTAAGTGAATTGTTGTAAAAATAAATTGGTTTAACATACCTTCCATGGATGATGTAGTAGATGTGCCAATTTACTCTTAGTTGATTTCACTGAAAAATGTGTTTCCCAAGAGAAATTTTCTTGCTCAAGTAGTTTTTTTCCATTAGTTCAAGTTTTACTGACTTATTAAAAAAAACCATCCTAGTTCTAGATACATCTGGAAGAAAATAGCCTAATTCTTCACAGACATTTTTAAACATGCTAATTTCAAATTATTTTTTGGGGCCAGCGTATGGGCAGGAGGAGAAGAGACAACAACATAGGTGGCACAGGACTGAAACTTAAGATGGTATTCTGTATATCATATGCTGCTTTTCCATTTCTGTGATCTTTAATTATTGACATGACCAATATTGATTCTGATGAAGTGGAATAAGTGTCCTCTACCTGGACATTTCTATTAACTTTAAAATACTTATGTAGCCTTGAAAGTGTTACAATTTATAATAAAATGTAATGAAATTTCAATAACTCAGAATTCTATAATTATATGGAAATATCCAAGAGATTCATAGAGCTAAGGACCACATTCTTCAATAGAACTGCATTGTTTTTAGAAAAAGACACATTTTTATTAGACGTTTCTCTATAAGTTGTCTGCAGCTTGATCAGCCTTTCAACAAATAGATAACTGAATAAAAAATTGCATTGAACAATCTCTTCTCCTTTTAAGCGTCCTTAAAATTACCACATTTTGTATAACATTTTAATTTACATTCATCCCAATAGACTGTAAGTACAAGTTTCACTATTTAATCTGAAAAAGATAATCCACATTAAGAGCATGTTAATCTATATGCTTAACATTTGTCTTTGGTAATAATTGCTGTTTAGTTTTATAAAACACTCATTAAAAGTTTTGCTAAATTACATAAAGATCATAATAGGCATTTAATGGATGCTTTTAAAACTGATGTAGAAATCACTTTTGATTATAAGTAACTATAGGTTTAAAAAGTCATCATTATATATCTATTAAGACTATTTAACTTAAGTGTTCCATAATTAGGGAAGAGCCAGAACTTTAATTGCACATTTGCAAACTGCTACCTAGGAAAATAGCTCTCTTTTTATCCTAGAAGAGTTTGCACTCTCTGCAGGTCTTATTTAAGAAAGTTGTTGGGTTTTTTTTAAATTTGTAAGTAATATCCTTCTAGACTATAGTCAACATTATGGGGCAGAAAATAAGAAGTCATCTGATATATAATTAGTTCCTTAAAAATTATCTCTAATATTTGAAAAAGAATTATAAAATTAACTTTGGTTTGCAAAGTGTTAAGTTTGAATCTCTCTATGAACTGTTTCAGCCAAAGTACTGATGAGGGGAAACAGAGTACTTTTACCTCTGGATGAAAGACTGAAAACAGGCAAGAACAATAACTTTGAGCAAATTGAGTTCTTTTGACCTAAATCTCTCTCTTAAGTGGCTGTCCAAATCATAGCAATATACTTGTCATTGGTTCTTCTCTACTCAGCATCATTGGACATCCCAAGAAGCTTTTACTTTTAATCATGGAGAAAATAAAGTGCTGGGTTTCCAGATACACCCCGGTGTGGAAACTGGGTTCCTCAGGACAGCAACTTTGCCCAAGTTCCATTCTTAATTCAGTTGTCAGATCTCACTTTTCTAACAGCTGAGACTCAGAGTTTTAAATGTTCTTCCACAGGTCAATAAAGAGATTTTTCACCTAAAATCTTTATTCATAAACAGAAACAAAAACAAATAAACAAAACAACAACAGCAACAACAAAAGAACAATAAAAAAGAGACTATCTTGGATTTCTTCTTTACTTACATGCAAACGCAAAACAGATGTCCCAAAGCAAAGGAAATATGTAGAAAGATCACTGGTTTCTCATTTCTTTCAAAAGCAGTTTAATGACATTAGTGATACATCAGTTGGTACTTTTCACAGTGGGTATGTTTATTTAGAAAGAGAAAACCTTGGAGAGAAATGGTCTCCCATTCGAAATACCACCTGATCTGCCTCTGTTTAAACTATTTTGAATTTCCCACTGGTTTTGATGTTCATGTTTACTCTTCAATATGTGCTCAAAGCAAAAGCAAAGTATTTATATTCAAGTAGTAGAGTGTTAGAAATGGAAAAATGGCAGGAATGGTTAAACTTCATCTCACACCCATCACTGCTCCCCATTTCATTGAATCTGTTTCCTTTCCATTACCCTTAGCTCAAGGCTGACAAAATTGCTTTTTTTCTGTTTGGTTTTGTTATGCTTTCTTCTTAAGACTTGCATCAAATGCAGTGTGTTAGTCTCAATGAGCCCCCAAGAGAGAATTAAATGATGTGACAAACAGTCTTGAAGGCAATTTTCCATTAAAATCCTGTTCTTGTTTTCTTTTGTAATTCTTCCTGCTTGAATTTAAAGTTTTTTTCCCTCAAATACATTTAGCTTGAGAGCAATTTTATAGAGCATACAATGTACTTGGGTAACTGTATGCTTTTCTGCTCTGAAGTTCATCTAATATTCCATGGCTGGAAGAAACCACAGAGAGCTCCTTCTTTTTTAAAAAAAATTACTTACTCTTTGAGATTATTTAATAAATTTTTCAAGAAAAATAACTGCCCTGTAAATTGATTGCATTTCCTTTACCTCTGACCTGTTTTTTCTTTAAATACGAGCTCAGATCAAGCAGTTGGCTCTCAATGGTCATTTCCCTCTTTCAGTTCAGTCATAGGCACACAGCAGAAAATAAGTCCCAAATAATATTCTTCTGATCTAGCTTAGTTTACCTACTTTATAAAAACAAATTTTACTTTTTAAAAATTTATTTATTTATCTTGGGTTAGAAGAGAGGCATTAAATAGTATAAGGAAATAGAATATGAGGGATTTGTATGAAGAAAAGATGGCATAATAGTTAACTCCTAAGGTTAAAGTGGAAAAGAGAGTAATAGGGGAGGAATAAACATATGCAAAATCACCTGTTACTAGGAGAAAAGGAACATAAAAGCAGAAGATGAAGCAATAAGGAGAAGAAAATAGGAAATAAAAAAAAAAGGAGCAATTAATGAAGTCCATGTTAAAAAGAGGAAAAACACGTTGAAGAACACAGTTGAAGATTTAGTCACCTAACTGCACTGGAACACGTTTAACAGCAAGCCTGGCAAAAATAGCAGACAGAGTATATTAAATCCTCCAAATTGAAATAAAATTATCAGTAAATAGTTGTACTTTGGGCCAGGCATACTTTGCCCTGAGAAGTACGAGGGCATTGCTGTGTTCTAGTAGAGATGCTGGCATTATATTCTCATGTGTAGCCATGTATTGCTACGAAAAAGCAGCTCTGAAAACCTTATTTTTTCTCCTTAAGACATTAGAAGGTCTGTGGTGACCATCTGCTGGAGATGGTATTCAAAAGGGAAATGCTGACAGCTACTGTCTCAGACCCATTTTGCCAAAAGAAAGGTCTGAGTCTGATTTGCTTTTTCATGAGTGCACAAAACAATTTAGATTTTTTTTTTTCCTTAGATCTCTCAAGTCTGTATTTCAAGTCTACTGCTGCAGTAACTGAGTTCTTGGACTTGATTTGAGTAACAAACCTAGAAAAAACCCCTTTGTTTTCTGGATTCTATATTTAGTTCCTGATTGCCTGATGTTTTAAGTACATAAATATTTATGCTACTGTAATATCTCAGTGGTACTGGAGAGTTCCAACTTCATTAATCAGTAAAATACCGAGGCTGGATCCTGCTTCTTGTGTAACTGCACCAAAGGTTTAAAGTACATTAAAGACTGTGATTTTTACCTTCTAAAATCACCAATAATACCCTGGTTGTGTTAATATACAAGTAAATAATTTAGTGCTGGACAAAATAACAGTATAATACTGGCAGCCTAAAGTGAACAGCTACAGAAATCAAGACGTGCAGACAGCCTCAAAATCATGACACCAAAACCTGTTGTTATGGAAACTGAGTTTCCCAGGACACATCTGCAGATCTTAAAATATTTCTTCTTAGCTTATAGGTAAAAGTTTGGGACTGCTCTCTACTTATAATGTAAGAACTTACTAACAGCTTTTCAGCCATCTGTGGGTCAGAAATTGCTTTCCTCTGAGAGTCAGAAAGTATTTCCCCCGAAAATTTTCAGTTTTCCTACCTTTTTCAAGATATTTTCCCTGAATAGAAGCATCAGTTTTGAACAGAATTCTGACATGCAACAAGGAAGTGCTGACTTGCTGCTTCCATAATAAACCCTGATGTCTATGACAATTTCTTTTGACACTGCAAGTCATCAATTGTGGCATGTTCCTAAAGCTCCACAATTTTCATTTGCATGAGATGGATACTATACTCCATTAAACCATTTGGGTTAATTTAGCTCATAATTTGTCAACTTGATGCATTTTTATTCTCTCTCAAATGGAAAGCTTAGGAAATGACAGAGACAGCAGCAGACCATATGCAGTGGTTTTTTTTCCTAGGGAGGATTTGACAGTCAATATTTGTTCTCTTTACTTTCAAAGCCTCAATTCAGCTGGGTTTTTTGGTTTGGTTTAGTTTATTCAGTTTATTTCCCACTTCAAAATGTCACAATTCCTATGGAAATAAAAACTGCATTCAAGTTTTTATTCAATCTTACAATGGATGATAATATCTGATCTTGGAATACATGATTATTCATTATTCTACAAGCATTAGCTGATCTTTATATGATGTGTTAGAGTAAAGACATAATAAATAGTATATGAGAAAAAATGCCCCGAGGTGGAATCTCGGCTTCATTGAAAATCAATGGCAAAACTACTATTTCCCATCAGTTGGACGAAAACTTTTCTGTCCATGTGAGAATTGAAAGACAATTTAATTTCTCTACTTGTGAGAACTTGTATTATGTGATTATATTATTTGGGTTTAATTCTCAGTTATTTCTTCAGGCAAAGCTCCAATTGAAATTTCTTGTCTCTTGTAATCAGTGGGAATTTTTCCTAAGGAGAACATTTTGCCAGTGCTGTGCAATTTGTTATTTCTCAATGTTTATCTTTTGTCCATTTTATTATTTGTCTTATGGAAGAATAAGGGAAATAGGCAGCTTTTTGGAACTGAGTAAAGTGAAAAAGAAAAAAAAACTACCACAAAAAAGAAACAATGATTAAATGGGGTTGATCAAGGTTAAATTTATGTTGTGAATATGGATATAGGACTGCCTGACTTGCATAAAGGCTCTGTCACTTATTATTTTTGTAAAGTCTGATGAGTTAGTACAGAAAAAAAGGTTGAAGAAATTAGCCCTAAAGCCTGTGTGCTGCTCAGGACCCTCTGCAATGGAAGTTTCTGGAAGGCATCTAGTCTTGCTTTGAATTCTTAACATGGAAACATTTTTAACATGGAAAGAGTCTGTTCCTTGGTACCTGGTGGAGTAATAGAATTGCCCTTGTTTTTACTGTATCTGCTTTCTGGTATAATTTTGCTTTTACCTGCTGGAGGAAAAATCCACCCACTTAGGTTTTGTAATCTATAAATACTTGTAGACTAAAAGCAAGGCATATTTTACATACAGACTGAACTCAGGTTTGTAACTACAGACAGGTTTTAAAATTCCAAGTTGCTTTTATGCTACTACTTTTAAATTCTGAGCACTCTATTGATGTATTTTGTATTATTTCCATCAGAAAAAGTTGTTATATTCCAGTAATAGCCTCATTATGATTTGGATAATAAACCCCATTCACTGAGGATTCATCCATTTTAAGGCCTCTGATAACTTTATCTACATCATCACAAAGAAAGGTACAGTTGTATTATTGAAAAATTGCTTAGAAATTCAACAAAATATGCTTGTTAATGTTCTGTTGCAGTCTGGCTAGTAGAGAAATCCACAGAGAAAAAATGCATTAGAATTACCCCCATATTATTATTACATCGAAATGTGTTTTCCTTTTTCCTTCATCTCAGAAAGGAGCTCATATCTGTGCTATTGATTTAATACAACAAAACTGCAAATTTATCAAAATACTCAAAAGTTTCCAAGTCATTTAGCAATGTAGATACTCTAAAAATGATATTTTCCCATGTCTTTTGTATTTTTTTCTCCTATGGTTCATCTCTTGGTCATCTTTGCAGCCCACATGAGAAGAATAAATCATATAGACTTTGAACTGCAAAGATTTTATAGCTGCTGCAAAATAAGGGTAAAACATTTTTATCTTTGGATTTCTTAAATGTTTCCACCATTTAAAACTGTCAGTATTCTACTTTTTAAAGACCAGTTTAAAGGTGAAGTCTAATTGGTGTCACGTCTCCTCCCATGTAAAAATTAAAAATGCTGATATTAATGTTATTAAACAAATCCTTCCCTTTTTTAAAAGCTTAAGACAGATGAGATGCTGAAGAAAGGGAGGATGGAGAAAGAACTGGTTTTAGTTCTATGTTGCATTGGAGTTTTCTTCCACTGTGTCTTTGATGCTGGTGGGGAGAGCTGCGTCTGGAATGGTGCCATGTGTCCTGAGAGTTAGCTGCAGGTACTAAAAGAAATCGTGAAATCTATTTCACTCTTTGTACAGCGTTAGAAATAACAGGGGGGAAAAGCAGCCTCCAGAAGTGAAGGGAAAGAAAAAAAGTTCCCTGTAGTCTGCATATATTTTTCAGCACAAAAGTAAATAAATCTTCAAATTTTTTTAGCTTTTGTTTTTATGAAAAAAAATTGAGAAGGCTCTTGAAAAGAATCTTTGCCTGAAAAACACCCAAACATGCTATTATTTACTATAAAGTGAAGGGAGATTTAAACAGAATTTATATCAGAGACATGACAATATTTTCAAATTACATATTACTCGGAAGCTATAAACACTATAAATAAAATTAAAATGTGGTATGCATAGAGCTGTATAATACAACTTATGCAGCTAAAACCAGCCATTCTCATATGATAAAGATCCAGGTTTTAGGAGCTAATTCATTTCCTATTAATGATCTTGGGTTGTGCAGCCATTTTGTGTTAATTTTGGGGTTTTTTTCACTGCTGATGGTAAGACTCCAATACCTGCTAATGGCACCTCCAATGCCAACTCTAATATCTGTCAGCTAGAGCCACTATTAACTGCCTTTAAAATTAAATCTAAAAAATAGGGCAATAAATACCAACTGGGGAGTGCCATAGAAAAAAAATCATCTATAGGTGCTGAGTTTCCACATGTAATATGTTCTTTCTTTATGTGAATAAAAGATACATAGTTGGTTTTATTGGATATGTTGAACAAAAGCCCAAATAATTATCTGTGACCATAAATACAGGACAATATTATTGCATCTTATATAACATCATTTTTTTCTTTTTATTAATAAGATCAGTACTACGCTGAAATAGTTATAAAATTAGGAAATTTGCATCTTATCACCAGTACTTTAAAGCTAATTTCAATACTGGAGGCACAGTGCAGATTAAAAGCTTTGGATTTTGGCTACTATACACTAACACATCAATGGAAAATATTTACAGTTTTTTTTTTTTCTGTAGAATGGCTGAACTCCATGCCAAAAACAGCTAATGAAGGGAAAAGGGAATAGGGCAAACTAAATAAATGATATGGCTGTTGTTTGATTAAAAAAAAAACAACCACTGTCTATTTAATCATTCAGATTCAAGCCTTTAAAGTCAATTTTGCATATAACTTTCATATTATGTACGTGACACAAAATACTTTCAGAAATTACACTTATTTAGCTGTTTGAAAACTTTGTTGTATTACTGAATTATTTCTGGGTTTCTACAGTGTTTTATACACCTATTCCTCTATCAATTTCCTTGTAAAAACCTACATTTCAAATGAATGAAATTAAATGCTTCTAGTTCCTATAGGTTTTCAATTTCCATCTTTACTTGACACCAGACAGGTTCAAGAAGGCTTTTTTTTTCTTTTTTTTTTTTTTTTTCCCCTATGGTAAAACACTAAAAAAGGAAAATGAGACATTCTTCATCTGATTCACTGTGAAAATGTGGGGGAAATCATAACATGACAATAAAGAAGTGGGGAATCCAGGTGTAAGCCAGACAGTTTGCAGAGTGCCTGGCTGTTGTATAGGAAAGAAGGACAGCAGAGAAAACAGATGTCCAGGTACAATTTTTAAGGCTTGTGAGGCAGGTGGAGGAAAATGTGAGTCTCCAGCTCAATTAGCTTTCAAAATACATCAATGTTTCAGTTTAGAAGGGCAACACTTCTGCAGTTTTAGCAAGTTAGGCTGTACCTTCAGTCATGATATCTAAGAAATTTACGCAGGTTGAAGAGACAGGCTACAAGTACAAAGCCCAGAATACCCTTTTTTCCATGAATTTTCTCACATATTTTACTTCCTTAACTAGTTCACAGATGTCTGTTTCAGCATGGTACAAAAGTTTGCTAAAAATGCCTTTTACAAAGCTGTATTTAATAAGGACTGAAGTGCATTTTGTAGACCAAGTGCTTGACCTTTCCTCAAATTTAGAGCTGTGTTAGCTAAATTATTAAGCAATAGTTTATATTAATAATTAAAAAAAATCAATATCTAAAAGAATATCCTTTCTTTTGGCCAGGTTGAAAAAGCCAGCTGATTTTTATTCTACAGGGAACACTCTGGACTTGATAAGAATTTTCATATCTCAAAGTCAGTCCAGCGGGAATATTTTTGACATTTCTTTAGAAAAATTCTAGACCCTGTTCCTCACCCTCACTCCTTCATAAGTGACCAGTGAAACACATAAGCCATTTCTGGTGCCTCAGATATTGTTCCCTGGATCAAAGGCCACTCCTGGCTGTGAAATTCTGGGGATTGAAATGTTGTTATGTATTTCAGCACACAAGGTTATGCTTCACTAAAACTTCATCCTGGAAATAAATATTCAGGACTTGAAAGAAAAGCAAGTGCATATTGAGAAAAGTGACCTAGATTATTCTAAATCACTACTGTTAATATTTTTAATTCCCACAAAAATGATTCCTCATGTTCTTGTCTTCACTTCCCCGTTTTAGCAGGAACATGTTTATTTATTAAGCAGTTTTCACTAATAAAATAAAGTGCATATAAACTGCCTGTTCTCTGTTTTTCTCTCACTTTTGAAGTACATCTCTCATGTATTTTCAATGTCTTTATTCATCCAGCACAAGAGAGGACTAGCTGATGAAACTGAGAGCAGAGATTGGCCTTGGTTATTGATTTCAGAGAGGTGTCCCTGCTACCCCTAGCATTTGCATTCAGGATCAAAATTAGGTCATATCCTCTCATTGGGATATTTTTCACAGTTGTTTGTCTTCCTGTCAATCAGTTCTCAACCCCTAACCATCAGGGTATTTAAGCAAGGAGTGTTATTAGTAATGTTGTGGAAAAGCACTGCAATAAATCCTTCTAGAAATAAACTTAAAATAAAATAATCCTTTATTGTCAAAAAAGCCCTTCTAAATGCAGGCATAATTATATTGCAAATATCTTGTGTCAAGCTACAAAATCTGAAAATTTCAAGGTAGCCCAAAGTTGAGAATTTGCATTAAATTTGGGTTTTCTAAACCCCAATTGTTTCTCTCTTGCTCACATGCCCTCACTGCCCTGCTCACACACTTGTGCAGTATCACATGTACATTTGCACACCTGTACAATCAAAGAGTAGATGTTCTTGGGCAATGTATTTTACCTAAATGCAGGTGGGATAGTAAAGCCATTCACATTTTTAAGTGATTGAAGAATGGTAATAAACCCATAGATGCTCTTTACTTCGTGGCCTCAGACATTGAGATATTTTGCTAATGTGGTTGATTTTGCTTTTTATTATTATTAATAATAATTTCTGAAGTTTGAGTTGTCCTTTGGGGTGTAAAAGCAGAGAATTCAAAATAGAATTCAGCCTCTGTCCCACAATCAGGGCATGGCCTCCATTGTCATTAGTACCAAGTCTGTGTGACTTGGAGGATCTCCTATTACCAAACAGCTGACTGGAATCAAACAAAGATGTGTAAGTCCATTTTATTGATTAACCTTAATAATTCAGAATGCTCTTCAGAGTTTATGCAATATTTCTATGTTTGTTGGGTTTCTTTGGTGCATTTTCTAGTTCCACACCTCTTGCATGAGACCAGGTTAAGTGTTGGTGGGGATTTTTGTTTTGTTTTAGAAGGATAACATCAAACACCCAGGGACATCTTTGAATTGCTATTAGATTGTAAAGGAAGGAAATACTCTGCCAGGTCTTTGAAGAAAGAGCCTTGAAGCTAGATCTGTGGTGAAACTGCAGTCCAACACTTTTGTGTCTATGAAACAAGAGTTCCAATATCTTTTTCCTGCTCCATGAAGTGATTAGGTTTTTAAATAACTCTTCAATTCACCTGTTCTCTCTCTGGGCCTCCTAATCAGCAAGATCCTGACCATCTTTTCTTATCTTTTTCTATAAAGGATGCTCTCATTCCTCCTTTTCTTTGCTCTTGTGTCATCTTGCCTAGATTACAGTTTCTCCAAAAGCTCCAATCTAGATAAATTTTTGAAGCAATTAGCGTACCAGATAATTTAAATACTTATGCACTAAATAGTTGAAATATGAAATTAATTAAAAGTGATTATTTCTTTTCTGATTATGTCTTACCATACAAACCTACCCAGACAGTTTTGATAAATCTATTTCCTGCCACTAGTGTCAGAGTGACATAAAAATGACTGTTAATAGCAAAATGTTCATTTCTCCAAATAGAAAATAATAGGTTCTTTCATTAAACTACAGCACCAAAAAATGAAAAATACATGTCTATTCTTTATGCATCAGCAGAGATATCACATAATTTGCCCACAGAAGGTGACTACAATCTGGTTATAAATAGTATAACACTGAACCTCTGGGAAATATACAGGTAAGGCCAGGCGGATTAGAATTCAATGGCCAGGAATATAAGGGATTCAGGTTTTCTGCCCAGTAAGTGCAATAATTTCTGAAACTTGGATTTTCTTTGCTTCACAAATACATAGGATTGCTCTTTTCTTTCTTGATTAAATCTTTGCTGTAACTCAAACACTTGTTAAGTACTCATTCAGATTGTGCCTGGATAGATACTTGAGCAGAATCATACAAAAGGCTTGCTTTCAGTAACTTTTAGAACAGTAGAGAAGTGTACCACTTCAGGCAATTCTAAGTGTTCCCACCATAAACTGAAAACATTATCAGGTAGAATAAGGGTCACAAAGTAAAGGAGAAATTATAACCTAACTTGTTAGATGCAAAATTGATATTAAAACTTCCTGTTCACATAAAGAAAAGCAAATATAGAGGAAAAAATTAGAAAAGAACCATAAAAAACCAAGACTTAATGTCCATTTAAAGGCTTTCTTCTATGTCAGGCACACAGACTATGTGAATCTTCACAGCAGCAGTTGGATTAAAGGGATGGTGCATGTTTACCCCAAACAAAAACTCTGGTCCAAGAAGCCAAGTTAATTAATCCGTGAAGAATAAAGCATTTTGCAAAGCCGTGGAAATCTCTAATTTAATGATTTAGGGCAGAGGAGTCCATGCTTGCTATGAGAAGGGGAGGCACAGGATGCAGCACAAAGGGGGACCAGGCACAGGCTGGTTGGGAACCAGGGCTGGCACTGGAGGACACACAGCTGTAGAATGTCCGTCTAACAAGGAATGACCAGAGAAGTAGTTACAGAACTGGAGCTGGGAAAAACTGGCTTCAGGGGGTGAAGAGAACACAAATAAAGTGCTTAAAACTCTCCACGTTGCGTGGATTGGATATAGTGTAAGATTGGATGTTAGAGGGAGTGGTAGACAGCAGAAGATCATTGTGATACCAAGAAAAAAAAAAAAACAAAAAAAAACCAAAAAAAAACCAAACAAACAAACAAAAAAACCAAACAAAAAAAAAACCCAACCAAAAGCAAAACTGGAAAAAAAAAAATAAAAATAATCACCCTGGGATATGAGAGCATTAACTTCAACACCATATTTCCCCTAGGAGAAGACTCCAGATGCTGCCATCTCACCACACCCTTCCATAGACTGAATCCAGTACTTTGGGACACAGAGAGGCAGTGTAAGTGTAAAGAAGTGACAGGTTTTCGTACAGTACTTTTAAATATATTATTGTGGTATTTCGTCTTCTCTCTCTTTTTTTGTGTAGTACTAAGTACACAGAAAATGTGAAGTAATTCTGTGATTAGGTTGTCAAAATAACAATAATACAGCAGATCCTCAGCTTTATATTTCAGATGTCTCATTTTTTGCCTAGAACAAGGCTTTCAGCATAAGAGAAGGTATGTCATCAGTTTCCCAGACACAAATTAATGAAAATAGTCACAGTGGAAACAAATTTACAAGATAAGTAATGGGGTTTCCACATCTTCAGTGTTTTCAGGTCACAATGTACCTTTTCAGACGACAGTTTTATCAAAACGAAACATAAGTTATTTGGTTCATTACAGACGTGATTCCAGAAAATAGAAAATAATTTAAAAAATAATGAACAGGACGTGCATAGTCTATATTCTAGTAAGAAGAATTGTATAAAATCATTAATAAACTTACTAAAATAATGAAAAAAATAAATAAGAAATTAAATGGAAAAAAATATTTTTCTCTAGATTTCCCTGGTGTAGAAGTAAATGCAGACAAAGTAGAAGAATATGTATGGTCATGGGTTTTTTTGAAAAAAAAAATAAAAATAAAAATAAAATTCATTGCACTCAGCTGCATTTAGAATATTCAATAATTTTCTTATTGATCAACAAGGTTTTATTGAGGTTTTTGTGTGTTTGTTTCCTTCAGAGAAATCTTTTCAGGGTACTCCTTGATGCTTAGAAAACAGATGGTATTTAATAAGTAGACTCTAATTGCAATCAAGAGTGAATGATGAACAAATTTAAAATTAGATTAAGTTTGCAGAAGTATCCTGCTATCTTGTTTTGCAAAAGATTATATTTCTTTTTAAAATCCTAGCACTAATCAATGATGGTTGGATCTGTATGCTATTAAGTTTTACATTACCCTTGAATTTTCCTCAGCTGAAAACAGCACATTGAGGAATAATAATTGAGAAAAAAAGGTTAATCTAAAAATTGTGAATCTCCTTTAAATGCAGGTTTCATGTGGCTATAAAACTGCATATGGAATTTAAAGGCATTGGCCTGAATTACTGTCATGATAGGAGCAGCTGATACAGGCTCATCTCTTCCTAGTCTAATAAAAGAGAGAAGAGGGAATCTGATTTCACACATTCAATCTAAAAAGGAGCTGCTGACAAAATTAATAGGAATGACATCCAAGGCACTTGTGTCACAGAATCAAATTTACTGTTTGTAGGAAAACTTTGTAGGTCACACTTTTTTTCGCCAGCTACAATGGCTTGCTCGGTTTCCAGAAAATGTCACAAAAATGTCAATTGAACTAGAGAATTCTCTGCTCTGTTACCTAGGCTATCTTCTGTCCAGAGCTGTTTCATTTCATTATTTCTAAATCATCTGTGATGGATGTTCATACCCAGTCTGCATAGCCTCTGAATATTTATAGTAGTGACAATACTGTGATTTCCTGCTAGAATCTAATTATTTGACTGTCTATTTTGAAAGTTTATTGGCTGGGCTGTTTTATTCTGCTAAACTGAACCCTTTTTTCTTCCAGCTGCAATTTTTTTAAAATTGTTATTATTATTCTTAACTCCATTCAAAGCAGCACAGAAAAAATGATCTGTAACTGGAAAAATCAGCAAAGGGAAAGAGAAAATTGAGGAAGTGCTTCTTGTTTCTTATGATACATAAAGGGAAGGTTAGAGACCAGAATAATTTTTTAACAAATTTAATAGAAATAAAGTGAGACAGGAAATGGAGGCAAAGCATACTTGAAATCTTGGTAAACAGATAGACCATGGGTAGGATTACACATTAGAAACACTGATCAAAAGAAATCTGAGTAAATGTGAATTGAGGCTCAGACTGTTAAAATGTATGTTTTGGAATCCCTTTTTGATGAATCATCTTGCTATATAAGTCCTAAAATCACTGTAAGAAAAGAATTCTCTTATCAAACGGAAAAATGTGTTTGAATTATATATCTGAGGAATTATTCCTGTTTTAAAGAGTGGGATGCAGAGCTGAGTGGGAGCACACATTAATTAAGCTGCCTTGCCTGCAAAGTCACTGCTGCCAGAGTTTCTTGCTGGGGAACCTGGATCACCCCCTGCCCCCCTCCACTCGGGGCTCTCAGGGTTTAAATTTAGATTTAGCCTGTTTTACCCTACCCGTGGGAAGGGGCAGTTCTACCAAGGCTTCTGGTGAACTGACCTGAGAAACACTGAAAAACATCAAACCTCCAGGTAGCAACATCATTACTAGGTGTCAAATGGTAAGTTTAGAGGTCTAATTAAATTTTCATAGGGGAAATGGTGGAATTAAATGTAAGAGGAAGTTAACTAAATATGGAAGAATTGAGGAGGAATACTTCTGAGATAAAATTTGTCCTGCTGTGTATTCTGACTCCAGAGACAAGGCAGGAAGCTGCTTTTTGTGTATTGGAGACATGAGAAGTGCTAGATAGTAATAAAGTGGAACTAATAATTAAATAGTTTACTAGTATTATTTACTGTTGTCACAAAGAAAATAATTGCTTTTGAAAATCCTCATGTCATAAACCATCTTCATTTTTAAAGCTGATATTTGCGTTGTGAAATTTTCATCCATGTTTTTAAAATCCGCATCTTAAAAAGAAATTTAATTTAGAAACATCTAAAAGACCACAGCTGCTTTGAAGTAAGGAGCAAGGGACTCNGACCACAGCTACTTTCAAGTAAGGAGCAAGGGACTCAGATACCTGTTTTGATGGAGGCTCCTTTATTTTGCAGCTGCGGGTACCGGAGTGACTTTGAAGACAGCTGGCACTGAGGCTGGAATGAAGACAGAGGAATAAGTTTTTCCCGTGGTACCCATTGGCCATTGCTTCTCTCTGATTTGAGGTCAGGTAGGGACTTTTCTGCAGTCAAAGTACCTGTCAAGAAGATCTACACTTCACACAGCATGAGGGAAGAGCTGGCCAGCATACTGATGTAAATCTATTGTACAGCACCTTTCATGTGGCTGTGAAATAGAAATCCTCCTTTGTTCTGGTCCTGACATTTTCCAAGTGTTTTGCAACACTTTTGGGAGGAACAGAATTTATGAGCTCTACTAACTTCCAGAATTGTTTGGAAATGTCTATACTAAAGGTAGGAGAGGGTTACTCTTCTTAAAAGACAAGGCTGTTCAAAGCACTTGTAAAAAGTCCATCCCCTTCTTGTTGGCCTCTTTCAGGTACTGGGAGGTACTCTAAGATCTCCCCTGAGCCTTCTCTCCTCCAGGCTGAGCAACCACAACTCTCTCAGCCTGTCTTCATAGGATTAATAATTTACTTTACATTGTTAATAGACCACTCCAATCTAGACTGAGAATTTTGTGAATAGAACTACAGAAAGTAGTGTGGCACTAGAACAAAGGAACAGGGAGGTGCATCAAGAGTCACATGCAGGAGATACTGGCAGTTTAGATGGACAAAAATTGGCATGAAACCAGCACTTCAATCAAAAACAAACAAAAAAAAAAGCAGAAATGTTTGCTTTTGATAAGAAATATAGTGGGATTTCATTACAACCCTTTGTATTTTAGTTTCTGCCCTGATACCTGGCAGGAGCAAATGTCAGAACAGGAGACATTCCCAGAGAAGGTGATTCCCAGTCCAAGCAGAACAGGCACAGCAGTTCCTCAAAATATTACAGCTAGGATTTTCCTAACTGATTCCTGCTCTGTTCGGGTTCTCAATCTGAGTTAAGTAAATTCGGTCTTTAACATGGAATAAATGTGCACACCTGAAGACTCTCCCCCTTGAGTCAGCTGTTGATAAGAATAGTCTTTGGAAAACATCTTTAAAAAATTCCAAAGTTGGCAACTAAAATTCTGTATTAGGTTGAAACTCATCCTCAGAGTACTAAGAAGGAAATTGCAGAAGGAATTTTTCAGTAAATTACATACTGCAGTAACCAGTATGCATCCTGCTGATAAAATCTTGCAACAAGTTCCATTACATGGATCTATTTATTATTTAATGCTTTGAAAACCACTCTTCTAGAGAAGATCTCTAACATCTGGCTGTATTAATGTGTGCATCTCAGTTGCCATTAGTGATGCTGATGATGCACAGCCTCATCTTTCTTTGATTTTCCTGAAAAACCATATTTAGAATTAAGGCCTCAATTTCAATTAGAATTGTACCAGAATAATGATCAGAATGCAAGACAATAGCAGTATAAAAAGCATTAAAACCATAGTTTCTCATGTTTGAGCTGCTCATAGACACATTTAGTCCCATGTTTAATTCTGCAGCCTCCAGATTGTGGTTCCACAGGTATTCAAATGGCATCCTAAGCTGAGGTCTCTGCCCATCACCAGCAATGGGACTGCAAAGGAAGTTCTTCTGGGTATTCTCAATTATCAGTTATTGACCAAAGAATTACATCTTTGCTGCTAAAGATGACTATGCAGGGTTGTCTTGAGACCGAGCTCAGCCCCATCTTACTGGAGCCTTTGTTGCCAACTGGCCTAGTTCCCACCTGGGGAACTCCATCCTCATCTGAGGGTTTGGAGTCTTATTCTTGTAACTTCTTCCAGACATTGAAAGGTTTTATCTGGTTTTATATGAAGCTTGGGGGTAAGGGACTTTGGTTACTCATGTATTGTTCAGAAATGTAGTGTAAGAAACCCAGCATGACTGACTACAAAGCATGCAGGCTTTGTGTGTCTAAAATTTTCACAATATAAATATGTTGTCAAACAAGAACAAAACTCTCAGTCTAGATATTTCATAAATATTTTATAGCTTCAGCATCAGGAAATGGGAATAACAACCTATACAAATGAAGCAAATACAAGCAAAGTTAGTCAGTTTAGAAGTTCAGTGATATCTTTATGTGCAGATTGCAGAGTCTCATTAGGCTGCAGGGAGAGGTGCTCAGACACATTTAGCATTTTTTGGTTCAGAATTGCATCTTAAAAGTAGATATCTTGTGAGGAGAAACGGAGGAGCAGGCACTGGTCTCTTCTCTGAGGTGATCAGTGACAGCACCTCACGGAATGGCCTGAAGCTGTGTCAGGGGAGGATTAGTTTGGATATTGGAAAAGGTATTTCACCCAGAGGATGGTCAGGCACTGGAACAGGCTCCCCCAGGGCAGTGGTCAGAGCACCTGACTGGTCTCAAGTGTATGGACAACACTCTCAGGGATATGGTGGGAATCTTGGGGTGTACTGTGCAGGGTCAGGAGTTGGACTCAATTCTTGTAGGTCCCTTCCAACTCAGGACATTCTGTGATTCTGTGAATATATGTTTATATGCAATTCTAAATCCCCATTCAGCACATAGTAGCCTTTCTACCTGAGTCATGGCCTGTTGTACTGTGTGCCTTACTGGATGAATTTTAATTGGCCAGGGATTACACGTGTTAAATAGCTCTGAGATGTGAGTCAGAGTCCTGGAACATTTATAAGGCAGCAGAAAAGTTTAAAGTACAGGATAATAAAATAAGTCAGTTTGCTGGAATATCTCTTTATTATTTTATTCAGATATGGTGCTAGTCTATTTCTGCAGAATATTTCCAATAGTATAGAGCCGAAGTTAGATCCAATTCTGGAAATCTTATTTTTCTCACCTGAAATAATAACAAACTAGCGTTAACTAAGCCATCTTCAACTGCAGTTTAAATTGCATGGAGGAAAAAAATCACTTTTTAAACTTTTTTTTTTACTTATTACAAGGTAAATCTAGGATAACTGAAGTAAATTCTCTTTTTTATTGCACTGTGCAGCACCAGCAACTAATCGTGCATTCTTATGTACATGCACATAAGTTTTTCCTCAAAACTCACAAGAAAATTTACTAAAACTCTTCACTTCCCCATAATTCAGGGATAATTTTCCCTGCTGCCAAAGTTACTGGCTGAAACTTCAGATTCAGCTCTACACGGGAGGCTTAGCCTGCGATCGTGACAATCCATTTCAGCCTGGGACTCTCCAGCTCGTCTGGCACTGATATGCCATCACTGTGCTGTGTGTGCATCAGCATCTTAGAGCTGCCTGACACCCTAACACCAGCTCAGGAACTAGCACTGCACACATTTAGGGGATTATGCTTTAAAGACTTTAGCTGTTGGTGGATTTCTGTAAAGTGCTGATAGAGTCAACATTGATGCCCTCTTATACTGTTAGAAAGAGCTGAGATGGCACATTTAAATCCAAAGACACAACTCAGCTGGAGTCTAGGAGCATTCTTTTTATTGCACCACGTATCATTCCACTCTTTTCTTTTTCAAGTCTATGAGACTTGGTTGGTTTGTCCTCAGAGCCCACCTCTTGCTCCATGGCATTCTAGACTAGATGAAATTTGGAGTTACTGGTACAATTTCCTTATAAGAAAGTATAATAGGAAATCATATACCAGAGCATCTAATTAGAATGATTTGAAGAGTGTTAAAGCCAGCCAAGTATTTCAGTTCTACTGAATCACAGCAAAATTCATTTTCCTAGATCTATTCCTAAATGGGTAGAATGGTTCCTTGTGCTGTTCAAGCTCAGTCACTTGACAGGCTTAATAGTCTGCTGGAAGCAGCTGGGTGCCATTCAAGTCCCTGCCATTGGATAAATATATATATATCCATGCAAACCCTCTTCCAAAGACTGAATAATAATGTAGAAACACGAAGAGGGACTGTTGGATGTTGGGTCACCTAATACCTTTCTGTAAAAGAATATTTCATTTCAGTTGAGAAAGCAATTTACAGTCAGAAATCATGTTTATGTGTTATTTGGTATGTGTTCAAGATGATTTAGGTGTACTCACCATAAGAATTTACTAGTGGAGTCAGAAGCTCTATATTCATGGCAACAGCAGCTGTAGATTGCCTTGGTTTGCAGATTTCTGTACTTATTTTCCTTTCTGCTTGCTATCATTTCACATCTCTTTCACTCGGTCTTCTTAGATAAGCTATCAGCAGGTAGCAGGGCCATGTAGGAAGCACAGCCTGCTTACAAATTACATCTTATCCTGTGCAGATGCATTCTTTCAACACCACACAGCACACAGAATAAGACCTTTCCATTTACCTCAGGGACCAGCAACTTCTGCTGAGAGGACAAGTGTCAGGAAATGAAAGGATTCAAACACTTTGTAGGAATCCCCCACACCCAGTTTGAAGCCAGGAAATCTTTGATGTTTTAGGCATGAAAAAATCTCTCTGGCCATAGCAGTGCTCTCACAGCACACATCTAATTTTGGGTGATGAAACTTAGGCTAAATGAATTCTCTCCCTTCAAAATTACTAACCCAGGTTCCTGAGCAGACAAGGGTGAGGGCATGGGGCCTGTCTTTCAGGGTGAAGACTGTAAAGGAGGGAGGATTCCATTCAAATCCTCCTGGTATATCCTGCTGAGGGATGTGGCAACAGGGTCCAGGGCCACAGAGGTGTTGCAGGATGGGATGAGGTCAAGGCTGTGTTGTTGCCACAGAGCTGGTGGTACCCCCAAGAACTTCTTTCCCTGCCCCCCCATCCCCTGCAGGCAGCCTTTCAAGAGCCCCTGAAGCCTGGAACCTTTTTGCTACAGAGTCCCCGTGGCACCCTAGAGTTAAATTGCTGTCAAAAAAGAGATAGGGAGGTTGGAGCAAAGTCAAAACAGCTCAGAAATGACCCATCAGAGTCATTTTTGCCCAGGCAAAGCACTGAATCCAAAAACTTAACTTTTCCAAATAATTAGTCCATATCTGAGCTATTTCTGCATATCACAGAGTCACAGAATTTCTAGGTTGGAAGAGACCTTCAAGATCATCGAGTCCAACCCATGCTCCAACACCTCAACTAGATTACGGCACCAAGTGCCACATCCAGTCTTTTTTTAAACACATCCAGGGATGGTGACTCCACCACCTCCCTGGGCAAACCATTCCAGTACTTTACCACTCTTTCTGTGAAAAACTTCTTCCTAATATCCAGCCTATATTTCCCCTGACGCAGCTTGAGACTGTGTCCTCTTGTTCTGTCAGTTGCTGCCTGGAGAAAGAGACTAACACCCACCTGACCACAGCCACCGTTCAGGAAGTTATAGAGAGTGATAAGGTCACCTCTGAGTCTCCTTTTCTCCAGGCTAAACAACCCCAGCTCCCTCAGTCGTTCTTCATACGGCTTGTGCTCCAAGCCTCTCACCAGCCTCGTTGCCCTCCTCTGGACGCGCTCAAGCGTCTCAACATCCTTCCTAAACTGAGGGGCCCAGAACTGGACACAGTACTCAAGGTGAGGGACTGCTGTGTCTCATATTGTCTGAGTGTGTGGTATCAGTCACTTCATTTCTTTTTGCATTGGTTTTCTTGAATAGTGTTTCAGTTTTCTAGTAAACCTTTTCTAAGCATATTGTCTTCTTGTGAGCTATTTATCTATTTTCTCATAGAGATTTCTGCCCCTTTGTGGCCTTCATGAAATCAACAAAGAATTGGAAATATTCACGAGATTTCATCTCCTTGGCAAGAATTTATTCTCTTCAGATGAGTGGCTCAGTGTCCTGTATCCAAAAGAAGCCTCATTTCTCTGACAAAAAAAAAATCTTCAAATAAATCTGAAATTTATACTGTAATCTACAGTACTATTCATTTTTTTGTGGTCATGTGCAAGAATTACTTAAGAAAAGATTTGGTTTGTGTTTTTTTTGTTTTGGTTTGGTTTTTTGTTTGTTTGTTTGTTTTTTGGGTTTTTTTTTTTTTTTATTCTGCAAGGCATTATAATCCCTATGACATTGCTCTTTTCCAGCAATAATGTTAAGGGAAGAGAATTCAGTATAAACCCATTTATTTTCTCCAAAGAGATTACTTATGATGGAAGAGTATATCTTTTATTAGACTTCAGGAAAAAAAAACAACAACAACAACAGCAACAACAAAAAAACCTCACAACTTTCAGAGTGATTTTTTTTTTTGCATCAATTACTACGAATTTGGAGAAAATTGTCATGTATCATCTAGGCCTTTTTTTTTTTTCTTCTCCAAAACTGCTGTATACGCACACAGCTAAAAACCTCTGTAAATTATTCCATATTCTCTAGATGTTATGAGCATGATTGTGTCTTCAGACTTCTGTTAAACGAGTGTAACACCTTTGACTGCAGTGGAAATACTACTGATTTATATGGGTTAATGTATATTGGAAACAATTTTGTAACTGCTGTGTAATTTTCTTAATTCCAGGGTGCATTCTGAAATTTAATTTTTTTTTCAGAAAAATTTCCCTTTAAAATGTCGCTTTAAGAACCAGTGGAATTTGATGGGGTACATAAAATTGATTTCCCATGGTATGTAGATTACTAGAATTTATTAAAATAATACTGCTGACATCAGTATATTGTAATACACATTTTCTTATTTTTTCCCTAGACATTGAAATGTTCTTGTTTTATTTTTGTGTATCCCTCAAGTGCATCACCCTACCATAGCAATAAGGAAACTCAGAACAGATTGTGAAATTTCACGTAGCTATATTAATGTGGAGCAAACCTACTGAGATGATGGAACTGCCTCACATCAACAGAAATTTAAATGTTGATTTGCTCTAGATTAACAGCAGTGAAGCTGTGATTGCTCTAATTATAACAAACAGGGAATTTACATTAGCCAGGTGTGTGATACATTTGGTGAATCACACTAGATCAGTCAATTTGGTGACTGTTCTAGTTATGCACACAATACCTATTCAAGAACTCCACACGGACCTAGCATGATTTTAAATTCCCTATCTGGGCTAAGACTACCATTGATTAAGAATTTTTAAGAAAGCGTTTGAATAAATTTCTGCCAGTTGTACACTTGAAGAGTCATTCCATGATCCCAGCTGATGAAAAGTTGTGGCATAATGCTGAAGCACATAAACCCAAGTATTTATGTGAGTTTATTAGAATATTAACTCCAATGTAATTAACTGATCACATCCACAAAACATCAGCCATGTCAAACACTGGGCACAACAGATAATTTACCTGTTTGAAATATGGCAGACAGAGCCTGGATCCAGAAAAACTTAAACCTTTTTGCTGTATCTTTTGAGCATTTAAAAAAAGCTGCATAAAGGCCCATGGCAACTTTACTTTTTGATTCTCAACATCACGTATTTCAGAATGTTACACAGTAAAGTGAGGGTTTTGTTTCCCTTTGTTTTGTTTTGTTTTACAATTGAAGCTGATTCTGTTGTGATTTAGAAGTACAAAAATCAAGGGAGTTACCTTATGCTCTTTCTCAGTGACCTATGAGTTGTGTGGAATCATGCTAATGAATTGTAGAGATATCTTCTGAGAAAACTCAACAGACAAGGGTATATTTTTGGAGATCTCCTTACTGGATAAAAATTATCTGCACTCCGAAAGGGATACCAAAGCCCTGGAAAATTCATGTTATGCTTCTGCAATGAGTTTTCCCTGACCTTTCTACTTTAGATGTGGCTGATTGCTTGCATGGAATATGTAATTTTTTTACCTTGATACTTCCCCTATTATCTTTAGAGTATTACAGAACACTTCATAAAGCTGGAAATTAAATACTGATAATGCACTAAAGTTATCAGCAGTTATGCATTCGGCTGTAGCTTATGCTCACCTGTGCACTTTAGAATTCTTTTTAAGAGGAATACTGGCAGGGTTTCCCAAATCCTGCCCTAACTTTAGAGAGGAGTGTTCCATACTACCACCCAAAGAGATCAGATTTTAGAGACATACAGAGGCTGTTTTAGCCCAAAACTACCCTTAAATGTAAAGTATGACTCTCTGGCTCTCTGTGTCTTTGTGACTGAGATGTACATCCAGCTGTCAATCAGACTGGGTAGGAAGCATGACATTTCTTTCCTACTGATGACACAAGCAGGAAAAAGAAAGAAAATTTGCAGTTCCATTGTTTCAATCTACACTAAAGTTGCAAGTCCCTCATCCCCCGCTCCTATCTATCCATTTTAACAATAGTGTTTAAACGTTTTGAAGAGACCAGGTCTAGAAATTAGAGCTCAGACAGAGACTTTACTTGTACAACTTGCACCACTCCATTCTCAAATTAAAAAATAAAACAAACCAACAAAACCAAAATATCTTTCTTATCATCTGAATTGCTCTCTGGATTTATTTTCTCCATGGAGAAGAGAGGGAAACCAGAAAAACTAGTTTCCAACTTAATGATTTAACTTAATTGGGATAAATCAGTACTTGAGATAATGATTCACTAGATTGCTGCTTTAACCTGACCTACTTCCATTATCTTCTAATCTTGACAACAAACACTTCCTTTATAAATTTGTCCTCAGGGATAACAGTGGACATCCCCTTTTGATGACTCAATTTAGAGCAACCTCTGGAATCTCTGAAGGTTCCAGATGAATATTTTGTTTACAGCCACTGCGACCCAGTCTCATCCCCTCTTTGCAGCTCATACAGCTGTGGTGCTGTAAAAGCCACTACAATCTGGAGAGATATGTAGTGGATGGTCTCTGTGGTTTGTTTGGTCACCATTACATTGTAACTCTTATCACCCTATCAAATAAGCTTGGGAACGTCTCTGATCCCTCCTTCCTCATCTTCTGGACCTCCTTTGGCGGTCAATAGAACCCAGGTTTATCCCAGTCCAGCTTGATGTCTCCAACAGCAAGGTGAGCACACATTCCAGATAGGGAGTCTCCTATATGCCATGTACAATATACATTTATACACTGATGGCCACACAAATATGACACACCCACAGGAAGAGTAGCAGCACCAATTGTATGATGTCTCTGATGCATCAGTAAAAGAAACATAAATGTGCACATATGAGGAAGGTGGATCTCTCCAGAGGCAGGGCTCACACTGCCCTGTCTCTGCCTCTGGCTCCTGGACTCCTCCAGTCTGTCCCATTCCTGCACCTGGGCAAACAAACCTCTGCACCACAGCCCTACTGCAGCTGCTGGTACAATCATGGCTCCCAACCCCTTCACACTCCCCAGGATCCTCCAGTGCTGATATCTGACTGCCTGTGCTCTTGTCTCTGGAGATACACACGTGTCACAACTCAGAGATGTGTCTTGGAGATCCATTTATCTCCTCAGCTCCCAGATCTGTCAGCTCACCTGCTTAATCTTTGCTATCCATCATACACTCGCTTGCACATCCACCCTAGCTCCAGTTACTGAAGCACAGGCGTGTAAAACAAACAAAAAATCTAACACTTGCATGAAGATCTTTGTATATGTAGTATGTAATATTATATATTTTTGTTATGTCAAAATCGACAAGAAGAAGTTATGAAAAGGATAGCACCTTGTGTGATGCTTTTTCTTCATACCTTTCAAAACTTATTTTTTCATTCTAGTGTCTTACACAGTGTAAGTAAATGCACCTGAAGGTCTTCAAATGTCAGATAATGTCACATATCAGCCACCGAAAATTAACTGGGAGACTGTACTTCAGGTAACACAGTCACCTCTTCATGGAAATTTCTTTGATTTTATCCTCTTGTTATGACTACTGGCAGTTTTCCATTTATCTTTACATAAAAAAAGTAAGTATTCCTTAAGTGTTTTTCTGAGTGTCTAAGACAGCTGAACAATGTGGGTTTTATATATATTTAATTTAAAAGCAATATTGCTCTCAAATAATGATGAAGTTGTCATCTTCTGACTTGCTTTAGATTTCCCAGCTTTATTAAAAAAACATACCACATCAAAATTCTTCCTACTTCTTCTCTACCTATCTCTCACTAGCAAAAGTTGGTAAGTTTTCTAAAGACTCAATTCACAGTTGGACCTCCAAATGATGCTGTGGCAGTGGAAATAATTGGGAGCCTTTGTTCCATTTCTCTTTGTCTGGAGGGCCAAGATATGATAATTCATGCTGTGTCTGATGTAGTACTTATTTTCTGGTGCACAACCAAGGGAGCAGAAAGTCATAAAAAAACCAAATTAAAAATACTTTTCTTCTTACAAAATAGGATATGAACTTAGCCTTGTCTGACTGATTACTCTTATATGTATGTTAGCCATATTCACTCCCCATGTGTACAATGAGGGTGGTTTAGCTCAGAGTTATATAAATTTTAGCTAACATATGGTTCTGGGCTGAATTTACTAAACGTGGCCTAGTTAGGAGATTGATTTTTCAATCTAGCACTTACCACAGTAATTATTAACGGCAGATAAAGTAATTGGAAAACATCTCATGAGACATTTTATGAAGACTCAAGGATCTGTTCTGCCCTATTTATTCTTATCCTTTCAAGATAGCACATTCTTTAAGTTATGTCTTCTATACAAGGGTATTTTATGTTTATGAGATATACAACTGTACCCTATGTATAGAGTTTTACATGGAAGTTTAAACAACCTATGAAATTATATAATTTTATGGTAAATATAGAGCAGCTAATGAACACCTGATTTTATCTATTTCCCTACAATCCTCCTTGGATAATCTTTCTCTTACACAAGGAAATTATTCAGTTCCCCAGTAACTTTCCTGTGGAGGTAAGATGGCATTAAATAGCAATTTAAGAAGTGGTCAGACCTTAAGGCAAGCAGTTTGAACAACCCCATATCTGAGACACCCATGGCCTTTGTGCTGCAGAGGAGCAGCCCTGCTGGGCATCCAGCTGGGAGCAGATCACTTACACTGGGTCCCATTCTTTCATCTTTCCCTGCCAGGAAAAGAGCTATGGCTGGAGTTTGACCTCTGGTTTGGGCTGTACAAGACCTGTCACCTGAAGGGGTAGAGCACACTTGTCATCGTGTAGCAGACTCAATTTTCGAAGCCAAGACTTTAACAAGGTTCTAAAAGAAACTGGAAATTTATATGGGCATTCAGGCAATCACTTCACTTTGAGATTTAAGATGGAAATTAATCCATATTTCCCACAGGAGTCGTATACAGACTTCTGCAGCACTTGAGCTACTCTCAGCATCATACACAGAGTAGAGGGTTCAGTGAACCCTGACTTTGATGTGGTACAGCAATTCCATATTCCTAACTCCTCCCTAAGGAGCCAAGGTGGCTCACTGTGACCCCTACAGTGAGCCAGACTCACTAGTTGATTATATCCTGCTCTGAAAGCATCCTATATCATTAATGAGAATACTGCAGAGTAATAATTAAGCATCTTTGCGTGTTCAGATTGCACAAACATGACAGACTGTGCTGAGGGATCTGCTCTAAGGGAAAGTAACTTCACTCATCAGGCTAGTCAGAGTCTGTTCCACAGCCACAGAACTGACTGGAAGAATGAGAGACAGAAAATTTACTCTTTTACTGTGATACATTACTATTTCCAGACCTGAAAATTGCATTAAAAAAAAAGTGTTAGTACATGATCAAACAGTTTTCTTCCATTAAAATCACAGTTAGTCCTGTATCTAGAGCTGCATATTTGAAAATTGACAGCACTTTATCCTTAAAAAGGAAGAATTTAGAGCAGGTGCAGCATTGTGGTCTTTAGAATGTTATTCTGGAAACATGAATAATGCCATTCAGAAGGTTAGCCATCTGCTTTCTGAATATCTGTTACTGCTGCTGCTGCTGTAGCAATGTGAAAGTGGTACAAAGGGTTATTTCTGCAGTCGATTTAACAGAAAGCTTGTTCATTTTATGGAGAAAAGTATGTTCTATTTTCAGTCTCTTTTTAGTAAGTATGGGTAGAGTATGTGTTTTGTAAATATTGTAAAAATGACTATAATGTGATGCACTCCATTTGGGTAGTTTGCATCCTATTTTACTAAGATTTAGAAGAACATTTTGTGCAAGGTGAAAGCTAAAAGTCAGTATTTTTGTGATGTAGAAGAGTTTTACTGAAATGGGATTATTTACGAAATATAAACTGATGGAAGGGGAGTAGTTAGATCTCAAATGCTAACTACAGAGAGCATGCTTCTAGAGCATCAGCTGTGACATGAGTACAAAATTAGCATCTGAGACTCAGGGCAAGTGTCATCTGACAAGAAGGGAAACGTGAGAGGGCAAGCTAACTTCAAAAAGCAGCAGAATCTGTGAGCTGGAGTCAGCATTTACAGGGGTGCTGTTACACCAGATTTATTAACAAGCTTTTGAAAATGACAGAAATACCACCTTTTGATGCTGTGAATAGCAAGTAAATCTGTCTTTACAGGGACGAAACATTTTCATTATGGCACAGAGAATGAAATCTTCCTAGAAATTGACAGCAAACAAGGAAAACTAAATAACTGCTTAGAGACATGCAGGAAGAAAATAAATTTTGACAAGGTCAGGACAGAATTCATAGTGTGCTGTAAACATCACAACAAAAACTGCAGATGCACTGCTGGGTACCAGGGATCCAGCAATCACAGCTGCCCTAAACACATATTTACAGCACTAAAACTTCTAGAAGTATTTAGTGAGTGACAATGAGGGTCCATTTATAGCACAGGGATTTAAAACTTGCATCACACAGAATGGAGTTAAGCACTGGAGCGATGGTAGAGGAAACAAGCCCACTGCGAGGGCAGGAGATAGAAATCAGACACACAAAGCAATTTGCCTTGCTCAGCTGGAGTAGAAACACTTCAGGGGAGAAAGCAGTGAAATTCTTTCTAGGTGGCTGCTGATGTGCTCTGCCAGCCTGACCAGAGATCAGCTCCCCACAAGGAGGGGTCCATGTTGTACAGATGAGGCAATCAGGAGCAGGGATACATCACTTGCGCTATCAGGGCCCCAATTACTATCAGAAATACCAACACAGCTCCCCCTGTGAGCTATGAAAGCAGAAGGACAGATCTTTTCCCTGCTGTGGCCTCCCTGGGTACATCTGAAGAAGGCACTCACTGCACAGACACAGGCTTTATCTGCTGCCACAAGGGAATCAGTCAATGAGAGCTGACCAGGACATGACGGGTCTGTCCTGGAGTTTCAGACTGTGTGACAGGAAAAAACTTAATTTCAGCTACAGGCCCGGAGTGAGTGATCTTCACTGCATAAAGCAAAGCATGGACTAGTTAACCAAACATCGTATTTTATATTCATGAAGGAGATAAATTAATTTTGATAAAAATTCAACAACCTGATCTTTCCTTCTCATGGACTTTAAGGCTGATCAACTTTAATATTCCTTTAGTACAGAGTTTTGGTTGCATAACTTCTTTTGTTTGCAATTCTTTATTTCTATGGCAAATAAAAATGCCCCTGATCTCTCACTCACCATGGTGCTGAGGAATGAGATCACTCATGATGAAAATTAAATATTTCACTAATAAATAATTATTAACCAGATAGGAAAAATACTTCTTAGCAGTCTAAAAGAGTTAGGCAAAGAAAGGAATCTGTAGTGATATGCATTTCACTCGGATCAGAAAACACTCCAACCAAGAATGCTTTAGAAATTTCACAACGCATCAGCATTCCTCTTGTGTACAAAACATCGGATTAAAATTAAGGATTAGGAACACATTATTTAATTAGGAATAAGAAAATTGCAGATCCATTACCAAGATTCACAAATCCTATCCCTTAGCAGTTTTTTTCCTTTCTGTAGTTCCTGGGTGGGGAGGCAAGATTTTTCGAGGCTTAGGGCAAACAATGGATGTGTGAGGTTTCTAAACCACAGGAGATTAAACATCTACAGCAGAACTGTTTCACTGGGGGGAAAACAATTCCATCCACATAAACTGGGAAAACATTTGGGCCAACTAGGGCAGCACTACAAGTCCCACATGTGATTAGTGACTGAGCTTCTTCTTAGGCTTCACTGCAGAAGTCAAGCCTCACACCATTTACAGAAAAGCTAATCAATGACTATCTGAATTCAACACCTTTTTTTGTGAATAATGGCAACTCATTTCCCTTTTTTTCCTTTTTCCCACTCCACTCTGGAGAAAAAAAAAAGTTCCTTTGATTCTGACATACAAAAAGTATTCTTTTTGCATGCCCACAGGTACTACTCACACAATTTCTGCCCCCTGGAAAATTCAGTCGATATAAAGTTTAGCTCATTAATTTGCATGATACAAATTGGTCATGATTACCTTGCTCAGGAATTATTCATAGATTTACTGGAAACATGCCCATAATTGTTATGCTGTGTACAGAAATGTAATGGGTGAAAACAGAACAAATATAATATTTAAATAAAATCTTAAATAAATCAAATCTGGAGTAGATAGACATGTGAGATTAAACGTAATATAGAATTTACCAGGGTAAATACCCATCTTGTGCCATTTGGATGGATTCCCTCTTCAGTCACTCTTCAATATTAACACTAATACTAATATTAATAAATTTTAATATTAATATTTTAGTTCATTGTAATACAGATATTTAGAATAGATCAATGTGAACAATTTTTTAAGAGTACCTTTATACAAACTATGTAAGTAGAACTTTCTTATGTTGTTATTATTATCATTATTAGTAGTATTAACTATCAGTATATCAGTTTCTTGAAGAAAGGAAGTAGTGAACTGGGAAAAATTGTTTGACCTGAGAGCTAATTATGGCCTCTGACTGTCTTTGGTCAGGGAAGCCATTTGAATGCAAACCCTTTAGTGATGATGGATAAGGAACATGCTGACTTATCATGTAGAAGAGAGAACTTGATAAGCAATTGAGGTTTATAAATGAAAGGCTAGAAGACTTTGAAGGGAAGGAAGGCAAGTGGGAAAATCACAGGAAAAAAAAATTAAAAATTAGTGACAGGAAGCAAAAAGGATAGGGAGAATGGTAAACTTTACATCATACTCTTAAGTTTTATTTGAAGATGTTAATTTAGTGATTTTTGCCAATGTTTGTTGTCCTGTCTCTCAGCTGTGCTCATGCCAAAGAGTTTTTGTAGCGACACCATTATCACCTTTATGTCCTGAATCTTAAATCATACAAAATGGTCATGGTCCATGACATTTTGTCAGCCTAAAACTCTGTCAGGATTTAACCAATCCAATAGAAATACACCCTTGTGTCCATGTAGGATCAATACATATTGTTAGGACAGTAACTATACTACTATGAAACTGAGCAGTCTTTTTAAAGTTTATTTGATCCCAAGAGTAGAATTATAAAATTTGGGAACAACAACTGACCATACTCCAGGGTCAGTCTGACCATCATTAATAGAAATGATGTATCATAGGTCTTACATATATATACATGAAGGATTTAGCATGTATTTGTCTGATGGATCATACTTCATAATTTCATGGGAAGTTTTTTCAATTCCAGTTCTATATCTGGTAATGCAAACAAATGTAAATGTCTGCATGTGAGATAACTATCCATATTTTTGATAAAATATGTGAGTTTTGCTTTTCAGATCTTTTTCTTCCTTCAGAAATTCTTAGTGGCGTCTGTATTGGGTTTATGTGGCAATGTTTTGGCTGCTGGAGTAGCTTCTGTGAGAAGGCACCAGAAACTACCCCCATCCCTGAAAAAGCCAGGTTCACTCAGCTCCAAGTCAAGCCTGACACCAGCCAAAGTTGAGGCCAGCAGTGACATTGGTAGCATCACTGTGATAACAAATTTAAGAGGAGCTAAGGGATGCTCCTGGCAGGAGCTGTGGGCCATGGAGAAGCAGAGTTTCTGGCAGGAGCTGTGCCATGTGGGAGTGCCACGCTGGAACAGCCTGGTCCTGAAGGACTGCTCTGTGGAAAGGAGCTGTTGTGGAAGAACTGCAGCCTGTGGGAAGGACTCATGCTGGTTTCCTGGGAGAGACACCCCATGCTGGAGGAGGAGAGTGTGAGGAGGAAGGAGCAGCAGAGATTAAGCACCATGGACTGACTGCATCATTCAATTCCCTGTCCTCCTGCACCACTCAGGAGTTAAGGGTGAAGTTGAATCTGGGAAGAAGGAAGGGAGGGCAGAAGGTGTTTTGTTCTCTCTTACAGATGGTTGGCAATACATTAAATTATTTTCCCCAAGTCGAGTCCATTTGCCCATGACAGTAAAATGTAAGTAATCTCCTGTCCTTATCTCAAGCCAAGAGCTTTTCACTGCACATTGTCCCTGTGTCTAGTTGAGGGGAGGGAGTGACAGAATGTCTTAGTAAACACCTGGTGTCCAGCCAAGCTTAACCAACCACATAGGCTTTAAAGTATTATTCTGCAAAGTAGCACTGAAAAGTTTATTTTTGTCTTGGGAGTTCCAAAATATCTGACTACCATTTTAAAGTGGTTATCTGAATTTCTGTCAGAAATGAGTTTGAATGTCAGAACAGTGGAGAGTTGTGGGTTTTTTTGTTTGTTTGTTTGTTTTCTACAAGAGAAATTAAAACACAAGGGAACTCATTATTCTTAGATAAAAAAATGAAAGAAATCACAGCCCAGTTTTCTCCACTCCATAAAAAAAATAGTACTGTCTACAGTTTCTTGTAAAGCTAAACATTTTAGCTGGATTTTTTTATTAGCATTTCAGTGAGCATTATTTTTATTTCTCCTAAAAGATGCTGAAAGGTAAAGGCCCAGTCCTATGTTTCTAAAATAGTTTAAGTTACGGGCTGGGTCTGTCTTGTTGATTATGCTTGAATATATATTGCACAAAGGCTTTTCATTTTCTAGCTTTCCCCTCCTGGTGAAATACAAAACCCCCTGCAGCTGAGTCAGCACAGTTCTCTCTGTGGCACCCGCTGCACAGGAACTTGCCACTTACTCATTTTAGAGTATTATCTAGTGTGTGATAAACTCACTGGGAAAAAAGCAAGGTCTGGGAAAAAAAGGTGCTCAGAAATCTTTTAAACGAGGTTTGCCACCAGGGAAACTGTGACATGAAATTCCACCCTGGGATCTCCAGCTCAGCCTCAGTTACCTCCCACAACGAGGGCAATTGGCTCCCAGCTTTATTGATGAGTAGACTGTGTGTCAAAGCAAAGGCACAGAAATCTTCTGTGCAGTTCTTTATTAAGTGACCCCAAAAGGCACACATTTCAGAGCTGCTGTCAAATTTCTGTCACATGCAGCTGCTGTCTTTACTTACACTTAGCTATATCTAAATGTAACTTGCTTTATGAATCCCTCCACATAGAGAACTAGATAGTTAAAGGGTAGTGTAGGAAAGCAACAGTGCTGGGAAAGACAAACATTTACATTGTTGCATATCCATGCTTGTTTTAAAATTAGTCAATTTTTTCTGCTTCATTACACATACTTTGCTTATCAGATAATTATTCAGCTGTCTGAATGCAGTCATTCTTGTTATTAACACAGCTTAAATTGAAATTAACCTTCTTACAGCCTATAGTCTTTTATAAAGAATGATCTTCATGTCTGCAGACTAATTGTGCTGAGAAAGTTCACTGCAAAGACATAATTAATAGTCCATAGTGTTTGGAAAGGTGACATTTCATACTTTCTTTGAATCCTCAGTTTGGTATTTGGAAGCCAGGATAAGGTTCTGAATCCAGGATATTTAATCTGGAGTGGTGTCTAGTCGATAGTTAACTGAAACTGCCTCCTTTCCCCTAACAGCAATAAACCAGAAAGGACTAATTACCCCTTTTTATAGGTGCAATTTGAACTTAAAACTCTAGAGAGAGCACAAGTATTAAACCACCATAATAGTCGATTTTGCCATCTGCACCTTAAAACTGGGGCTGTGCAACCAGCAAAATAATACACACAGCACTGAGATTCCCTACACAAATTTGGAGTTTCTTGTAAGGAAATTTGTCAGCAGACAGTGATAATTCAGGAATATTTTTTGAATCCCTGTAAAATCACTTTATTTAAATGAATGCATATTCCATTTAATCCATCATTAGTACTTAATTGGAGCTCACTCATCTAAAGATGATGTATTAATATTTTTTGTGAATTTAATGAACCCCTCTGTATTAATCCATTTTTTGCTTAAGCCTATGTGAAGAAAGAGGCCTTAGGTTATTCCTCCAGGAAGAACAGCAACCACCACTTTTCTAAGCCTAGAATTAATCCCAATATGTTTGTTTCTTCTGGTGTTTAATATATTTGTTTTCCATGAACAGGCAGAATCTGCTGCCATCAATATAATTCATCAAGCTTAATATTTTTTCTTACTTCTGTTTTACTGCTAAGTTGTAAAGTTCTGGATGTTTCATTATCTTTGTAGTTGTTAGCATAAATGAAAAATTATTAAATTTGAGGTTGGTTTCTTAAATATGCATCTTGGCAGTCTGGAGTTTTCAGAAAAAAACAAGTTTTCTGATTGGCAGATGAAGGGCTGTCCTCTTTCGCCATATTACCACTCTTTCTAACCCTTTGCTGCAGATTTTCAAGTCTTGAGCTGCACATTCATCATTTTCAAAATTTTAACTATCACTCCCTTTTGACTGTTAATGTTATCAAGCCACCTCACAAAAATCTTCTGAACTGGTGCACTCTTCCATAGCTCCTGGCCCTCTGACTGTATAGACATCCACTTGAATTTTCTTGTGTCTAGAAGATCTTTCTGTCCTGACTCTGAAGTGCTTAAAAAACAGAAAAAAACTTTTTTTTGGACAGTATTTTTCCCAAATTTGTTTGTTTTTGTTTGTTTTTCAGCAATTTTCTCTTCTTCCATGCCTTCCTGAAATAAATAGACAATCCAGAATTATATCAAAACGGTAAGTCAGAGTCTCTCACCATTTTCCTTGACATAACCTTGGGCTTTTGAGGAAGAGACTTGTTTTGCTTTTGGGTGTGGTTTTGGGGGTTTTATTTAGCAAAGGATCATTGAAGTTTCAGGGAAAAAAGTATGATCAATAGTTGTAATATTTGAGAGGTTAAAAAAATCCACAGTCTTCAAGGAACTCAGCTTTCCTTTCTCTGAATGTATGTGGATGACACTATTTTGTTCTATTAATTGACGTAACATCAAGATTGAAAAATGCTGGACTGTGTGTTTTCCTTAGGTATGATTTGAAATGAAATTCAGTTTCAAAGAGGTTTTAGCTTCACTACATAGTAGCCTGGAAATTGAAAGATGGGCTCTTGTTTTTTGAGACAAAAGCAAAAGGTTCAAAGCAATTTTGTCAAAGAGGAAAAGAATAATGTGAATTTATTACTAGTGCAGGGTAAACTTTGGACAAGACAAAGTGAAACTTGATTTTGAGCCATTTCTGGAAAGCATTTGGGCAAAGAGAGAACTTATTAGTACTTCATGTAGTCATATACTTGCATGTGTATCTGTTGCTGTCCATAAAGTTGGTTCATCCATGAATATCCTTAATTCACACTGAAAAAAGTTTATATAATAATGTATCAGGTAGTCTTATGTGATTTAAAAACAATATTTGACAATTTTCAATTTACTTGAATCCCTCTACCATACATATTCAAGAATTAATCTCTTTTTTTTTTTGAAGATGTCTCACTGTATTTCTTCTGCTCATCTAAACCTGTGTAGAGCTTAAAGTCTATTTTGAACTTGCTTAGAGTCACTAGATGCTCAGCTTCACTACACAGTATCTTACCACTCCATGTAATAACCAGGATGTTCAAAAGCATATGAAGGATCTCTTAAAAATAAAGGAAAAAAATGTCTTTCATAAATTTGCAAAGTGCTTGAGGAACTTACTTCAAGTACTGTTTTCTTAGAATAACACCATTAGATTTCTTTCTTTCACTCACTATAATTGCTTTCTATAATTGCTTAGTTAAACAAAAGAGACACAAAAGTAGAAAATATGTCATTTTGTTTACAGAAAAAAAATCCATCAATCCATTGTTTGTGACTTTGCAGTGATTTATAAGTTCTGACAACATACGATTGGGACTGACTGCCATCTTGAAATTTGTTAGAGAAGAAGTTATCTAAAAATAAGATAGATTTATGAACATTAAAATAAGATAACAGGAAATCTTTGCAAAGTTGTATGAATTAATTGAGATTGGATTGGGTAGAAATCTGTTTATTTCATGAGATAAGGACCATTCTTTTAATATTCATTTGAAAGAAATTGAACTGAGAAATCTGGAATAATCTTATTTCTTTTATCTGGAGAGTATATGAAAAATTGTCAGAAATCTTTTTTTTATGGGGGATTTTCAAAAGACACCACAAATCTTCCCAAATCAGAATGCAAAAGCTTTGTGAAGCCAGAAAAAAAAATAAATAAACAACCATGGAAAATGTAACTCCTTAAATCAGTATTTTTCATCAGATTTTGGCAGAGCTGGGGGCAATAAATGACAGCAGAAATCATGACACTGGATCTAACATATTGAAGATGATAAATTTTCTAGGCCCAGCAATGTTCTTTCCCTCTTTTCTGTTGCATCCCTAGACCTTCCAGTTTATTTTTAATATCTGCCCTGGGACAAAGTGGTTTCTGTTGATTTACATTGCCTCAGAGCACTCTGCTTGGCAGTCCTGTTGGCTGATGCGGTTCTCCACAAGCTATACTTGCAATGTGAGGATGTGTCAAGAGACAGGAAAAGGAAATTGGGAGGCTGGATAAAGAAGGGGCAGATTGGTCAGAAAGTTTACCCTGAATTGTGATTTTCTCCTCCCATACACCCACAATTTGTGCACAGAGAGATTCTCTTACGCATAAATTTCATGACACACAGAAGGAGGTTGAGCAGCCTACTCAGTATAATACTTCACTTTTCTGAATATTTATCTTGAGGGTTTGGATCTGCAAGAGCAAGTGTGAATTGAAATTGCAGCCATCTCAGCTGGAGATTGGATTTGTTGTGTGTGAGAACATAAGATTCCCCTCCGGTCAAACACACAGACGCAATGGCATAGCCCCAAGTCGCATAATGTTCTCTGTGGTGCCTCTCATTTGGCCAACCACCACTGAGCTGGCTCAGCAGGAAGGCTTTGCCTCTGCAAATCCATCTCCCGTGGCCAGGACGAGGGGAATGCAATGATCCTTTGTAACAGCTATTTTTGAGAACCGTCTGGCAGAGGTCAAGGAGGCACCTGGTTTGTCTAAGATGTCTGTTGTGGTGCCAGAGGGGGGTCCTGGGACTGCTGTCATAGGGAAAACTCTCACAATTTCTCCACTCACACAGGAATGGACTGAATTATCTGGAGATGGAGAGATCAGCTGATAGAGCAGAAAATAAAAAAAATGTACTTTGAATTTTTTGGGGCCTAATGAGAGAGGGAATTGTTTGATTCCAATTTGTACTGGTGTGGCCTCACCTCAAATCTTGTGTGCAGTTTTGGGCACCACCATTTAAGAAAGATACAAAGATATTAGGGACTATCCAAAGGAAGGCCACAGGGATGGTGGAGGGTCAGGGTGTGAAGCTGTATGAGGAGCAGCTGAGGGCACTTGGTCTGTTCAGCCTGGAGGAGACTGAGGGGAGGCCTCACTGCTGGTAGAGCTTCCTTGTGAGGGGAAGAGAAGGAGCAGGTACCAATCTCTTTGATCCCTTGACTGGTGGCAAGAACCAAGGAAATGGCCTGAAGCTGTGTCAGAGAAGGTTTAGGTTGGATACCAGGAAAAGCTTTTTCACCCAGAGAGTGGCTGGGCACTGGAAGAGGCTCCCCAGGGAAGGGGTCACAGCATCAAACCTGACAGAGTTGAAGAAGAATTTGGCCCATGCTCTCAGGCACATGGTGGGATTCTTGTGGCTGTCCCATGCAAAGCAAGGAGCTGGACTTTGAGGATCCTTGTGGTCCCTTCCAACTCAGGATATTTTATGCTTTTATGATTCTAATAAGGTAGGATCTGTAATGGAACTTTTCCCACAGCTGACACAAGATCTCTGAGTCATAATAGGAGGAAAGCCAATGTTGTAGGATTTCTTGTGCTAGAAACTAAGATGGACCCTCTGTGAGGTACAGTCAAGCCCTTCAGCCAACTGCAGCACCTCAAGAAAAGCCTGTGTAAGGAAGCACAAAACCTGCCTGGCAGTGAAGGGTGAGGGGAACAGTGTGAGAGACAGGAGCCCCAGCAGGGATCCCCTGCAGCCCCTGGAAGGACCATGGTACAGCAGAAGAAATGAGTGAGAAGGGCCAGGACTGGCCACAACCCCCATTCATGCAGTGTAGGGACTGGGTGTAACCCATGGTGATATCAAGGTGAGGAGAGACCTGCTTGGGGTGAGGCTCACCCAGGTGGTGTTCATCTTATTCCCCTCCCTGGCGTGTTGAGGTGGGGGAGATATCGGTTGGGTGGGCTTCTGGCATGCAGCCAAGGCTAACCCACCCCAAGGGAAAGCACCATTCTCACTTTATCTGGGATGAACCCAGTGTTTCACAGAGGTGAGTATAACCTTTCTAGTCAAGAACCACATGCAGAGGCTGTAACTTGTTATTATTATTAATTTCTGTAATAGAAATCTGTGTTGTATTCTTTTTCATCTGAAAGTTTGCATTGCTATATCAGGTCATGAAAGAAAACAGTGTATCTGTTTTTTTTGGTTTAAGATTTAAAAAGTAACCTAGAACAAAGATAATCTCTTCCCAAAACCAAAACACAATAGATACATATACATGAGCACAGGTACACATAAGATAAAATAAAAAGATCATAAATCACACCAAAATATGGTAGAAATATAAGTAAAAAGAACAGATGGAATATGCCCTGTATTTTTTCTTCAAGGAACATCATATGCAGGTAATAAGAACACCCTACAGATTCTTGTGATAACCTAATGCCATCGGAAAATAAATTATTTGATTCTCTAATCATATGATTACATATCTATATTAAATTAAGGGGTATAATTCTGTACACAGCAATTTTCATTGTGATTGCACAGTAATTTACATCATGCTCAAAAATTTTCACGCTGTACAAGAAAATCTGTGATAATCCATGGAGTTACAGGTCACTTGCTAGAAATTTCTGTAAGATTCTGAGTAACATGCTGAAGGATTTCTTTTCCATAATAATGCTCAAGTACATACAATGTAGTGAAATAGTAGTTATATGATTTCTTATTTTTTGTCTGGTGATGGAAGCATTGCTGCAGGTTTAAATGTGTGAGGATTTTCATATCCTAGAAACAGGACATCTGGGTTTTGGGAGTGATGGTTTTGGTCAGTAACTGCTATTTTTATATAAACTAATTAATTAACAGCCTTAACTGTAATCATCCAGAAATAAAATCAAATTACACTCATATCTATCAAAATAGTTCCAAGAGGTTTATTTCTATTTCATTCCACTGACAAAGTGTCTCTTTGTTTACACAACATCATAATTGGGGCCCAATATTTAAGGAAATGTTTTCATTACACACTCTTTTCAGAGTATCTTCATAGCTCTATCCAGATGCCCAAAGGTTTTGCTCGGATTCAGTTTTCTCTGTCTTGACACAGCATTTTATACTATTGCATTTTGGAGTTGTTTTGTAATAGGTTGTAGTATTTTGTACTTTTGAATAGTTATGTTTTGAAGAATCATGTTTTTATGATGAAAATTTAATCCATTTATGTTTTCCATTTTAATTCTACTACCTTCAAATGATTGCTCGGATAATGTATATGGGAAGTGGTTTTGACTTCTAAGAGTTTAATAATTTGAGATTTTAATAATTTGAGATTTTTAATATGTTAAAAAATACAGATAAAGGGGGAAGTCTGGGTTTCCTCAAGTATGAATAAGGCTTTAAAATCTCTGAAAGATTCAGGTAAAAATATTGGTAAGAATAAAATAAATAAATTTGGTTTTGTAGTACAGCTGTACTGAGAGGCTTAAGGTGATACATATATTTCTGGATGGAAAACTGAGGGCTGTGTTTCAGAATTAGTGACTGTTAGTTTTCTTTGAGGCTGTTACAGCTGATCAAAGCCTTAGTCACATCTTCCTTGTCTTCCTTCTGTAAGGAAGAGTGTGAAAGAGTGAAGATGGAACTGTTGCACTTGGTTTTCTTACAGAAACTTAAAATGTTTGCAGACCAGGATACCCTTTGTGTGCAAAGAAGACTGTGACACACAGGTTGAGTGCAGAGACATTGGTTTGAATGCATCATTTCCCCCATCTTCTTTTCTTTCTATATCTGCTGCAGGAGAAAGTTTGCAGGGATGTGATAAGGTCTGTAAGTGGAAAGAGATGGTTGAAGGGAGGTAGTAAATAGTAACTAGAAGGAAGACACAAACAGCTCAGCAACTTGTTTACCTGTGTATTAACAGTGATATTGCAAACTCAGGGCTAAAATCCCTTCCTGAATGGCAACACTTCCTACTTCCCACAATTGTGTCTCCTCCATCTGGAGAGTTCCTGGAATATGCACTGCATTTATTGTCCCAGGCCTCTCTAACACATGTAAACTCCTTAGCCAAGGATACAATCTATAGTTATACAAACCAAAGGAAAGCATCAGGAGAAATAAAGAGCAGTATCCAATGTGCCAGATGCCTGCTGAGTCAGGAAATCTATTGGGTAGTGATAATAATCCCAGGAAGCAGGTCATAACTATGCTATAAAGAGATGCACAGGGACATGGGGAACCATCAATAAACCCCAGAAGTCTTTTCCAAACTAACGTGAAGACATATCCTATCCTGAACTTTAATAACTAGTTCAAATAGTAAAGGGGCAGGTTGAAAGAGGTCATTTTTCCATGCTGTGTAATTGATATTAGAGAGGGGAAAGCTCCTTCTTCCTAGGGCTTTTGTTGAGGAGAGAAGTTTCTACTGATATAGGCAAATGGACAGGGGTTATGTTTTGTTTGTTGGGTTGTTTTTTTTAATACACCAATTTTTAACAGTAATGAAATCAGCTTTTAGGTAGGGGCTCTGGAGCACAGAAATGAAGGACAAAAAAGCCCTCCTGTCTATTGGACTGCTCGCAGATATTTGGCATATGGTGCTGGGGGATGATGCTGGGGCCCAGTCCTGCACAGAGATTTAACTTCTCCCTCCATTCTTTTACCTGATGAACTTCCACAGCTGACAGTGAAAGGCAGATGGGAAATCTTGTCCTCACTTCAATACTGTTTAAATTCCAAAACAGAAGGAAGCCATTCCCCCCACCTGAACTCTGCCCCAGGGCTCTGGTGATTCTTCAGTGAGGGCATTACCAGTCTAAACAGGAGACTAATTAGCCTGGACTGTGTGTTCATTTGGAATCTATGCTTTGGTATTGCAGACCTCAGCGTAAATATCAGTTGAGCATCTCAGTACTCACCATCTGTCTATCAGGGCTGTGCTGGTTGACATTGTTTCCCATTCAGGCATGTACTTGAAGTTCACAGTCAGGTAAATGTGTGTTTGATGTGTGCTAGGGATGAGGATTCTCATCACTGTAATGAGGATTCTCAAAGGTACAGCAACAGCTCTGGGTATGGTAGGAACTTCTGGATGTACAGTCCCTTTGCTGTTTCATTAGCATAATTGGAACTGGAACTTACTTTAGTGCTACTCAGATTTGGATTGATTGTATAATTGCATGATAATAGTAATGCTTAGCACTTTAGCTGTACTTTACCTGGGCAAAAAGCTGTGCAAACATTAACTAAATAATCTTCACAATGCCCCTGTGAGGTAGTAATTAGAGATGGAAAAGGCTCATTACTACGTCATAAAATCCCGTTCTCTTGCCAGGGCAACATACATTCACCCAGCAGAGGACACAGAAGACACTAAACTACTGCTATGTTCAATCTCTGCTCCCCTTGTGACATTATTTCAACCTGAGACTTTCCTGAGACTGCAAAGGGGCTTTACAAAGTTTTTTAAATAGTGTAGGAACTCCAGTGCTCCTTTTTGATGAAGGCAAACCAGGTTTTTACTGTCCTTCTCCTTGCCTACTTTTCAATGTCAGCAGAGAGAAGTGTATTTGATTCTCCTCAAAAAGAATAGAGAAAAGGATGAAACTGTTTAAAGATGGGTTCACAGTTTCTTGCTTAGAATAAAGAGACAGGAAAGACTTGTGCCTCTCCAAAATAAGCATCCCTAATACTAGCTATCTGCCAACAGTTCAATACTGATGGTATAAAAGTGAGACATTTCATCAGTAACTGTGTAAAATCTCTTTCCATTACCAGTTGCCTTGATAGAAGCACCACTCAATGTTTATATCCTGCATTTCATCAGGTTTCCAAGGCTGCAAAGCTCTTTGAATGTAAAATACCTGCTCAAAATACAATAATCAGTGAGACAATAACCTTCACCACTATCAATCTTTGTCTTTTTAATGTTATTTTGACCAATTGTTTCCCTTGACAGTTCCTATACTTTGACTATAATAGTGACAAAACAATTATATCTTCTGAATAAGCCCTAAAATTGTAGCCATGAAATAACTTTCAGAGTGTTCAAGGCCATTTTATTTCATTTGCATGAATATTCATGCATGTATATCTATGGAAAATGCGAGTCTCAGGGGCACCCATGCTCTGATTCTGATGTTTATGGCATTAGCAATCAGTCTGTTCAGGGAAGTTACAGGAAATAGAAGGAGCTGCTAGTCTGGGGAAGACCAGTTCCCTGACCAGAGTTTGTTTCCTTTACACCTGAGCAGAAGACAGACTTCGTACAAGCTTTGGCAATTTTTTCTTAAATGAATGCTAATTTCATAATAATTTCCTAATATCTTTTCAATATGAAGAGGTTTGGATGATTTAAATTCATGTGTCCATAGGGATTTTTTTGTTGTTGTTGTTGTTTTTCACTCCTATAAAAAATATGGGTTTAAGTCTAAATAAGATATGTAGTACACAGTAGATAAATTTCTCCCTGAGTTTTCTACTTTAAGAGTATTAGTTTTTGACCAATATCAGTGTCAGTAACTCTGACACTCCAGGCAGCCAGCTGCAGAACTTGGATAACGAAGGCTCTTGAATTTTCCACAAAGACCAGACTGGAAGGTGAGACAAGTAGAAGCCAGAAAATTGCAGGCACTTACATAAGATATTGTTGTGCTGGTAAACGTAAAAGCCTTACATACTTCTTAGTTTCTTTGGCTTGTAATTTTCAAGTAATATTCATTATAGAACCAACAGAAAGCATTATCTGTGAGTGGAATAGAACTCTTGTAAACAAAAGGTTTGGGTTTTTTTCAATTACCAGAGTTTTGCTGTGGCTTTGTTATCAATCTGAAACATTGCTTCCAATCTACTTTGCTGTAACAATGGAAACGTGAATTGTTAAGAATCACAGGGAAAAAAGACCTACTTGAGTCACACTTACTGTAGCATTGGCTTCTATATTAGAATGAAGTCCTTTTTCCCAAACACATTTGAGACCAAGTGTTTATTTCTATCCATCAAATTTTATTGAACTAATAATAACTGCAACAATCCATTTTCAATGTTAACAGCTGTCTTGGTGTCCTAATTATTGCTGAATAGCTTTGAATAGGATCCAGTCACATCCATGGTATAATGGTGGTTATTTTTCATTTTTAATATTAATTAGTAATTTTAGAGATGATATATTATTTAAAAATGGGGGAAATATAAGTGACTTGGTTGGTGAACTGAGTGCCTGCTTATGAACATTTTCCTGTGTGTATAAACATTGTAAAGATACTAAAAAAGATCTAATTACTTCAAAGTACATCAATGCAACAGCAGATGGGTTTTATTTCTTTTAATATATCTATGTTTCATTCAGCTACAGATAAACCTAGTTTGAGGTAGTATTAGATTGAAAAGACCATTTATATACTATTTCTTTATTTTTGCCCTGATTTTAAGCAGCACATTTTTCAAGTACTAAACAAAATGTCTCAAAGCCTTGACTAAAGTTAGAATACCACTATGAAAAGTGCTAGTCAAATAGAGCAAGATAACTGGCATGGTTTGAAGAACTTAAAATTTTAGTATTTTTGATTTTGAGTGTTTAAAATACACTATCAAAATAAAAGGATCATGTGCAAATTAAGAAACATTTTAAATTACTTTGAAGATCTTTTAATATCTGGTCTTGCTTATTTTAGAAAGTACACTTTGGACCTTTTTTTACACCTCAATAAGGACCTATAAAATAACAAAAGTGGAACTTGAGTCATGAGAACTTTGGATCTGATTCATGGCAACAATTTTGAAATTAAGGGGCTTTCAGGCAAAGATATGGGAACAGGAATAACAGTTCCTTACTAGGAATATTAAAAATATAGTAGTAAAAAAAAAAACCAAAAACATAAAACCAAAAGACAAACGAAGAGAGAAAGAAAAACACTGATAGAGTGTTGGTAGCAGTCCAATTAAGTCCTCCTGGAGTGACAGATGTGATTCTGTTGAAGCAGAGATGATCCTGTAGAAGGGTGTGGGCTTCCCCTGAAGGTCCAGTGGTGGTGTAGATAGGTCTGGTCTTCCTCTGAGAATCCAGTGGAAAACAAGCTGTCCTGGTGTTCTGAATCTCAGGTTTTATCCAGGTAGGAATGCTTGGCTCCTCCCACTGGGTGGAGCATCTCCCAATGGGATGATGTAATGATATCAGTCATGCAGTGAGCCTTAATGGCCCATTAACAGAAGATATACCCCAGAGGGATGATGGGCTGTGGAAGAGATAAAAAACCACTTCTCCAACTGGTTTTAACAGCTGGCCCATTAACAGGAGACACCTGCCCCCTCCTCCCCAGAGTTATCAGATAAAGAAAAACACCTCTGCAACCAGTTTCAACAGATTGGAGTAAAATCCATTTTGCATTGCAACCCAAGACAACTGTTCACTAAGTGAAATAGCAAAATGAGGTGATGTCTTAATTCTCCAAGTACTTCACTGATAAACCCTTGACTAAAGGTCAGGCCACCAAGATGTCACTCTGATGCCACATGCACCAGATTGCCTTGGCCGAGTGTAACACTTCAGGGTGGACCTTTGCCAATTTAAATGCCTCTTTTCTTCAGTGTATCAGAGACACATGAGGATAGAAATCTCCTTCTTAAACTGTTCTAGTAGAGATTAAAAGTAGAGGGAAGACGGGATGGGATGGTCCATGGCAATATTTTTTGTATTGGAGTAGGAAATTGCATATTTGTTATTGTGAGTTTTGAGATAGCTAACATGATCATAATAATAACATGCAGGACAAACTTGGCACTGGATGTCAAGGGCAAAGTCTTTCTGTGGGAATGAATTTATACATCAGTGACGCAAGAAATTAAAAACTTGAATAATTTTTTATAGACTAGAATAAAATAAATGTTGGAATTGGACCTTGATACAGCAGCTGATAAAAGCTGCTATGTTTTATAAAAGCACAAAATGGTGATGCCATAGTCATTCCTTCTTAACTTAAGCTCAGAACTTAAATTATCCTGTAAACTAGACTGGCCTTATTCAAAACATTTTTTTAAAATAATTATTTACATTTGTTTGGATAATTCCAGTACATTTAATATGTTTATTGTACCTGATGAATGAATTTAACTGAAGTTAAATTCTGTGCCACCTGTTATCAAATTATATTTAATGTGAGGTACATCTGTGTAATCTGCAATAAGAGAAAGACTAAGAACTTTTGTTTCTGATTTCTGAAAAATTCAAATACTGAAAAATTTTCCATTTATTTCCCCTTTTACTGACTTTTATACTTCAGAGGGTTCTATTCTGTTAATTTTTCTGAATTGTTGATTGAATGAGAATGGATACAAATTTGAATGGGTCTACGCAGGTATTTTAGACACGTGTCACAACTGCAAGACATAATTTAAAGGGTGTTTAGTTTCAAAGGATCAATGGAATCCACTCTAGTGGCAGATCTTTTTCTAGGTAAAAGAAAAAGATGAAATCTGAGCATACCACGTCTGATAGACTGACTGCTGTAAATGTTTTTATTTTCACCTGTGCTTGAGGACAACATTGGGAGGCAAGATTTCTGAATTCCCATTGTCGCGGTTGGAAAAGTGTGGATCTCAGAGGGCTGTACAGTAATTGAATATCCTGTGAAGGATAAAGCTACTCCTATATGTAAATCTTGACTGGGAAATCATGATAGCTGTGCATGACAGCAGAAATCTGACAATCAAAACTGTTTCCTTCTCCCCTGAACGTGAGTCTTTGACCCAGGTCCACTGTCTTAAACTTTCCTCCTCTCTGCACCATGAAGCCTCATGTTGCAGCGCTGATGAAAATCAAACCAAGTTTGGGCCCGTTCGTGAAAAAATCTCCAGTTCTGACAGCAGAAGCATCTTCAAAGAAAAAAAATGGTCTGGATAAGGCTTGAGAAAGTGCAGTTTATTCTTGGAAGATTCAGTTCTCCTCTGTAGGAGGTAATTAATGAGGATCTGTCTTCAGTCGCACTAAAATTTCTCTTTGGGCTGTGATCTGGACTTGAGAAATAAATGAGGGGAAACAAGGAATGACTGAAGACACTGACCTTCCAACATCTTTCTTGTAGCTAAGGAAAAGGTTTTATTGGTTCATCTGGACAACTGCCCTGTCTGTCATTTGATTTTTTTTATTTTTTTTTGAGTTATCCAAAAGATGTCTTTTCTTCCAAACAACAACTCTGGAAATTTTATCCTCTAATGAGATTTCTCTGCTTGCACAGAGTACAGGATTGAACCTGGTGTGGTATAGCCTGCGTTGTGGTTTAGCAGATGTAAAAAATAATGAGTCTATAAAAAGAAAAAGAAAAAAAAAGTTTAATACCTTTAATTTTTATATCAGTTAAATTTGAACGACAAGGACGATGTTTGTTTCTTACCGTAACCTCTGGTTTCTAAATCTTTAATCCTTCTCAGCTGACTTCACACTAAAAAAAGCTGGTTTTAATTGAAAGTTCCCATTCCCTCAGTCTCCTGGGTTATGTCAAAGGCATGAGAGCTGATAATGCTCCTGCATGGCAAATACACAGTAGCTGCATCTATGATTCTGTCACAGCATGTAGGATGTGGTGCTGCAGATAAAGTAGTTCAGTATAATGTTTTCTTCACTGTGTCTCAAAAGTTACACTTGAAATCACATCTGATAAATGATTATGCTTTAGAAAAGTAAACAGTAAAAAAGGAATGTAGAATAGGAAGTGACCTGAACTGAAATTGCATTGCAAAGATGTCAGAATGCTGTAGCATCTCAGTGATAACTTATTTCCTACCAGTATTTATACATTCATGTTTTTACTTCTTAATAGAACTCCAAAAATCTTTTTACTCTCTGACCTCCAGCTGTCAGTAGTAACCAGCAGCAGTATTTAATTTTATCATTATTTTTTTTTATTAGAGCAATAATTGTGCAAATGTATGTAGATTAAATGAGGGATTGGACATACTAAACAGCTTTTCTGAATTCCATTTTGGATGCTGCTTAAGATAAATTCCCAGAAAGCTCCACAGGGGTTTGAGCCATTCCTGTGGCTTGCCAAATATATTTTCTGTTCATTCCTGAAAACTAAATGTTTCAGCAAAATTCACACTTGGTTCTGTGGGGATGGAGAAAATATTTTACATGAGTTTATGCAAGGGTGATTGGAACTAGCAGCAAAGTCGCTGCTGATATCACACAGGCACAGATGTTTTAAGAAAAAAAATACCTTAAAGCAAGCACATAATTTTAGCAATTGATGTAGTGGCAAACACTGAATACAAGATAATATTTTAAAGTACGGTTTTATAAAACCTTGCATTGACACATAATAAATCTGTGGTGGTGTGATTGTAAACAAGATTATTGCCCACACAATACACAAACATGCCTTTATGCATTTCCCAGCAGTCATCTGTAGCTTGTTAGATTATTATCTTTTTTTTAACCCTAAAGATCCCCCAGCCATTATCCTCTCTGGGCATCCTAAATTATAGGCAACAAATGAGCTCTGGGAATCATAGCCTGTTCCCCAGGCCCTGTTGGTGCATTTGTGCAACTCTGACCCTAAATTGTGGATTTGAAGGGCTTAGTCTTTGGCACAAAATCCTGGCTTTTCACGCTGAAAAGCACTTGCAAAAAGTGGCCATTTGGCTTTGGCATAACAGATTGAAACATTCCCTGCTCAACTAAAAGAGGGTTGCCAGGTCTGACTCAGCTGTGCCGTGTAATAAAAGGTCTCAGGAGTGAGCAAAAACTATATTAGAAAATTTCAAAGCTGAGATTTGGCTTCTGTTGACTTAAATCCCTACCACAGGCTTGTTTGGTTATGCTCATGCTGTAAGAGATGCAAAATAAGCTCAAATAAAATAAAGACACCACTGCTGACCAAACATCTAAAAAAAAAAAAATCATATAATTAAGGTTTCTAAATCTTCTCTTGGGTCTTTGGATCTTTGTCATATGCACATCATGGATTTAATGGGAAGGTTGATACAGGAAAATTGATCCTTGACTTTTTTTTGGACAGAAGATTAATAGCGATTTTGCTTTCCACAAATGCTGCAAGCAGCTGGCTCAACAAATGGTGTACTGTTGAATTCAGCCTACTTTTCAGTCTTCAGTTTGAGGTATAGGATGATGAAAATATCTTCAAGTATTAAGAAAAATGTACTTTTATTAATTTAATTCAAATTAAACTGAAGAAAGGTTGTGGATGGAACTTTCCCTGACAATCTCTTCCTTATGTTCCCTGTGAGAATACACTGATAATACAGGCACTGATATTATGCTTCCTTTAGGCTCCTCTTTTTGCAGTGGAATGAAAAAGCATCCCGTGCTTTAAATAAGTGATAGATGCCTGGAAATACAAAACTGATTGAGACTCAAAAAGCTTTCCTTATTTTTTTTTCCCAGCTAAATTCTAACCTTTCAAGTCAACAAAGGGAATTAACCTAATACTAACTACTCTGTATATTCTTACTGTGGTCTTGATAGACCTAATTTACCACTGACAGCACTAGAAGGATTCCCCATTTAGCTTGTTCTCCCACTCTCCTGATAACTCATTAGTAAGCCCTGGCTTTGCTTAATGCCTGCAAAACAAAGAGTAAACTGGTTTGCATAAATCATTGCTACCTTCAAGGGACAAAATATTTTGGCATGCTGCTCTGAGTTTATACTTCCTTGATTTTCTGTGCAATGTATTTAGAGACCAATTTTGCAGTTTCCCCACAGGCAGATCCTGTGTCTAGTTTGGTGTTGCAGACACTGAATTTATGTGAAAGGAGAACCATACCAGTAACCAAAGTGTTTAAATATAGTCTGTCATGAAACAGAACTGCACCCATGGGATTCAGCAGTGACTGGAGCAGCCTGTTCACTGATTAACGTAATAAACAGTAATGATGGCAACATCTCCAAATGGGACATCTTGCATTTCCTTCTGGATATGATCAGCTACTTAAAAATGCCTACATTCCCTATCAATGTACAGATCTTTCTAATTTATGAAGTCAAATAAATTTGGCTACTACAGGTTGATACTACTACCCATTGTGACAGAAGATGCATATAAAGCCCAATTGAAATTCTGGGGAATTCTTCAAAAATATAATTAATCAAAAGAAGAAGAAATTTCTAAATCTCTCACCATCCTTGAGAAGACAAGTTAGCTCCAGTTGAATCTGCAGGCATATTTTGATGCATCATAAGCTCTTTACATGAAGTATTTATTTTTTTATGGGATGAAATTTGGGGGTTTTTTTTAAATTAATTTGATTTTTTGGGTAGAATTTCACTGAGTGAAGTTGAAATTAAAGTGAATTTCTCTCCTTTCTTCTCTAATTTTCCTTACTCTGCCTCATGTTTTTATTTTGTTATCCCCATTTCAAAATGTGGTGTCTCCTTTCCTTCTTTTCCTATTTATCTCTCTTTTTTTTTTTTTTTNTCCTTACTCTGCCTCATGTTTTTATTTTGTTATCCCCATTTCAAAATGTGATGTCTCCTTTCTTTCTTTTTCTATTTTTTTTTTTTTTTTAAATGCTAGCTATTCTTCTGGTGCACTTGGAGTAAGTTCTGCCTTTTAATAGTCTTTTATGCTTAACTTGTCCTCTTTCTACAATTTTTTGGTTTTGTTTTTTAGTTTAGATGTCTCTGGCATGTGACTATGCTTGTCTGTTTTGTGCCTCAAGTAGTTGCTCACACACTTAGGTAAAATATTTCCACAAAAATTTATAAACTAGTAACTCTTATGCCATTTTAATATGCTTAGATTTTAATTCAGTGCAAGGCAATATAAATTGCAAACCTATTTATAATTTATAGGTGTCACAGGCTTCCAATTTGTCTATATCACCCAAATTGCTTTCTGACAGAAAAATGCACGTGGAAGGACTTTGTGTGGTGATATGGGATTTCCAGCTAGATGATAGTGGCTGTGCAGTTCATCTTGACATTCCTCTGAGGTTTTTGGTGTCTGCAATGTGTAGGAACTGTACAGTACTGAATATGTGGAACACATCTGGAAACAATGGATTTATTATAAATGATCTCCACTGAGTGTGCCTGCATTTTTCTGTCTGAAATTTAAGGAAAACATAACAGCATCTGTCAGTTGAATAGATTCTTTTCTGTCCTGTTGATATAGGTTTTATTTTATTCTGAGTTCATGTGCCATAACTCATCTCCAGTCTATGATTCTATGATGTTCCTGGTGAGGATCATATGATGTAGGGAGGCTGTGAGATCATGGAATGGTTTGGGTTGGAAGGGACCTTGAAGACCTTCAAGTTCCAAACCTCTGCCATGTGTAGGGACACCTTCCACTAGACCAGGTTGCTCAGAGCTCCATCCAACCTGGCCTTGGGCACATGCAGGGATGGGGCTTCCACTGTTTCTTCAGGCAACCTGTGCCAGGGCCTCACCACTCTCACAGGAAAAGAATTCCTTCCTGACATCTGATCTAACCCTACTCTTTGTAAATTTGTACTCTTTCCTCCTTGTTCCATCACTACAGTTTCTGATGAAAAATATCTCTCTGGCTTCCTTTTAGGCATCCATGGGAGAGAACATTGCCTAGCAAAGTTTGGATCTGTGAAAACTCTCACTGAGATATTTGCAATCATTTTATTTAAATGGTACCAGCACTTCATAAAAGCTCAAGAACTGAGGAAACAAGCTCGAAAGAGAAGAGCCTTGAGCAATGTGTTATAAAAGCTTATGTATAAATACCTCTTGTGATCAAATATACTGAGGTTCATGCAGCACTGCAATGACAGCACTACTGTTGTAAATGAAAGTAGTAAAGCAGTCATAGGATCTCATGGGGAAAAGAAATGAAAATGGACTGTGCTTTCAGCAGGAAAAGTCTTAGTCAGGAACAGAGTCTGGAGAAATGCCACAGGCGAGTAAGTTATATGTCCTCCCAAGAAATATGACTGTTTGTCCACCAGGACTGGTAATTTTCTCCACTTCCAGCTTCACAGTCTGAGTCAAAATCTGGACATTTGGGGAGCTGTGCAGGCTTTGTCTTGCTGCTGTGAGTGTTAGTTTTGTTCTTGGGTATTTTATCTCAAGGTTGAAGGGGATGCAAGTACATTAGCAGCTAGTGCTCTGAAAGGTGAGTGGAGTTATCTCTATTAAAATAAATAAAGGAAAAAATCTAAGTAACTCCAAGGCCAATAAAAATAAAGAATGAGCTATACTACCCCATTAGATGCCTTTTTTTTTTAGCTAAATATCAAGTTTATGCTTTACTGTTTCTAGTTGGTTTTGCTTCCTCCCAGTCCATCAAGAAATCTGCTGACAAAAGGAAAAAGACATTTTTCTTTCTTCTCCACATGTATAGCATAAGCCTTAAAGGGAGCAAAAAGAAACTTCAAAATAATTTCTTAGCAACACCTTGTACAACATCAAAAATAGTAACCTGTTAATTTCCCCTATGACTAATGTGAAGCCTTTGTCTGTCTCCTACCCCAAAAATTGCCAGCTTGTTAGAAAGTGAACTCGAGATTTATGGCTCAAATGCCTCTTGTTTCATTCTCCTGGGTATCAGCCTGCACAAGGAACGCTGTATTGATCACTACAGTGATCAATCCCTCCCTTTGAATAGACAACTTGAACTCAACCAGACAAATTCCTTTCAGTCATCAAAATGAAACTTTTTAAATTGAAACTCAGCTCTGTAAAAGACTGTAAATAGCCTGAATATCTGAAATGCAGAATATAAAAGAAAGCCCCTGCTTGGTAAGGAAAGTTAGAGAAGTGAAAGGGAAAACAGAATTATCCCCAAATGGAACCAAAACCACTCACCTTCTCTTTGTTTTTTGTTTGAGCATCATAGCATATATTCAAAATGTCCAGAACTCAGCATATTCACAGAGACTTGCCTGCAAGAAGAAATCAGTGAGTGTCCTTGGCACACACTGCAGAATGTGTGTAAAGGAGCTCACCCTGCAACAACTGAGAGTGACTGAAAGACTTTCAGACCTTAGACCATGATAATGTACCAGCTCAACTACTCAGGGACTGAAACCATAAGACCTTGTTGACCACTAGAGAAGATTAGGTAAGAAATGTTTACTTTTTTAAGATTTCTATAATCATGTATTTTTATAGGCAACTTCTCACAGAAGAGATTATTTTAATTTCAGAATAATTGCCTGTCATGTTTTTGTTGAAAGTGATCAGAAGAGGAAGGGCTGAGAGATTTGGGATTGTTCAGCCTGGAAAAGAGAAGTTTCATTTGGGGTGACCTGATTATGGCCTTCCAATACCTGAAGGGAGCACAAAAGAAAGACAGAGAGAGACTATTTACAGGGACCTGGAGTGATAGGACAAGGTAGAATGGCTTTGAAATGAAGGAGAGTAGCTTAGACAGAGAGAGACTATTTACAGGGACCTGGAGTGATAGGACAAGGTAGAATGGCTTTGAAATGAAGGAGAGTAGCTTCGGCTCAGATATTGGGAAGAAATTCTTCCCTGTGAAGATGGTGAGGCACTCGAACAGATTTCCTTGAGAAGTTGTGGATGCCACATCCCTGGAAGTGTTTCAGGCCAGACTGGATGGGGCTCTGAGCAACCTGGTGCCTGCTCATGTCAGCAGGGTTGGCATGAGAGAATTTTTAAGGTCCTTCCCAGCCCAGCCCATTCTGTGATTCTAGGAAACCTCCTCTAGCTGATCTTACCCACTGCAGAACAGCTACTCCAAGAAGTTGTAGGGAAGGGCTGCTCCAGAAAGGAGAGAGTGAAGTTAATAGGAGAAAGATGTTTCTGCTGTTGAAGAAATTGTTAGATGATGGGGAGGATCTTTCCTGTGTTCCAAGCTTTATAAGGCATTTTGGAAATGCAGAAGAGACTCAAATGAACTTGTTTAAACTTCCCCTCAGCTTTAGTTCACACACACCTACTTTACACCATGCAGAGCATCACAGGGATTCTTAAAATGCATTACCCAAAGTTCTCACAGGTAAATGGATACAAAGGCATGGCATCTGTTTACCTTACAGGCTAGAACAGCTTTAGATGAAAGAATTTCTACTGAGAAAGTTTGAAAAACTTTTATATTATCTTTTGTTCTGTTATATATAAATCAGACTACACTCTAGCAAAAATTTAAAATATTAAAAAAAACCCTCTCAAATTACTTTAAGAATTACTTTTCTCAAATGCAATAAAAGCTGTGCTGTCCCACTCTCACTGTTTCCCATATGCCAAACAAAAGGTAATGCACTTTTTTCCAGACATTTCCCTTAATCAGCAAAAAGCTTGGAATAAAGGCTCTCTGGTTATTAGCCTTAAATCTTAATCTCCTTAACTTGTCAGGTCCCTGCCATTACTTTTGAATGTTTAAATATAGATTAATAGACAGAAGACATGTCTAGCCACTGCAATCATGTGGCTATTAGAAGAGCAAATATCTTAAGAGCTCACGCTGAAGTGAACCCCAAGAGAGACAAGGTTTAAATTCAAAAGAATGCAGTCTTTAATTTAGGTGAAAACAAGGTGGATTATGAATTGTTTGTCACTACCACCTCAGTGTTTATTTTGCTGAAGATTTGTAGTAGTAATTAAATGTTGACTTCCAAGTAGTGCTAAGAATCCATGGAAATAAATAGAGCCTGTCTTTATAGACATAGAGAGGGAATGAAGGTGTTTGTGGAGTGAGAATTTGTGTTTATTTATAAATTCAGCTTGTAGTACTGTGGGAATATCTGTCTTAATTTAAAATATTTGTTTATTTGCAAGTCCTGTGTTTTCATTTTTGTCTCCCTAGTGGGAATAAAACAGACTTTCAGGTTTTTAAAAGAACTCACAAAACTTCAGTGGATCTTTTGCATTGCACAGTGACCTCATGAGATACTTTGGGCAGACTTCAGTCCTGAAATAGTTTTAGTTTTTAAAATTACCAAGATATTTGTAAATTTTAGGCTGAGCTCTGCAAAATTGTCTGTGATTCTGAAGTCCACAAGTTTTCAGTACATTATTCTGTTAGGAAGACTCTCTTGTAACTGAAGAATGGCAACGTTTTCCTCTGTTGTTCAATGCTTTTCTACCCTCCAGTCTTCTACCCCATGCTTTGACCATCGTAGTAATAGGCACAGTCCTTAGATAGCTGCATGTTCAGTACAATGGTATAAAATAGGAATTTTCCTTTGACTGGATTATTGACATTTACATTGATTCTTCATTAAAATGTTATTCCAGTCTTAACTGGATACATTTGAATTTGCTCAGAAAGCAGGGCAAATTTCCACTTTCTCCTAAAACCAAAACAAATAGAACTACAACAACAAAAGCCAAAAACCCCGGAAGAAGTGATAGCTTATGTTCAGACCTGAATTCTGTGCCTATTTTGTGTCACTGTTAGTGCCTCCAATTGTGTATGGAGTACTCTTGAGAGAAAATCCATTCTCTTCCTCAAATTAGAAAAGGAAGAAAAAATGAGCAGCTGATTTATTTTTCTGGCTCCCATCTGAACATAAAGCTTCCTGGGTTTGTTTGAGACCATTTAGATATGGTTGTTGCCCTGCTTTCTTTCTCTTTCTCATAATGAATATACATCAAGGAGGGTTTCCAGATTTCAGGATAATCTCCTCATTTGGTAACTGATTTCTTTCTGTCTTGTTTTAAAGCTACATTGGCAATGTCTTTCAAAGCATTCCCAGATGACTTTTCTCCTTGCAGCACTGTTGAGATTTAAAGTAACAAACAAGAGGAGAAAATATTATTTTTTTTCTTTTTATTTCCTTTTTTTTTTTTTTTTGAAAGGAGGTTCCCTTTTGTCTCCCATTCATTCAATGAGTAGAAAAGGATAAAAGGATTTGAAGCAAACTAAGTCCAAGAGATAGATAAAGGACAGCCTGATGATCTGAAGTTTGTTTGGAAACCAGTGCCAATATTGCCTTTCTTATCTGTATGGATAATGCAAACAATAGAATGACCTATTTTTATGGCCTGATCATTAAATCTTTTCCTATGGCCATAAATGACTTTGAACTACTAACAGTCATTGTTTGCAGTTATTTTCTAGGTTTAAATGCTTCAGATGAGACTCTGGGCTCTTTTTCAGTTTCACTCTGTATTATAGAACAGTGGCTGTTGCTGGGCATGCAAGGTCATGGCTGAAATGTCATTGTTTTTGGTGTCCACACTCAGTTATTTTCATTTCCTGATGAAGATCTGAGGCTAGTCAATCAATTTAAATAAATGCAAAAACAATTTTAATGGCTCAGTGGTTTCCTCCTGAGAGTGTGTTTCCTCCTACATTGCCAAACAATTAAACAGACATCTTGCTGCTTATATTCAGCCTGTGTAATGGGAATTTCTGGGTGTTCCTAGAAATTCAAGAGACCAAAGCATGGAAAGAAGCTTTTCACTGTGATCTCAAAGCAGTAGTGGGGTTCCTTGGTACAAATGAATGACCCTTTTGAGATGGGGTTTGGTTATTGACAAGTTTTCACACAACAAAAGGACAAGATTTTGTGAGTCAGAGTGAAGGTTATACATTTTCAAAATTATTTTTGCTCATTAAAAATAGGTATCTAAAGGTATTTCAATAAAATAGGTATTATAGTAAATTCATAATCAATCAGATGGCAATGAGCTGATGGCAATGGAATTAGTTTGGATGCTCTGGGTGTCGGTTTTGCCTTTTTTGTTTGTCTTTGCTTACATAACTGCATGACATTCACTGCCATGAGGGACTTCCAGGTCTCCAGTAATTTTAAGAGCAGTCAAAGAGGAAGATCTTCCATATATTAAAGTGGGAGGTTTAATTTATATTTCTCTTCCACCATCAACCAGTAATGCAGTTGTGGGAAAATCTCCCTGGTGTGTGCGTGTGACAATGACCCATGAAGTGACACCCGTGATGGCAACATGGCATATGCAGAGGAGATCACTAGAATGATATGAACAGTGAAGATGGAATTAAGATATGCTCATGGATGAACTAAAAATTCCACATATTTCAGGCACAAATATGTCTTCAGACTGCAGTCTTTATAAAAATCATAGATGCAAGGCTAAGCAGCATTACTCTCCTGATGAAAGTAAATAGCATTATGCTTCCATAGCAAGTGATTTAAACCTGCCCTAATTCAAGCAGAACAAGAACCAGATAGTAAAGGATGGAATGTCAAATTTTCTCCATGTGGAAGGCCAAAGATCACAGAAAAAGGGAATACCACATTGTGGGTGAGGGAAGTGTTCCATTGTTTTGGAGTTATAGATGAAAATATCAGTAATACTCATGCTGGGTCCTGAAACCTGGACTGTGCTGCTTAGGAAAGCAGAAATGATCATTAACCAAGGAGGGAAAAAGCTTTCAAGATATACTTCTGCCTTCATTTCTGTGTAACAAAGAAAAACTTTCTAGAATGGTCTAGATTCACTCCCATTTCTAAAAAAAATGATTGCAAAATGCTGTAAATTCACTGAACAATGCGGTGGGAAAAGTTTACTTCCAGTCTGCCTTCATTTTTGGGTGCCTAGCCCATGTTCTCCACAGGCTGTCATCAGGACATTTTGATCTCATTTTCTGCCTTTTTCCAAGATACCTTATGCTCTGCTAATAGCTATTTTTTTCCCCTGAAGATGATAGTTGCTCACAGCTGCTATCCCTATCCTTTGTGGACGCTTGGCAGCCCCTCTTCTGTCATGCTGAGAACAAACACCTGGTCATATAACTGAGAGGCTACTGGGCCCTTTGGAAGGATGACAACTAAGCACCAGCTGTTATCACTAAGAGAGTTCATCTATTCCTCTCCTTATCATCTCCTGAAATGTTTAAAGGAAAAAAGAAAAAAAAAAAAGGTGACCAGGAGTAGGCTGAAGGCATTGTTGCCCAGAATGGGGGTACTTCAGATCCTGAAGACTTTGTGCTCCATGCGATTAGAAAAACTGGGTGCACCTGCTCTCCTTTGTTCTAGTTCTTATGTGGTTCCTGTTCCTACAGTGCTGGAAAATATTTGCTGCAGTTTAAACTTCCCCTAAAATAGATCACGTTTTTAACTCCCACCCCAATCACTCAGTCATTTGTAAGCATGTCTATCCTGTCAGGATTGATATGCAGGAAAAGGGACAAGGATACGGTGTTAAGTCATAGTTAATGGCAGCTCAGGCCTCATCTTTCAACTTCAGGAAAATTTAATTACTATTTTTGGGTTCACTGAACTGATTTTCCCTGCTTTCTAATATCAACCACTTGATTTACCTTTATTTTATCAAAGATAGAAAAAGAAAAGAATACCCCAAAATAGACAGATAACATAAGTATCTCATACTCTGTAGCTGGAACTATTTCACAGTTCACTTCTCCAATGAGATTATGAGGCAGTTGCTACATCAGCTGGTTGCTCTCTTTCTATCATGGAGCATTCACCTCCTTCATAGTTTGATCTTCTCAAGGTGCTGCCAGGTACTGAGCCCTTATCTAAGCAGCAGCTTACCATGTTTGATCTGTCCCCCCTCTGACACCGATTCCTTACCTCCTGCACTTCTATCATGTTTGGTTAGCTATTCTCTACTCCAACAGTTGTGCCCTGCTGCCCTTTCCCTAACTGCTGCTTACTCAGGGACCTGTTCTGTCTACTGCAGTTTTACTAATAATTTCTGTTAATTCATCTCTTTCAATACAAACACTGCTGGGGGCTGATGCAGCCTATACAGCATCACTATTCCAACCTATTCCAACCTCCACTGCTTGCCTGGAAACTCTGAAGGAAAATATCCCCCTTCTTTTTTTTTTTTTTTTTTTCCTCCACAGCACATAATTTGCATCCACATCACTACAGAATTTCTGTTTAAGGTAAGCATTTACCTCAGAATTTGACTTGGGAGCTGGCCTGTATTTTCCTATATCCTTACAGCTCCAGATTTTCTCTGGTTAGCTGTGGACTTCCTTTTCAATAACTACCAAACACAATAAAACAGGATATGTTAAAAGAGGTCACGTTTCATCAGTTGCTTTCATTTATCTTCCTTTCTCTCTCTCACAAATCCACAGAGCTGTCTATGGTGTCTGAAAATCTCCTGTGATTTCCTTTTAGGATCCAACTATCAGATTTTTTTGAGGATGAAGAATTTCTGCTCCGCAAGAGTAGGACTATAGTAGTGCATGGAACAGGATGAACCCTATTCACTACTCCCGAGATTAATTTTAAGTGTGGAATTCTGCCTTTCTCTTAGAATTATTTGTGCCAGTCAAAATTCAGAAGACATCTGACACAAAAGTAGGTTTCCTTTCAGTAGTAGATAGAAAAGCAGCATCAGAATAAAGTACAAAACCACCAGGTCCAGGCCACAGTCTCTGACTTCGTCACTAATCTCAATTTAACTGATATGGGGAAAACCTACACTAAGAATAGAAATTATTGCTCAAAATATAGAAAAGTGAGTGAGGAAAGAAATCCACTTCAAATGGATGAAACAACTAAGGAGGAAAAATCTTGATTTTAGGGAGGTTTAACATGGTAATTCACAGTTGCATCTGACTTGTATAGCAAGCTGTGGACAACCAGCCATGTTAGTCAGTTTAAGAGAAGTGGAATTAACAGCATTTAACCACCACTTTCCTTTAACAGCTCAGTGTCCTAAAGTAACATCAGAAAAAATTTCCCCAGCCATGTGGACATCACAAAGTGCTGGTTTGCCATCCTATTGATAGTCAGCTCAGCTTGATCTGATTAGAAGTGGTGACATTGTTCACTGAGGAGACACATCCATTTTTGAAAGTCATTAGACTTCTCTAAATTTTTGTTGCCTGGACTCTTCTGGGAAAATTGTCTTTGCCTTCCTGGAAACAGAGTAAGAACTTACTTCTCATAAATTTCCATAAGGATCTCAGTATCTCCATTTACTGCTGTGATGTATCACAGTCCTATTTGATGCTCCCTCAGCGACCATCTCAAACCTTTAATGGATTAAGATATTTACAGTTTATCACACAGAAATAAATTCCCTCCCTCCCTTCAAACTCAGATCTTACTGCTGGTTATCACACACCTGGCTGTTCTCAAATGCCACCTTCCTTGTGTGCTTAGCTGCACACACTATTTCATTCTCTTTTTTCTCAGTAAGAGATAATCTCCAGTTTCTGTGGATCTATTTCCTTTGTATGGGCTCTGGACTGCACATGTGGTGAGGAATACGTCTGTTAAATCATCTTTGAAATGAGAGCAGAGCTTTTCTGAGCAGAGGTTGGCCAATATGAGCTCCATACTCACAGTCATGATCAGATATTCTCTACCTCAAACAGTCCTCTTTTCCTGAGAAATCTCCTTGTCATGCACACGCATTATATGAAGGCATTGACTGGATTCACCTTTTCCTTGGAGTCAGTAGTTTGTAATAGCCATGGGCTATGGACAATGATCCTGACAATGGCAGCTGCTTCTGTCTTGGGAAAGCACAAAAGCCCTAGAGTGCCCCCACTTCAGTCCTGACAAAGGGAGCACCTCAGGGCATGAGCTCAGTGTGGACGAAGACCTTTTAGATTAAATATATATATATATAGTGTGGACTGCTGTGTGCTGTTTTTGTGCTATGGGAAAAAATAGTGACAAGGGAGTTTCATTACCCCTGAGGGTGCAGATGTTTAACAATGGACAGACCTGATCAAGAAAAGGGTTCACAATATTTTATACCATCTCTCTAGCTGCTTTATTAATGCTGAAGCAGCTGAGTCTCGCTCAGAATCTGGTATCTGGCAAGCAGTGTATTGAAATGCACTTGAATACAGCACTTGTAGAGCAGATACTGCTGAACAGAACATTCAGAAATGGATGCAGCTATCGTTTTTCCAGGGGTGCCTTGTAGCTTCTGCAGAGTGACAACCAAATTCTCTGAAGATCTACCCCAGAACAAATTATTTAAACCAATTTCTCACTGGCCCTTGCACAAGTGAGTGCTGTGCTCAGAACGAGAGACTGACGTTTAAGAAGATATTTGCTGCCATTTGTTTGAAAGACAAGTGTTGAATCTTGTGGTCTGAAATGAGCAATGGTAGGCTGAGACACTGAAGTGAATAAAGGTTTAGTAAACATTTCTTGCAAGGAAATAATTTTTCTGGTACATCCATGTGGGTGCCTTGAATGCTTTAGTAAATATCTGTTTGAAGCAGGCAGTAATATGGAAGGAAGCATGCTGAAAATTTCTCAGAGGTATTGAGAGAAACAGTCTCGTATGATGTCATTAATGGCTTGTGAAATGGAGTTTAGTGTTTAAGTAAAGCAATTCTGAATGAGCTATATATATTTAAATTGGTTGCTAAGTTAGCTGTGAAGAAAAAAAAATCTCCTTAAGGATGTTTTCATCCTTTACAAAAATCTTGCCTTTTGAGATCTTTTCTGCAGCACACTTGACTTAATTGAATTTCTAAGAGCAATAAATATGTTTTGTTGAAGATGTGAGACTTAATACCCATTTGAATCTAAGTTATATTTTAAGCATGAATGTGCAGTATAGCACAAGTATTTTAACTTAACTGCATCTTCTAATTTGGAGGAAATACTGTTATACCTACAATGAGTCTGGTCATTCTTATAAACTGATACTTATCTAAAGCGACTAATCCCTGCTGTGTACATTTGGCAAGTACTAACCATGAATCTGAGCATGGATTTTCCTTAAGTAATATCTAGGATGCACAGCACTTTGAGCTTGATGTCTTCTAGAGAGAGCTTTGGTTTGTGCAGCAAGGAAGTTTAATGTACTCACTGTGTTCTCACAAAAATGTAACTCTTGATCAACTCTTGCCAGCATGGCCTTGAATTCTTAATTATTAATTTGTTTTACACAATTCCTTGCAGCAATGACACTTAACTCATTAATTTCTCTGCATTCCCTCTTCACAAGACATTTCTCACTAAAGGACAAACAATTTTATTCCGCTACTTATTATCTTGATTTACAGATTGCTTATATAGATCACACACTGTCTCTGTTTAGGGCATTAAAATTTATCACTTAGGTGCAGAAAACGGCTATGAGTGTGTAGCTGTTTACTGTCCTGTAAATGATCCCATTTGTCATAGAGGTTAGATGGAGCCAGGGGGATGTAACCCCTGGATGCCACACGTTTTCCATAGGAAAACCTGTTAACAGAACACAATTACCTGCTTTTGCCTGCCCTGAATGGTTGTAGCAACAGTGGAATAACAGCAGGTGCTTAGTATGATGTTTGTGATAGAAAAGGAATAGGAATTCTGGGTAGATCCAAAAAAAAAAAGAAATCTTCAAATATTCAAATGGGTTTCTTTTAAACCTAGCTGTGTTTAGCAAGAGGTTTACACAGAAGCTTCTAAACCTAGCTTGTGTTTAGCACAGAAGGTCTGACAAATAGGTTTGCATGAAGTACATTGAGTTGAATTTTGCTTGGTAGCCTGTTTCCTGCACTCCTTACTCTGAGTCCCCCTGAGCAATATAGGCAGGGATGAAGTCATTACTGCACTTCTTCTGGTCAAAATCAAACACTCTAGTAACCTTCATTAAATTAAATTCATTGCTTATTTTCATTTGTGGAAATGTCTCTTCACTTTGCTTGCCCTTAAGTGCTAGTTTTTCAGCAATGAGAGGCTAGGGATCTTGGTCAGCCCCAAGAAAAAGAGAATTTTATTCTAGGCTGAATAAAAGAGGAAATTTAGGGCCACTCACATGTATTCTTTCTTGCATTCCCTGTGTCTCCCTTCTTCATCATAAAGGAGACATCACTGCAAATTAACCTCAAAGCTTTTTTTTATCTTCATCCTTCCTACATGAGAGGCTGAGAGAATTATTTCAGAATGTCCAGGGAGAGAAAGCAAGAGGTATGGTCAAACTATCACCCTGTAGAAGGACAATTCACTAGATTTTTTTTTCTCCTGGACCTGGAGCTGGCTCCAGGACTCTTGCTTTAATCACGTACAACATAAACCATTCTAGGGCTGTGATTGTCTTGCTGCTGCTTACCCAGCAGATTTAGTTTCTCATTCATTTGATGAAATACTGTATTTTTTGAACTTACCTGTGATGGTTTGACTGAGTGCTGAGGCTATAAAACCTGCTTACCTGCACCTAATAAATAGCATTTGCAGTCATTTTACAAGTATCTTGGCTATTTAAATCTTGCCTTCTGAATATTGTGGATATGGAACCAGCAAATCTGAATTTCCCTTTAAAATTTCGTCAAAGGCATAGTTCTCAAAAGTCGCTAGTTGTTTGACAGTCCAGGAGTGCCATCCACAGGATGAAATTCATATTTTATGCCACAATGTCTTTGAGATTTTCGTTAGGAAAAAAAAGCTTTAAAAACAGAAGAAAAATCAGCAATTTATTTTCGATTCCACGTAAATATTTACACTGTAATCAAATAGGAAAACCTTTCTCTTTTTCTGCTGGAAATGAATGACAACAAAAGATATTATTTAGATCTTTAGGTGGTTGATAATTGACTTCTAACAGCTTATAAAAAATAATGATACAAATACAACTTAGCTATGGTTTAGGGTTTCTTTAAGACTGTCCTGTAATATTGACAGAGAACATATTTCTTCTGTATTCATTGAAACCTCAAGGGAAAATACTCCTTTTCCCAAAGAGAGCTCACTGGATAATAAAACCAGGAAGTTGTGCAGGTCTGGATTTTCTAGCTAGGGTGATAGCATGTAAAGCAAATTTCCCAAACTCAGGTGATATTCTTAGAAATAAATTATTAAATAGAAGACATTTCTTCATATATATTCTGTTATTAAGTCTAACAGTGCCTTGAGAAAATATAATGAGAATAAAGAAATAATGGCAATTTTGGGACACATAAGAGGAAAAACTTCCCCTCTCAAGTAGAGGGGAATCTGGAACTAGAAAGTATGTTTATTAAAAGGTAACTGTACATAAACTATAAAAATGTAAATGCTCTCTCACATCTTTCAAAATACCTGTGAGTTATTATTTCCTTGAATACTTTCACAATGTGAGTCCACATACAGAGAGTACTTAAAGCTACAATGGTTTCAACATGAGAAACCATTGAAATGCATCCTCATTATATCTTTGGCCAGTGTTAGTAGCCACAGTGACAAAATCAGGTTTTGGTGGGGAGTCATAAGTTATTTTTAGTGGCCCTCTACCACCACTGATATTGGTACCATAGCTCTGGAATTTCTGGCCTGTAATTTTTGTGAGCCTTCTGCCATTAGCTGCAATGAAACAAAAGATGGACAGCTGGTCATGGTCTTATGGACAGGAAAAGTTTTCCTTGCCCTTTCCTTTCCCTATTCTCTATCCCCCAGTACTGTTTTCTATGCCTGTTATGATTTGCCAACTCACTCCAACACACTTTCTTTCCTCCCCTTCATGCCATTTGTCTGTTTTACTGCCATTCCTGTCCCTGCTGAACACAAGGCTGTGCTGCTCTGAAGGATACATGAAAAAATTATGAATGACCTCAAGTCAAAACCCACTGAATCTGTTAATTTCTTTGACCTTGAATGTACTTTATCTTGGTACAGTTGCTATCACAGTAAGTGTAATTATCTCCCCACTGTCAAAATTTTTCCCATATTCTATGATTTCTGTGTAGCTAGGTCAAACACATTTTCTTTCCAGTCCACAAAATGCATTCCAAAACATTCCAAAGCAAAAGTGATTAGGATCCAGCTATCATTTTGCTTTAAGAAGAGATTGGGTTTGATTTGATATTTTTGGGAAAGATGTGCCAGGGAAGCTAAAGACCAATAAGCAGTTCAGATGCCCAGTATAGCTCACAAAATTAACCTTGCATGATTAATTAGCCTTCTGTGCTCTCAGCTGAAAGTAACACTGAATGGTTTGGGATTACCTAAGTGCAACACTACATACATATAGAAATACAGCTATTGGGGCTGACACAGAAGTATACAGTCCAGACAGTCAGACTCCCAGCTGAAACTGCAGGAATGGTGTTTTCATATTGGTTTATTAGGCAGGAATGGAGAAGAAATCCCAATTGGACTCATAATCTTATTTTACAGAGCACTGTTTCAGAATATCCTCTATGAAAAGTTTGACCCAGAAATTTATGCTATTTTTATTTGTCAGACTGCTGGTTACCATTGCACAGGTCAGTCCTTAAATAATGCATCACCTGAGGTTATTCTCTCTCTTCATTTCTCATGGAGAGTAAGTTCTGGTATCATGGGGGTTCTTTGTTTATGCTATTAATCTTTATAAAGTTCACATCTGAGAATGGAAAATAATCCTGAAGTGTGGAGGGAAAGAAAACAAAGTATTTTTTTCTGGGTTTCAGATATTTTTCAGATTTTTTTTTCCTTCAGAGAATCTCTATAATGTTTGCTCACTAGACTACTGACTTCTTGTGTCTAAGTTTTTCTATTTGCACCCTCTGCAGCTTTATTCTTCCATACCCCAATCTGCAAGAAACTCCATTTGTTTAGAAGTATCAAGATCTGCATCTTGCCATCAACATATATTAAGCAAACCAAAATGTACCATTTTCTCTACATTTTCTTGTGTTTTTCATTATTGGCAGTATCATACTTGGCCTGAAGCTTCTTACAGCTGTGGAGCTCTTTCTGTATTACCACAGCATCCTTACAATGGGATTTTAGCCAATCATTAAAGATACAAAAATTTCCAGTGATTTAGGTCACAGTTAACACAGATAAAACAACCATTCCCAGAAATAGATACCTTTTCCAGGATCAGAGTGGGAGGCTACAAAAGGAAAAATATAACTGTTCATAGACACAAGACTGAAATTGAAGGTGCTGTGAGATACCCAGAGAAGCTGTGGCTGCTCCATCCCTGGCATCGTTCAAGGCCAGAACACTGATCTGTTGGATCTAGTGGAAGGAGGGTTGGAACTGGATGATCTTTAAGGTCCTTTCCAACCCAGGGTACTCTATGACAATTGTGTAGGGGCTGAGAGAACAGCATAGCTTCTACTGTGACATCAGTGCCCTCTAAAATAGTTTGCTATCATCTTAACGTACAGAACATAAACACTGAGAATTCTGCCACCCTTGAGTTTCTAAGCAAGTCACATTTATTGCCTGATCAAATATTGATGTGATGAGAGGTCATGCTCCTTTCTGAAATCCCATTAGTAACCTCTGTACTGGGGGAGAACTCCAACATCTTTTTTAAATTTGGCTGCTTTAGAAATTCTTGTCCAAGATATCAATAAATAATACATACCTCAGGCCTGGACTAAAAATATCAAATTCACTCTGAGCTGCTGGTCTTGACTGGAAATAGATTGTGAATAGTAGGGGGGGTATGATTTGTTCAGACTTCTTTTTCAGGACAGCTCACAACATTACAGAAGCATTGATCACTTTTGGAAGGTCTCGTTTAAATGTTAATCTTCAAAACTGACCTTCCCAAGCCTGACAGGGGAGATGAGGCTATTAAATTTTCTGAAGTAAGGGCAGGGACTGCTAGGGGATGGTCTAAGGCTGCAATGGATTGCCACCTTTGTTCATAGGCTTTAAACTGAGTAAATAAGCAGGGAAAGTTAAAAAAAAAAACAAACAAAAAAAAACACGCCCTCTAGGCCAAGGACAGATTTATTTACTCTACAGGCAGTACCAAGCACAGTGCATTATAAGCATGTTTAACAGGTTGCAGATTGCTTGGGAACCATCTCAGACTTTTATAACATGATATGACAACCTTTGCTCAAATTTGTGCAATACCAGCCTGGATGCAGCTGTTCCAAGGGCTCCTTATCTTGCTTTTCCACCTGGTCTATGAATGCAGCAATCATTAACAACTTTACTGATCCCATGGCTAGCAATGATAACTAATAATTAAGTTAATATGAACATTCATAGTATTATTATTTGTCCTAGTCACAATGCCGTTTGTGCACCAGAGGAATATGAGGTCCTCTTTCAGTGAACATTATTGTCACAATTCATTTGAATATCCCAAATTTAGGAAACAATGGTCTCTGTAAATTAAGCTTTATTTTATGAACTCATTAGCCAAAACAAAACCAAACAAGACAAATATTACCTCAATTCCCTTTGTACAGACTCACATGTCTATGAGCAAAATGGTTCACTAGATAATGGTGAGGACACTCATTCTTCATCTTCCTCCCCTGCATCACTCAGGGAAGTACAAAAGCCTCAGCAGTCCAGCTGCAGCTGGAACTGTTTCAAAAGCTTTTTTGAAGAATCAAGCAGTCATTATGGTTGAAAAAGACCTCTGAGATCATTGAGTTCAACCTTTGACTGATCACCACCTTGTCAACCAGACCATGGCACCAAGCACCATGTTCAGTTGTTTCTTGAACACCTTCAGGGAATTGTGACTCCACTAACCTGGGCAGCCCATTCCCTTGTTTAGCAACCCTTTCAGTGAAGAAATTCCTCCTTATGTCCAACCTGAATCTCCTCTGGCACAGCCTAAGACTAAGCTTGAGGTAAGTCAAGGTATTTATACCTTCCATCTTGGAGTTTAGTCTGTACCACATTCATTACTTGCTGGGTTCTAAAGAGACTTTCAGACAATTGCTATACGAGAGGGCAGGAGGTGATATCTTCAGGAGAGGGAGAGCTTAGGGTGATAATGGCTGCAGAGTGGCCTCTACTCCTTCCTGTGCATTTTGTCCCAACAACATGTTGTTCTGTCTTTGACCAGAGCACCCATCAGGTCTCAGCATGAGGAGTGTGTCAGGCCAAAGCTGGAGCAGGAGTTGAGTCAACAGTCGGAGTTATACAGGCATGAATTCAAAACTTCCAGAACAGCCAGATTAATGGTTGGGTATTATAAAGTTATCTTTATTCGAAGAGGAATCCAGAAGGACATTTTGTTCTTCTGCAGACTACATCAGAGGGTCTGCATGGTACGTATTAGCCTCAAATGCTTTGGAAATGTCTAAAGGAATGCGAGACAATCACCAACATCTTCAAAGTCAAAGACATTCAAATACACTATTCTGTAACTGAGAAATTACTCAGGAAATTCTGACCCAGGCAAACTGGAGTGACAGCTGGTGAGTGACTGCTCAGAACTTCTATGAGGGGAGGTGTAGGCATCTACTGCCATGGGAAATGTCAACAAGCATTTTCTTCATGGACTGATTACTTATCTTTATAAGAAAAGTCCATCTTTCATATTCCTTATTTGGAAAACTCTCTCAGAAAGTAGTATTTACTGCAGACAGCTTGCACCTGTTTGCATTTATATGGATGGAAGATTGTTATTTCTTCTTGCAACTGACACAGGCTGATCAAAGTAAATATTCTTTGCATAGCTAATGGTATTCCAGTAAGTGATCTTCCTATCCGTGAAGGATTCCTTCATGGATTACTTGGATTCCTTCATGGGATTATTTTGATGGGAAAAAAAGGAAGAGAAAAGGGAGAGAATGCTTTCCCAGCTTAATTAAGTGAAATAAAAATCAATATTCTTTTTTTTTCCAATCTCTGCTGGTTCATTTTTCTAGATTCATTAAAGACTCTATGTGCTAAATTTTCTCTCCCAAAGACTTTTCTCAAAAATATAATATAACATAATTTTCTACGTGTACATCTTCTGGATCCACTTAGTCAGGAGTAGACTGACTGTGGAAGCTGTTCCTGCTGCTTCACAAAGGTTACAGTGGGGTTAAAGGATATGATTTTTTTTTTTAATTCTACTTTTAGCTGTTAACTTTAGCAAAAATCAACTTTCCAATATAAATTCAAGTGTCTCTGATGTTCACTTAATTTTTCTTCTAGTTTCTAGAAAACATCAGAATGAGTTGGTATTCCAGTCATTACCCCAGGTACTAAAATAAGCATCATTTTTACATGGAACAGACTGTTTTCTGCCTGAGGCCCAGAAAAATTCTTAGGACAGCCTCAGGTAACCTGCTTAGAACTATCAGTAGTATGTTTCTCTCCTGGATGTTGTTTGTACTGCTCTATCCATGAAGTGTCCTTGACCTGAGGGGGCTGGATTCCCACTGCCCAGCCTGTCTGAGCTCCAGCTCTGGAAGTGCCACCAGGGAAGGGGATGTTTCCCCAGGCAGCTCCTGGGCAATGCTGGGGGGCTGCAGGGCAGCTTTCACCCTTTCTCTGGGAGCAGAGGAAAGGTAGCAGGTGAGGCAATAGAAAATCCACCATCAGCATCCTTCTCCTGAAAAGTCTTTGGTATGCTGATGCTACTCTAGATCTCTCTGTTTCAAAAAAATTGTCACAACTGACCGTAGCAGTCATAGAACAGATGAGCATAACACGTTAGAGGCACAGATAACTTGTAAGTCTTCCTGTACAGCTCTTAAGTTTTATAGTCAGCAAGTTTGGTTTTTTTTAATTTACTAGCTTGAGCTATGTGTTAGTGTTTTGTAACTCCAATAACTACTTCTTCATTTGCATTTATGTTAAGATTTTTATTAGACTAACAGGAAATTCTTGGCTCCATCTTTACTGCGTATTCCCCTCCACCAATAACATCATTTTTAATGGCATTCAGTGCTATTCATACAGCAGGTCTGTGCAAGGCAATAAGCAAAAAGTGATTTACACATCTATTTTTAAGTCACAGCAAACCCTGAGGCAAAATCAAGGCCTAGCACAACGTTCACAATAAGTGATGAAGATGGGAAGACGAGTTAGTAGGAAACTGTAGAAGAGTTTGCATATGGAACCTCCAGCTATAACAGCAGATTCCACCAGCTTCTATTGCAAGAAAAATTAAACCCTAATTTAAATGAAGAGTTAGAAAAATATGCAGGTGGATACATCAGTTATAGAGATGTTCTTTATAAGCTAACGGCTGTTTTTGTTCTTATCTTTCTTCAAATGCCCTTGTTGACTATGTCAACAACATCTGAGATATCAAGGTCATTTTGCAGCTGATTTGTGGCTATTTAGCTCTTTATGCTTCTTGTTCAAAGGTTAAGAGAAGTGAGCTGTGTTTCCCTATTTAATGATTATTTGATTATTTGCAGTCTGTCAGTTTAAAACCCTTTAGCAGTAAGAAAATTAAATAGAATAATTCTTCATGAACTTTCTTTCTCCTCATACCTTCTGATTATGGTCCAGCATTATGAAAACATCCAAATGGAATTTGTTGTGGAGCTAAAAATCGGTGAATTGAAGACACAGAGATCTTACTAGAAGTGAACTGTGGGTGTGGAGAGGGGGCTGAAAGGTGACAATATAAAACTTCTGGGATATGCACCAAGTTGAATTTTGAGCCTAGTCATTGTCATGCAAAACTTGTCCTAATTTGGTATCAGATGAGATCTGCCTCTGCAGTTGTGAGAAGTGCAAGTGGTTCCAATACAGCTGACAAATCTAGAGGGACCCTTTCAGTTATCCAACAGGGAAGTTACAGATCCCGTATCCTTTAGAAAATGGTGATATGAGCAAGAGTGAGTGGAAAACAAGAAACAGGCAGATATAATCAGAGTAAAACTGGATTCACTGATCTTTATCTAAGAAAACGCTACCTAGAAACAATTTTTCATGAAGCAATATAATTTGGCAATTAAACTATAGAAACTAACTAAAAGGACCTTTCATAAACAGGTCATCCTCATTCTTGTAATTAATATCTTTTTTGAAACCCATGCGATTGGATGTGAGTTTCAGGACCATAATTCTTTCCCCAAGACAGCTATCATTCTCTTTTGCCTAGAAATAATGATGTACACATAAATCTTCTTTGACATATTCAATCTTATTTCCCATCTACAGCTGTTGTTGAGCTTGGATGGACTATGTTAAAAATCCTGTAGCAAAGACTACACTAAATTGTGCATAAAATCACAATCATGCTGGAGACGTGCCACCTTAGAAATCCTGTGGGATATTTCTGCATTTTGTAAACATGAAGAAAAGAATTATGAAGCTTTATTTTTCTGTTCTGAAATCCTGAGTGATTATAATCCATTGTACCCTCTTCACATGTACAAAGTAGATTAAAGAGCAATATTTACATAGGTTCTGGTAAAGCAGAACCTAAGGAGTGCTTGTCTCATCTTTATGAGTGCAGTACTGAGGGTAAGAACAAATGCTTACAAAAAAGCATCTCTATTTTTCTGAATGAAAAACAGCAACAGCTTTTACTCCTTTTTTATCTTTCTTAAAACAAAAGCTTTCAACAAAAATAGTCTAAATTAATTTTTGTCAGTGTGCTACTTTGTTTTCAAGGATTTGAATGAAAAATTAGTCTAGCAGATACATGAATGTGTGCTGCTGAAGGATCCAAGCCTAAGGAGGTTGTGTAGCCATCTGGAATGCATTGCTTTTCCTGATTTTTAGGAAGAGGCAATCCTTTTATCAAGAAGCAGACTTGCTCTAGCACAGTCTGTGTGATCATCAATTTCCAAGAGAATGAAGGAATGAAATTGTCTTGGTAATTACTCAGAGACCAAAATGTAATGCTTGAGGAATAAATAGAACAATTTCTGGTAACTACAGTTTTTATCAGAAACAAAGTTTGTTTGCAATGATTTTCTAAAATTTTATAACTCTAACCATGATAACAATCAGCAAAAATCTCTCTCTGGAGTAGGAAATAAAGGCTGCCATTTTCAGAAATAGAGTTTATTGTTAAATTACCTCTTTTTTTATGTAATGCAAACTGAGATCTACAATTTCTATCAAAGCTGCATAGGCTGAGTATTGTCAAATCAAGGTGAAACTGTAAATTATGGAAGTATCAACACAATGTTTTCATGTGTACATGGTTTCAGTGGTTAGTTAATTCCATCCAGAACATAACTTTAGGAACGTTTCTGTGTGTTTTCCCTATCCTAAGGTGTCAGTGCAACACTGAGAGCAAAAGTGCAGCTGCACTTTGCAGATGCACCCTGAAACCCTGGCTTCTAATGTTTGTCCTATTTTCCTTACAAATAACGGCGGAAAAACATGGGATTTGCAAAGAGCAGCACTGCCCTCCGGTGGGCAGATTGATCCTTCACAGAGGGAAGCCTCGATTTTCCTTCAGATCTTGAAATATTTAAAAAACAGTGCCTATAACTGTACTGCCAGCGAAACATATGTGGTTGGATTGAATATGGTTGGAATATGGATAATGAAAACCCTTTTATTTTTGGAGCGTTTTGGGGGGTGTACGTTGCAGTTTTTTGTTGTTTTGGGGTTTGCTTCTTTTTTTCTTTCTTTTTTTTCAGAAATCTGTAAAATACTTCTATGCAAGATTAGAAATCATTGCAAAGTAGAAGGGGAGTACATTTGCCTATTGTAAACTAAAAACAATGTATTTTCATTAAAGGTGAGTTCACTTCCTTCATGTGTCATTCAGTGTCTTACATTTTCAGCCCTGAATGAGCACCTGCCATTAATTTGATTAAAACTAAATATTCCACTCTTTGATATCCTAATTGTTTTGTTATTGGACAGTGCACAATAAAGACTAGCTCAAATCAACAGTAAAATTGTTTCTATTTGAAGTGAATCAGAAACAGCAAAGGAATAAAATGTGTATGTTTTAAATTTGCATATATACAGCTATGTTTACATAGAAATAATGTTGGTAAGCAGTTTTTTCTGATGAAGTATAATTCTTTTGGAACCCTTTCATAGCCTTCCTGCCAGGTACCAAGCCACTGATAGCAGCTTTCTGAGAACAGGATTTCAAAAGCTTTGCATTCGCCTTGCAAANAGTCTTTTAACACTAGTAGTCTAAGATTAATTTAGAGGGGTGTTTGGGGGCTTTTAAGTACCTTAAGAAAAATTTCTTCAGACCCAGTTAGCTGAAAGCATGTGTTTAATACTAAGTACTCTCTAACCAGGATTTTTCACCCATACTTCTAGCTAAGGCCTTGACCCACTCTTGGAATATTCACNTGCAAAGCTTCATTATGATAAATTAAAATTTCTGTATATAAAACAGAATGAGATGTCTGCTTAAGTCAAAACATCTGACTGAGCCAATCTAAAACATTTGCTATCGTAGAATTCTGGAATGGTTTGGGTTGGAAATGACCTTAGAGATCATTTCATTACACGCCCCCTGCTCTGGGCAGGGACACCCTCAGTTAGATCAGGCTGCTCAGAGCTTCATCCAGCCCGGCCTTGAACACTTCCAGGGATGGGGATCCAAAACTCCTCTGGGGAACCTGCTCCAGTGCCTCACCCCTCTCACAGAGCCTT